>CM046453.1:57442135-57624635 GCA_025506515.1 Flaveria trinervia
AGACAATTCACAAGAACACATTGATATTCAATATAGAGTAAACGGTTATAGAGAGAGAGAATTATGCGAAAGATATTTCATTCAATATGCGCTTTCGTGGTAACAGAATGTCACACGTACAATTAGGTCAACATCTTTTATATAGGAGATGTGACGTCTTCTGATGTCACTTGATAGTGATATCTAACAGAATTACTCAAACTACTGATAGTTAACACAACTACTGAGGATGTCAAACAGCTGACATCTTCTTACAAAAATACTAAGTGTTAACTATCACTACAACTACTGAAAAGAAACTACTGAAACTACAATGAGTGAAGAACATGCTCTTCAGTCGTTTTACAAGTTACTGAATAGAAAAGAAACTACTGAAAGGAAACCATCACAACAACTGAAGAATGCTTCTTCAGCTGTTGTAACAAACTCTGAAAGCTTCAGTACTTGTACTTGAACTTCAGTTGTTGTCATCAGCTGTTGTCTTCAGTCTTTGTACTCAGCTGTTGATCTTCAGTACTTTAGTCTTCAGCTGTTGATCTTCAGACTTTGGTCTTCAGCTGTTGAAGTCTTCAGTACTTTAGTCTCAGCTGTTGATCTTCATACTTTGGTCTTCAGCTGTTGAAGTCTTCAGTACTTTGTTCTTTAGCTGTTGCTCTTCAGACTTTGTCAAACAGCTGATCAAGTCTTCAGCAGTTGTTGTGATGTTTGTGGGACTTAGAGGTTTCTGATCAGGCTCATTGGTTCTTTTGGTCCAACATCAACACTATCTTTGGCTTTCCAGTAATGGCATTAACTTCAGACCTTCTGATGTACCTTGTAGGTTGTTGGGGTCTGAAGTTAACCCACCTGGTGTGATACTCCTTCCTTAGGGCAGCCTCAAACCAGCTTGACATCTTTCTCGGGTCAGCATACAACAGTTTTAGTTTGGCCAGCTGGTTGAGCTCAATATCTGGTAGAGTCTTTAGATCATGTGGAAATCTAAAGTACTCTATGCCCTTCTCTCTCTTAACTGCATAGACGTTAAGGTCCTCAAAATATGCCCATGCTATAATCCTGCCTAACACCTTATGATGTTTCTTGACTCTGTAGAGTTTGGTGTAGGCGTCCTGGTTAGGTGCAGCGCGTTGGGCTCTAACTTCTTCAAAACAGGCAGCCCACTCAGCCTTTCGGATATCAACATCATCATTTGAGGCTTGGGACGTTCCCTCTCTTCTCTGACTCCTGCTCTATTTTGTCTAACACCTCAATGTATCACTGAAAAGGGATTCAGCCAGATTGGGGACCACATTCCCTCATTGTCAGCATACTGAGGGTAGTGCTCTGCAGTGACATCTTCTATCTCTATTTCATCAACGTCGTTGAGCTCTTCGTCACTTGTCGAGTCGCACGTTGGAGCATCCTTCACAATCTCATCGGGATTTAGCTTGAAGATCTTAGCTAGTTGCTCATTTGATAGATCGTGAATTATTTCCCCTTCTTCAGGGGTATAACTCACCGACCTTCTGACGATCCCTTGCAGATCAAGTATCATAGTTAACTGAGTCTTGATTTGCTGAAGGGGAGCAACATCGAACTCATCCCTCTGATAGTTTGGATCTGTTTGATTTAAACATGTAACACATCAACCAGTAGTTAATAATCAAAACAGAAATGCATTAATATTTAATATAAACATCGAATACATAAGTTTAAATACATGATTCAAATACAAAAGTAATCAATATATAGACATCTAATCATTACTTTTCTCTTGGATCACTAGATCATCGCTTGGTGGAGCAGAGGAGGAAGCTTGTTGGTCTTGTTTCTTCTTGGATCTCCTATCCTGACCTTGAGTAGAGGCAGATGCAGCTGCATCCCCTCCTTCTTTATCATCATCCTCATTCCTCTCCTCTGTCCTCTCATCCTCAGTCCCCTCATCATCCTCAGTCTCATCATCATCATCTTCATCATCATCCTTATCATCATCATCACCATCATTACCATCTCCCTCTTTAATCTTCAGAGGCTCATCTTTAGATCCCTTAAGCTTGAGCATGATGGTTTTCTTAGCATTCTCCAACTCCTCAATCTTATTAGCAGATGTGACTCTATGCTCTTGGAGTTGGGCGATCTCGTGGCTATGAGTAGCCATTTGTTGGGCCTGCTCCTCGATCAGCCGAGCCTGCTCCTCGATCAGCCGAGCCTGCTCCTCGATCAGCCGAGCCTGCTCCTCGATCAGCCGAGCCTGCTCCGAGATCTGTGTGACTGCGCAGCAGTGAGATCTGCAAGCTGAAGGATCTGCGCAGTCTTCTCTTCATCAGCAACTAACAGACGCATCACCATCCGGTTCAGTGCAGAAAGTTGTTCCGCTACCCCAATGGAGGTAGACGAGATCCATATATATGTGCGGGATGGGATGAGGTTCCTGCTTGGTGGCTAGTGGTGGTGGTGGTGGCTGTGGTGAGATAGGTTGGGTCTGTGAGATAGTGGAGGTGATGTTGAAGTCAAAGATCTGGTGGTGGTTGGCATATGTACAGTGGTGGAGGTGTGGTGGTGGTTGGCATATGTATAGTGGTGGGAGTTGTGGTGGTGGTAGTGGTAGCTGTGGTGGTGACGAAGGTGAGTCTTCTCTTCTTCTTCTTCTGGCCGTGGGGCTGAGCCATCCGTTCTTCTTCCTCGATCCAGTCGAGGTGGATGCTCCCCCTAAAACACGGCTAGCTGACTCAGGGGCATAGCTGGGATCTGCAGTCGTCTCTCCCGAATCCCTGGGGTGTTCACCAACCGCCCGGAGTCCATACTCTGTTGGAACAACCTTGCTTCCCACAGTCCTCGTCAAGGGCTTCTCATCCGACTCTTCTTCCTCCTCACCAGGTATGAAGTCCTGGTGAAACCTGCAGACTCAGCTATGTCGCCTGTTGGGGCAGATACTGGGGGTATAACATCTGAAGCTGTGCCCCTCGGTGGAATAGGCATATCATCCCCAGCATCCCCACTGTCATCATCATCAGAATCATCGGTGGGAAGAGCAATCTGCTCAACATCAGAATCATTGTCGTCATGGCGCCACTTCCTCCTAGCTGGCACCACATAGTCCTCACGGGCCAGATGCCCAACAATCTCCTGACAGGAGGTTTTACCTGCTTCCCCCTGTATACCTTCATCCGGCCCAAGGTGGTATCATCCATCACCTCAAGCACTACAGCATCATCCTTCTCCTTTGGCAGGGAGGTGAGCTTCTGGTCTATAATCATCTGCATGAATCGAGGGTACATGCAGAAGCCCTCCTTCCCTTTCCCCTCAATGTTCTCCACAAGTAGGTGAAGATCATCTTGGAGAAGCTGAACGGATGGTTTAGCACCAATGCAACATAGGCGTTCTGGATCTGGTCAAACAACTCATCAAAGCCTCCCTTCATGGATGCTATGCACTTCAGCAATACGTGAGCAAGGTACAGAACTGGGGACAGAGGTTGCTCTTGTTGAGCACTCCAGCATTGATGTTCCCAGAGTACTTGGCTCGAAGAAAACATCCTCTGACAGTAAGGGGTGTAGTCTAGTAGGACAGTCCATCGTCCCCCAACTGTAACACGATCCTAATCCTCCCCTGTGATAGCTATAGCCTCTCCAAAGATAGTACTTCTGATACAATGAGGCTCAGAGGATCGATCAACTATCGCACCTTCCCAGAAGGCCTGCTGAATAGAACGATAAGGTGTACATGGAGCAGATATAGCGTGTGCAATCCACGATCTCCTTAGGAAGGTGATAATGCCAGAGAAGTCTGAAGCATTTCTGGATGTCAGATCCGATGAGCACAAATATTGTGCTTCGTACTCATGGCCATCGACTTTCCATCTGTTACACAAGGAAAGTAAAGATTAGTACCCTTTGGCTAAGAATGTCATGAACACTTGGACTTGAAAAAAATTCTTTTCTGTCATGCGAATGAGGCTGTGCGACTGAGATCAAGTCGTGCGAATGAGCAGTGCGACTGGGATTCAGTCGTGCGAATGACACCATACATACTATTGAGTGTGCGACTGGACTCATGCGTATGTAACCTCATGCGGTTACACCAGTCGTGAGACTGAACTCATACGCATGGTCCAGTCGTGCAGTTAAGCTATTCGCACCCTTCAGTCGTGCGACTGAAGTTCATCAACCTGTCCATTCGCACGTCGTTCTGTCTGTTCAATTCAAATTCATTTTTCACCAATTTTGAGTTTTAGACTTCGTGTTCTGGTTCATTAGACTCGCAATCCATTCGTTTAACACCTAAAACCTTTAATTTCATTTGTTTACGTCGTTTAGTTAGGTTATTTTGCCACATAAGTCACGGTTTTTCTAACGAGTCCGATTGTCCAGATTTAGTGTCAAATTGAATGATTTGGTAATGTTTCTGCACCGCAAATTACCTGTAGAGTCAAAGCAAATGGTCAGTATGTGAGAATCGAGGGTTTATAGTGATCAAACGAAATTTGGACAGAGTAACGTTAGTCGTGCGATTTAGGGTAAATTTGAGAGTGGTGAGTCTCTACGACCGACTCTCCCTCTATTTATACTAACCCTAAATTCAATCGTACGACTGGGCTCATACGCACATTTCATTCGGGCGAATGGGCCTCAGTCGTGCGATTGGTTCAGTTGCCCCCATTCAGTCGTCCGACTAGAGTTCAGTCATGCGACTCACTCATTCGTTCGCTCTAAAACATCCGGCTGGGTCATTCGTATGGGCCATTCGGTTGAATGGTCCATACTCATGTCCATTCGTACGAATGGCTCCCATTCGTATGATAAGTCCATACTAATGGTCCATTCGTGCGAATGAGTCATACTATGAAATTTTCTGCATTTCTTACCATTTTACATTTAAACCCTTTTCAAACTATAGAATCAACATTATACGCATTTGATCATCTCAGACATGATCCTTTTAACTTGAAAAACTTTTGATCACCTCAGACGTGATCATTTAACATTTGAAAACACATGTGGTCATCTTAGAGACATGACCTTTTTTGGTGAATTATCCCTTACTGAATTTCATGATATAATCCGACGAACAAACAAACTAAAATGACTATCTAACTAGAAACTTAAACTAAATACAAAAATAAAACTTGTTTTTGACTTTTTGTGAGAGAAAATCCTAAGATAGACATCTACTGATTTGGTTCCAGAATAGGCACTTCAATTTAGTTTGACCACACCTGGACCAATTCAATTTTGGAATCATATAGGCAAGTCAAATCATTTGGGACTTGTTATCAAAAACCTTTTGATGCTCAATTCTTGGTTTTCATCTAGAGTCGTTAGCAAATTTAGGAAATCACACTGGTACTATTAGATTCCCACATTGATTTGAACTTCAAGAATTGCAGCCACAATGATTGTCAGTATATTTGTCCTCTTAATCCATACAAGACTTTAGACACAAACTGGTGATAGTTTTAGGTTTAATTATTTCAACTAACAATTTTGGATCCCACACTTATATGGAAATCAACATTCCCAGGAGCTTTTGAGCGGTCTACGGGTATTTTTACTAGAAGAGACTATTCTTAGAGCTTTCAAAGAGAAGCCAATGCTCAGGTCAGTGCCATCGCATAGCAGAGAGGCGGCAAACAACAATGAGTTTTAGAATATCTAGGTTATGCTTATCCTCAGGTCAGTGCCATCGCACAGCAGAGAGGCACACAACCTATCCTCTTATTAGAGCAGCTAAATTTTCTTTTGCACAAAATGCACCAACAACATAAGTCATTAGCTTGATAGCATTTGTCTTTCAAATTTTTTTTTCGTGCTTTGCTCTATTTGGTCATCCACACACATTTGTGGCGTTTACAAGCTCATTACCCCTTATTGGAATATTGTTGATTGTGTTAACCAGTGATAAGATGGCAGCCCACAGTCAGTTGAACAACTTAGTTTGATCTGAGATCACAGTCAGGTCTAATCATCTATTGTGTTGAATCTACCGACATATCATTTGTGGTCTAGCACCTCTAGGTCTACTTTCTTTGTGTTACCTTGGTAGTTACCAGTTTTTCTATCATCTTCCCTTTTATATTGCTTAGACTACACAGACTTATACTTTGAATTTTGCATCTTTTCTAAATTAAATTTTTTAAAGTCCCTTTTGATTTGTTCCTGTGTACTATCATTTTCCAAAAGGTTTGAATCGGTATCACAGATAAGAACTACCTTATATCAGCTATCCACTCCTTCTCCCTCGTTTTTTTTAATGTTACTAGCTGACCTACTCTCCCCCTAAAAGTCTAAAATCATACTGGATTTAATTATTTTAGGATTTTAGCAGACAGCTAACAACATGACTTTAATTTAATAAGGAAAAATGAAAAAGAAAAACATAACTACAATGCATCGGACTACACATGATCATTATCAGGAATAACATCACTTTTCTTTTTAACGTCGTTGACCTCTAACAGATATAAAAACGTGGTTTATCAAAGGCTTTTGTATAGATGTCAGCGCGTTGAAAGTCAGTATTAATTGTTACCACATCGATTAAGTTCTTTTCAAAACAGTCTCTTATGAAATGGTATTAATACCGATGTGTTTGGTCTTGGATGTTGTACCAGATTTTTAGTTACTGCAATTGCAGCAGAGTTATCAACAAAGATAGGAGTAGAAGAAAACATTAAACCATAATTCCGCATTTGTTGTTGAATCCAGATGATTTGTGAACAGCAACTTGCAGCAGCAACATATTCGGCTTCACAAGTTGACAATGCAACCGAGGTCTGCTTCTTACACTGCCAGGTAACTAATCTCCTCCCAAAGAATTGACACCCTACTCATGTAGACTGGTAGTTCATCTTGCAGCCCCCGTAATCCGAGTCACTATACACCGTGAGCTCAAAGTCCATCATGAGGATACCACATACCAAGTGTGGGTGTACCCTTCAGATAACGAAAATCCTTTTGACCTCAATTAGATGGTTAACCTTAGGCTTAGCCTGATATCTAGAACATAAACATGTATCATACATGATATCAGGTCTTGAGGCAGTGAGATACATGAGGATCCAATCATTCCTCGGTACATTGTGGCATCTACCAGATCTCCATTTTCGTCAGGTGCTATATCATGATTTGTAGCAAGTGGAGTCCCAGCAGCAAAGCATTCTCCATGTCAAACCGATTGAGAATGTCTCCCACATACTTGGTCTGATGTAGAAAGATCCCATTTGGTGTCTGATCCACCTGTAACCCGAGAAAGAATTTCATCTCCCCCATAGCACTCATCTCAAACTCTTTCTTCATAACTGCTTCAAACTCTTTGCATAATTCTTCGTTCTTTGAACCGAAGATTATGTCATCGACATAGATTTGTACTAGCAGTAGGTCTCCATCTTTTTCTTTGATGAACAGTGTGCAGTCAATGACTCCCCTACGAAAGCCATGTTTCACAAGATGAGTTGAGAGTTTCTCATACCAGGCCCTTGGAGCTTGATGATGCCCGTATAAGGCCTTGTCAGTTTGTAAACTCTGTCCCGATGATAAGGATCTTCAAATCCCTCGGGTTGACTGACATACACTGTCTCTCGAATTTCCCCATGAAGGAATGCACTCTTCACATCTAATTGGTAGACTTTAATCTTCATCTACGATGCATAGGCAAGGAAGATACGGATGGCTTCCATCCTGCCACGGGTGCAAACACTTCATTGTAGTCAATCCCCTCGACTTGGTGAAATCCCTGAACAACCAGTCGAGCCTTGTTCCTGATAATGACCCCTGGTCATCCTTCTTGCATTTCAAGACCCATTTGGTGCTAATGACCTTAGTACCTTTAGGTCTATCTACCAGAGTCCATACTCCTAACTTCTTGAACTGAAGAAGTTCTTCTTGCATGGCACTCACCCATGCCTCATCGTTTAGTGCATCACTAATGTATTTTGGCTCAAACTACGAGACAAAACACCGATAAGCACCATCATGAATGTATCTCTTTTCCATAACAGAGGCAAAATCAGCTGAGTACAGCTGATTCGGTTTGTACTCCTGATCTGACATCCCCAATGACATTGTCTAAGGGATGATAGACGTTTAGACGTGATCTTGGAGTAGTAGGAACAGCTACCTCAGAGCCAAGATTATGAACATTTGGTTCTGCATCTGAGGTAGAAGGAGTTTGAGGTTCCGAAGTCGAAGGTGCATCACCGTTAGATGCTTGTGGACTTTAAGGAACTGGAACATGTTCCTCCTGACTGTTCTGGTCATCTTCTTTAGCTTCATCTTCAGAGGAGGAGTCACTGTCGTCGACTACTCCCCTTGATTGAGTAGATGATTCTCCCTGTGAACTCGATGATGTTAAATCAAGAGATGGTGTATTCAAGATATCATCCATCATTCGCGTAGCTAACTCATCATCAGAAGAAGATAGGGATGTTGAAGGACTTAAAGAATCTATCATAGTCGACAAAATAGGCGGGTCCTTTGCCAGTAGGTGGTGTGGTATATCTCTGAACATCAACATTACACCACACTTCTACTAGACCGTTGAGTTGTTGTAAACTCTCTTGTTCGGTATGTTGTATCCTAAGAAGATTCCTTAATAAGCCTTCTCGCTGAATTTACTTCTTGAGTCTTCTTCAAAAGTGTACACGGCGCGCCAAATGGTTCAAGATACTCCAGATTCGGTTTACGTCGTTGTAGTAGCTCGTAACATGTCTTTCCGTGTGCTTGACTATCAGAACTCGATTCAGTGTATAACACGTATTAGCCACTCACTGCCTCATTCCAGAATTGGATAGTAGTTTCGAGTCTATCAACATTGTCCGTGCTATCTCTATCAAGCTTCTGTTCTTTCTCTCAGCAACACCATTCATCTAAGGCGTGTAGGCAGAAGAGAATTGATGCACAATTCCTTTTTCCTTGCAGTAACCTCCATCCACTGATTCTTGAATTCAGTCCCATTGTCTGAGCGTACTTGTCTCACCTTCAGCTTGTAGAGAGATTCCAGTGTGGTTACTAACTCCTTGAATGACTCAAATGTTTCTGATTTGGACTTCAGAAACATTACCCAAGAGAATCTTGTGTAGTCATCAGTAACCACAAAACAGTACAAGTCGCCTGCAATGCTCTTTGTACTGACTGGACCAAACAGATCCATGTGAAGAAGTTCAAGAGGAAATTCTATTGAATGAACTTTCTTTTCCTTATGAGACTTCATCTGTTTGCCTTTCTTGCAAGCTACACAAAAATCCGGAAGTTGGAAATTCTTGACATTAACTCCTCTCACAAGATCCTTCTGGATCAGGTGATTCATCTTCCTTGATTGATGTGTCCCATTCTCCTATACCAGGAGATGGAGTCCTTCTCAGTGGCTTTTGATAGAAAGCACTGAACTTCTTGATCCGTTGTAGAAGCTGTTGAGAGATCCAAAACATAAAGGTCTTTATATCTTGAAGCTGTCATCAGAACTTGGTCCTCCGGAATCACCTAGTCTTTCTTGGACGTAACACTTCTTGTTGTCGAATATGACTTTAAAACCTTTATCACAGATTTGGGAAATAGAAAGTAAGTTGTTTTGAAGTTGTTGAACGTAGTTCACCTTATCAAACTAACTTTCTGATTTCCAACTTCTCCCTGAGCTGTGATATAGCCTCCCTTGTTTCCAGCAAACGAAACATGCCCTCCTTTTATTTGCTTGACGTTTGATAATAGAGCCATGTCTCCTGTCATGTGCCTGGATGCTCCGCTGTCTACAATCCGTGTTTGGTTCAGCACTATAGCGAACACACTGCACATTCAATGTAAAACATTAGTTTAGGTTAGGAACCCAAGCCTTTACTGGCTTGGGTTTCCCAGAGGCATCACACATCATGAATCAACCCATTGACCCTTAGAGGGTGAGGGTAGCTCAGGTTCCTCTTGTCATCATTATCAGACACAGAGGATGACTTCTCTTTCCATACGCCAGATTTGTGCAATGCCTGTTTGTGATAAACAGTCGACTGGCTAATGGGTTGAATGTTAGGTTCACTAGTTCGTCTAGGTGGAGTTAAAGAACTCCTCTCAGAATACCTAGGTTTTGAATCCTGAAGTTCAATCTTCTTCCTAGGTGTCTGATAGTAAGGACAAAAGGAAGCAATGTGTCCACACTCTCCACAGTTGTAGCACGACCTGCTATCAACTTTATGATTAAACTTTCTTTGTGGATGTGTGTGACACCCTAGTAACATCACTTAGTTTGGGTTTTGACTCTGTTCTTTTGATGTTTTCTTCTGTTTAACAAAATCAATGTTTTAACATTTTTAACATCTTTTTCCTTTAGGTTAACTGGTTTTTGACATGAAGCTTGTGAAAAATTAACTTTAGCAGTCCTTTTAGATTCAGATTTGACTTTATTTGACCCGGACTTTATATTAACCTTTTCAAATTCTTTTTCCAGATTAACACAAGGCATTTTACCATTTGCCTTTGAAGTGGCCTCCTTTTGTTTTGTTCCAGATTCAATTGATGAACATGCGAAATCTGGATCACTAACAAGAGGAGTAGACACCACATGATCCTTGATGGGGTTGTTATTTATTGGTCTACTCTTAGTGTTCATCAAGGTCTCAGGTGGTGGTGGAACCACTTTATAACCTAAACCCTCCCCGTTGTTATGCTCTCTCACTAAGTGTTGGACAATATGAGATGAACTTGTCCAACTGTGCAGTTTTTGCTTTAAAGAGTTAACTTCTACTTCTAAGACTGCTTTTTGTTTCTTAGTGTCTTCTAGGGAGTTAAGATAGTACCTAATGTCATTAGCTTGGTTAAATGCAACTACTTCAGTTTCCCTAAGTTGTTTGGTCAAAAGGTCTATCTTTTTTTGTAACTATGCTCATTTTGTTTTAAAACTCTATTAGCCTCAGTGCACAGTTATAAATCCTTTACTAAGTTATCATTATGATCTAATAACCTAGAAATTTCTCATCTATGCTATCTCTAAGAGCATCACAATCAGAACAAGCATGATTTTTAAACATTGGTCAGTGGTACTTACCTGAGGAGGTTCAGAAGAGTTAGCCATCAACGCAGCATCAGATGTCTCTGTTCTGGTGATTCTGTATTTGCTGTTGAAATCCCTTCTTCAGGCTTGTAGCTAACTTCAGTTGTAGTTGTCTCTTCAATATTGACATCTCTATCTCAACTGCAATATCTCCCCCCTCGCGGAATCATCATCTAAATCTTCTACATTGGAATATTAGATTCCCTTGGAAAGACAAACCGAAAGCTCCAATCCTATCCTTCATCATCATGAGCAGTCAAGGCTTTTGGATCCTTGCTTGATGAAGTAGAACTGCTAGCTTGCTTGTCTTGACGAGTAAAGGATGATAATGGGTTCCCGTTCCCAGTCTTCTTTGGCTTCACACATTCTCTCTTGAAGTGCCCCTTTTCTCCACAGTTAAAGCAGGTCACTTCACTCTTGTCAAAGCCAAATGTGGTATCCTTAGTAGCAACCAAGTTCTGTCCGGTCTTTTTCACAAACTTCTTCGCCCTCCGGATAGCACTAGCTAAGGCCCATATAATATCCATCCTCTCTAGCTCCATTTCATCCACCTACTCGTAGTCCTCATCTGCCAGATGGCAGTTTCCAATCTTCCTAGCAACAAATCCATCATAAGAATGAACCACTGCTGCCAAGAGATTCATGTGCTCTCGAGCTACTTCTACTGTCACGTTTCCAAGATTCTCAGTCTTCAGTCTGGTAGCATTTGCTTCGGATCGATATATTGGGTACTAGAAGACCCTGACGTTTCTGATCCTGAAGGAGAGACTTGTGAAAGACCAGATGAGCTTGACACAAAAGCAGTCTGAAGAGGTGCTCCAGACGTCTTAGCTTGAGGCGTGGCATTATACAAAGCTGGATTCTAAGTGTGTGAAGACTTCTGAGCTATGTACTTCATCCTAAGTGCTTCTTCTCGCAGCTTTAGAATGAAGTCATTGATATCCAACTTTGCCAGCAGCTCATTCTGTCTCAGATTTGACACAAATGAAGCCCACTTTTCCGGCAATCCGTCTGCGAATTTGACACCTTTTCTTCCATGGTAGTAGCAACACCATGTGTATGCAATTCACTCATCAGATGGTAGAATCTATCAATAACATCGTCCAAACTCTCGTTTCCCATCGATGAGAAGTTGTCAAATTCCTTCTTCAGTTCCTTAGCTTAATTGCCTTCAGTGAAGCATTCCCGTCGTATCTCTTTTCTAGCTCATCCCACAATTTCTTGGCCTGCTTATTCTCCGAGTACTGGTGGAAAATATCTTTAGGAATAGACTGTGTGATCAATGCATAAACTCTCTTCTCTGCATTATACTTAACTTTCTGAGCATCAGTCATCCCTCCCGAAGTAAGCTTTACCCCATCTGCTCCCACCGGCATACTATACCCAGTCTCGATAGCTTCCCCAAATTTGGATACACTCCATTGAGGTAGATCTCAAAACGTTGTTTCCAGTGGGGAAACTCATCTAACGTTAAGAGTTTTGGTGGTTTATTATGATTCCCACCTCACTCTCAAGCAACAGTAGTTCTGGATCCTGAGAGTCCTTGCCGGCAGTAAGCGCTGACATGTGATCTTCCATCACGATTAACTTTTAAGTGTACTAAACAAACTGTCAAACTAGTGCGACTGAGTGATGCGAATGGGCTATCCGTGCGAATGAACTATGCGATTGGTTCAATCGTGCGGCTGAACTAAGCGATTGGTTCAGTCGTGCGAATGAAGCTGATGCGTATGAACACTGCGAACAGATGGTTCAGTCGTACGAATGGAGATGCGACTCAGTCCAATCGTGCGTCTGGTGTATGCGAATGAAGTCTAGTCGTGCGAATGGCTCACTCGTGCGACTGAAGCTGCTGTTTTGCGAATATTCTAGGTTAAACGTGTTTTAGCCGTAAAAATTCGAAATTTCGCAAACCCTAATCGCCTAAGGCCGTAGAAACCGAAACTTGATGAGCAGGGAATGTCCAAGACAACTTTTGACACAAAAGATTGCGTTTTTTAGTGTAAAAACACAAACTTTTTATCAATCTTGATTGAATCACACGTAATCAAGAGCCAGAGCTCTGATACCACTTGTTAGGGCCTGGTATTTGAACGAAATACCGAATGATTAACGTGTAACCAAATCAAATAGTGCGGAATCCTATTTGATTGGTGATCCAATCAGTGAGAACGCACGTAGAATCAATAAAGTATTGAATCAAACTTGAAGAATCGATTAGGAATCGATCTACAACGTTCTATGAACTTGGAGTATCAACTTGGAGGCTTCTGGACGGCTAGGGTACGTCTGGAGTCGAAATAGAATGAAAGCTCCTGTTTTTTCACGAATTGGGTTGTATTTATAGGTTAGTACTGTTCATTCGTGCAACTGAACCATTAGTATGGTTCAGTCGTGCGATTGAACCATGCGGTTGATTCATCCGCACGACTGAGTGTTCAGTCGTGCGACTGAGCCAATCAATCATACGACTGATCTAGTCTCCTAGTTTAGTCGTGCGACTGCGTCATTCGTATGAAGTTATTCATGCGTATGGTCCATTCGCATGGGCCATTCGTATGAGAACTTCATTTTGTTAAGTATGAATGTATTAATTAATATAACATTATGTGTAACAATTCAAACAACCACTAACCTAATTAACCAATTTAACACGACTTATTAATGAAATATTAAATATTATAAATAACAAACAATCAATATCATTTCATTAATCATTCCAAACATTATATCATAATCAAACAAACAAGATCTATTGCATTCATATCATGATCTAGGGACATACATGTATCAACGACATGGTTAGCCACCAAGCCTAGACGGTTTAGATAATTTAAGTGTGATCGAATCAATAATAAGACTTAATTTAACTTGAACAAAACCCAACCATATGCTGGGTATTAATGGGTCATTATTTGCAAAAGTTGGGTGACTAAAGGTTTACGAACGAGTCAAAAGTCTGTAATCAATAAAGAATCGGGTAGGTTTAGTTTAGTGTTCTGTCGGGTACGGTTCTTGGACTTATGAGGTTGTAATCTCCTCCAACGGGTCAAACTCACCTCGTTTGTTATTGTTTGCTACATATTCATTTCGCCTTGTGTATGTTATTTTCCTCCTTTTTGACCCATAAGCCGCAACCATCACTCACACAATAATTGTTCAATCCGCCTCGGACCACCTGCGTAAAATTGCCACCAAGCCTGGTTGATCAAGTTGTTGTTTCCTATAAGTTCTTCCCTGTTGTCTTATGTCCAAATTACTACTACCATTTAAGTTGTTTCATCAGCACTCATAATAATTTTGTTTTGGTCAGCGCCTTAGAAAACATTGGTCAACTCATATAAAATTGTTATAATTATAGACCTAGTATACAAATAGTATTACGCTGGTGCTTTAGTTTGGAGTCCTATTCATATATCTAATACAATCTGTTGCAAACCAATTGTTTTATTATATCACCTAAAAACCAAAGGATAACAATCAATTTCTCTTCCACGTTAGTTCAACTCAACATATGAACATAAATACTTGGCAGTAGCCTTTTTATTTAAGCTATAGTAATTCAATAAGTCTCTTAACTAATGAACAAAAGCAACCATCTTAATAATAAGCATCCTACTACTACAAATAAGAAGAACCAATAATAATAACAATGATATAATAATAATAATAATGAACGAATAGGATTACTAATGGGGTTATGATTTTAGACCTACGAGTAGGATGATACGAATAAATTTGATTTAGAGTTCAAATTACTCGTTGTAGGTTCGTTGAACACATCGGTGGAACTCTAAGATTTTAGAAGCGTAGACAATCATTCAAGTACGGATGTTCCTTGTTATTTTTATATGCTTTGCTATAGATAATGTTGCTTTTGAAATCACTACTCCGTTGATCTATGACTTGTTATGATCTGCTTCCATTTGTCGAGTTTCTCTGATGTGTGATATTGAGCTAATTTTAACAAAATTGAGAAAAATATATTTTTATGACATGCTTGTGAACGTATCGTTTATGTGCCCGTGCTTGATTTCATTTAAATTAGGATCATTACGCATGATGAATATATTTGGTGCGGTTGGATTATTATTCACTCATACGGCCATAGAACCCTATATTTGTAGACAGGAGATAGGGATACCGAGTCAACTACCTATGGAGGTACCATAGGCTTGTCGTTGTGGCTACCGACGACTTGGAACTATCCGTAACGGTGTGATCAGTTTACGGCGTCTCCACTTTGTTTATATTATTATGCTCACGAGAGAGCTTTTGGATTATTTGGGAGCGTATGGATGCATCCTAGGATTTTGATGATATGTTTAGTTCGTGGTCGAGTTGTGTAGTGCCATACACACCTTCTGGTATACACACCTTTCGATTAGGGGTGCATTGGAGTCGCGACCAGTGTGCCATTGTGATTATGATATATGATATGTTGGCATTTTGGATGTGTATTTTATATATATTTGTTTGTAGGTTACTCGGTATCAACAACCCCAACCCCTTGTTGCTTCAGCCATTATTTTTCTTGTTTATTCTGGTGTAAAGGGTGGATTTGATGGAGATGTTTTTAAAACTTAAGAGTTTGGTTTCTTTTCAAATTCCCTAACATCATGCTTCGATATATATTAATCTGTATATTGTGATCTACATTCGCGCACTGAGCTTGTAGCTCAGCCGCTTTCTTGCTTTCGCGGCAGGTAATCAGGGTGGATCGGGGCTGTGTGATGAGAGTTAGTAGGAGTTTGGAACACATGCTTGGAGATTTATTTCTTTTATTTCATAAGACTTGAATTTTTTTTTAGCATTTATTTTGGTGGATGTTTTAGACTTCATAAGTTGACTATTTAATTTGACGTTCGTAATTTAAGTATTATTTTGGATTTATAATGTTCTGTTAACATTTGAAGTGGCCTCCTGTTCCACGTTGGGGCGGGGGTGTTACAGGGCCTTACATTCGAAAGTTATGTTTTTAACTTCAGAAGAAACTTATGCTTTTAAAACAACTAACTGCCTAAGTATTTTACCTTCGGAAGAAATTTCTGAAATATCTTCTGAAGCTTAAAATCCTCTTTGGCACTTATATGTTTTCAAGGACCTTTTTCTTCCAAAGCAAACTAATTCTCGGAAGTTTTGTCTTGAACAAAACTCTCAAGTCTTGATTTTCTTCCGAAGTCAAAATTTTAACAACTCTTAAGAAAATCTTCCGAAGTCATTTTAGCTTCGGAAGCTTTTTTTATTAAAGCTTCCGAAGATAATTTACCTTCGGAAGCTTTTTGACTTCCAAGAAAACTACTTTTTGAGCAAAAGTAAACTACTTTTTCAGAGGTGGGACCGACATTCAGATTTCAAAGTTTATCCTCTTTCATTAAACTTTATCTGAAATCCTTTTCACATATAAACTCAACGGTTTCCCCCTCTTTCTATCATCTGCTTCTTTCCTCCAAACCTAAAACCCTAAATTCTCTCTGAAATTACTTTCTTTCATCTTTCTTCATCCTTAAGCTCTCTCAAAATGGCCACCCTCATCACAAAAATGACCTGAACTTTACCATGCAGTTACACAGGCAACATAATCAGGTTGCTCTGTTAAGCTCTAAGAAGGATCCTCATTTCTCAGAGGTTTGCCGTTTCTTAGCTCTGTCAAACTACTTCACCTCCCTAACCATTGATCCTCCACTCTATGATGATCATTTGCTAGAATTCTGGAAGACCTGCCAAGAGATCGTAATGGATGGGGAGAAGGCACTATCTGCCACAGTGTAGGGGAGAACAGTCTTCATCACTCCGGCCATCATCAACATGCATCTTCAGCTGGATGATGAAGAAGGTGAAGTGTTCTTCCCAAGGAAGTTGTAAATCATTCCTTTGAGCAGATGGGTTATAAGGGAGACTACTCTGTTAAGACCTTCAGGAAAGGGAAGATCTCATCCTAATGGAAATTCCTGCTCCATGTGGTTATCCACAACTTATCAAACAAGCATGGTGGATGGGTCCAGATTCCTGAGGATCTATCCTTCATTGTCCATGGGATGGTTCAAGGGGTCAAGTTCAGGTATTCTCAGTTTGTTTATAGTAATCTGCTTGCAAACTTGGACTTCTTATAGTATTACATGTTCCCTAGATATGTCTAGTACATTCTTAACTGTGAACTGGGCTCGCATTTACGGGGAATAGGTAATATTCTTAAACTGGGACAAATGAAGCCCAATATCTTTAAAATACTAAGAAAGCCCATTGTTGGCTTCTCTGGGGTAGAAACAGCCCTGGTCCCAAAAATGTTAGAGTTCATTGCTCAAGGTGACAACCTAGCAGCACCAGCTAGTGTTGAACCCACACCTTCTACATCCCAACCACCTAAACAGCCACAAATCACCCTCACCTACCAAAGAAATCCAAATGAACCCCTACTCAGGCTATTCAGTCTATGCAGACCCCTATACACTCACCCATACATAAAGAAATGGACACTGGAGCTCCCACTTCTCCTGAGGAGTAGACCACTTCCATCTCTTCAAGGATCAATGCTAAGGTTCCTCATGCTCAGCCTGATGAGCTTATAATCCCAAATGCCTTAAGCCGTCACTCTGAGTCTCAACACTCAAGTGATCAACCTTCAGGGGACAGTTACCATCCACAGCCTTTAGATCTCAACCAACCAATCCCCAACCGTGACTTCTACACTGATGAAGATCTAGGTTTCAGTGAGTACCATGATTCTCTCTTCTTTTCCCCTACTCAAAGAGAGATGAGTGCTTCTGAAGCTCCTATTTCTAGCCCACATCAGTAATGTACTACTGAGGTGGACACTTCTGAACCTATTCAGGATGTCCATATGGAAGAGGCTCTCACTTTTGAAAGTGATTACATCATTAAGACCTCAACCATGCCAACTCAGCCCACTGACATCTCAACTGAGATTGCCAGTGAGCAGAGGAAAACCAGCAGCCAAGAACCTGAGGTTGGTGGTAAGAGAGAGGACTCTGGTCCAATCATCTCATCCTCCAATGATTCTTCTGATAAAGATGAAGGGAAACTAAGACTAAATGTGCAAAAACTGTCTAAAACATGCACCTATTTAGTCTCCAAGGTTAGTCACCTTGAATCTCAAGTGACTACCTTGCAAAACAGGGTCAATGATCAACAACGTACGATTTCATATCTTAAGGACAAACTAGTTGGGAGACCTTTAAGAGGAGCTCAACCAGGAATACAAGAACCTGTGGATGTGATTGACCTAACTCCTGGCACACCTATGCAAGTGGGTGATGCTACCAAAAAGGGGGAGAAAGTCATTACAATCATAGAACCTGGGAGTTCTTCAAAGAGTATGGACACTGAGGACTCACCATCCTCACTTGCAATTGTGCATACTTAGCAACTTCCTCAAGTTCACATTGATGTGGACTACATAGACTCCTTAATATAGAGTCTTCTTGAGGAAGGGATACCAAGGGCCATGTCATCTCTACCATCTTCAAATCACATCATTAGGTGGAGGTATAACAGCAACAAAAGAGCCCTAATCATCATTAGAGTTCAAGGGCAGCATGAGATCTTCAACGTTTAGACCTTGAACTTCTATGAAGATCTAGATTTAGTCAACATGCCACTTGTCAATCCAAGACAATCAAGACAAGCTGAAAAGTTGGCTTAAAGAATTCATGACCGGATCACTGCAGAGTTCAGCCTTAGAAGAAGACTATGACAATTAGGTAATGTCATCAGTCAACTAGATGTTGAGGCAGACCCTAAGATTAGTTTCATAGGGGAAACCTTGACTGAAGACCCAGTGATAGAACCTGAGAGCCCTATCTTATCACCAACAACTGCTACAGAGATCAATTCCCTTTCTGAGACAACTGCTGGTGAAGGTGCTCCTCAACCTCTCTCTAGCCAGAGCTTGGAAGCTACACCAAGCAATGAAGGCTAAAGCTCTCTCCACCTTGAGTCACAAAGGTCTGTGAGTGACAAAGGGAAAAAAATGACTTCTGAGGAGATTAAGGAGGAGAATAGAGAGAGGAAAAGGAAGCTGAGGGGAGAAAGTTCCTTTTCTGAGTCTGTAAGACTCATGGAGTCTGCTATCAGGGCTGCCCCCAGGCTAGATACTCAGAATGATGAGTTAAGGGCAGTCAGGATAAACTATCTGCAGACAAGGAATTATGACATAGACAATGTCATTTCTCTCCCCTTGGAGGAACTAAATGAACTGGTTGACTTGGAAAGGTCAAAGGAGAAGAAAGAGGCAGAAGATGCAGAGCTACTAGCACAAATCAAAGAAGACAGAAGAAAGAAAAGATTGTACAAGCATGTGCCTACTCTCTTCCCAGTTCAAGAAAGCCCTGCATATGAGGATGTGGTTCAACAAGAACCTCAGGTAGATAAAGAAGAAGAAAGGATCAAGATGATCAACTACCTGAGGGCCACAGGCCTCTATCAGGCAGAAGCACTTCTTCCCTTATCCTTTGACTATATTGAGTTTGAGTATCTCAAACAACGTGAACTTGAGATAGTCAAGGAAAGAAAGACAACCAAAAGAAAGCTAGGGGAAGAAGCTGCTAAGTCAAGAGCCATCATCCAGAAAAACATGAAGAAATCTACTGACAGGCAGAGGATGATGTGCTTCTTGAAGCTGTATGGATTCTCCGGAAGGAGACTTGGTCCCATGTCTCTATCCACTATGGATGAGCATATCAGGGTGATCAAGCAAAAGATAAAGAGTGGAGAGCTGGTTGACTTACATTCCCCTCCAAGTCAAGCTCCACCTGTGGAGGTTAAGGTTGAATAACTAGAGACAACACAACTTGGACCTCCTGCTGAATCTCAGCAAGCTTCATCTTCTGATCCACAGCAGGATCAGACTCACTCTAATCTGAACCTGTGAGAATGGAAGACCCAACTGAGAAAGACAATGAAGATCAATCAGGTGCTGCAAGCCAGTCTTCTTAATTAAAAGTGATAAAGAGAAAGAAAAGGATGGCTTCTAAACCAAAGCCAAAGAAAAAGAAGACTGCATCTTTTTTTGAACCTCAGGATGAGTCAAAACATCTTGAGGATGTGCAGCCAGAGGATGCTCCATCATCTCCCATTCCAATAGCTCCTCTAGCATCAGAAAGACCCATCATGTCTTAGACATACACTACAAATCCAGAAAGGTGGCATGTCATTAGAGATCATGGAATTGAGAATGTCTACACATGGCAAGACATGTTCAATCTGCCTCTGCATGATCTCTTTGACATGAGAAGACACTTTGATAGTTTGAAGGATCCTGATCATCTTAAGAAAAAAAGGCTAGTCATTATCCTGATGAGGACTGTTGATATCTGAAGTCTTCAAGTGTTTTGGTAGCATCAGCCTAGGGGGAGTTTGTCAAGATTATATGAAGAGGCTGAAGCAACCAAACACCCAAAGTCTTTCTGCATGCATGCTGCTCAAGTACTGAAGAAGAATGCTTTGGAAGTTTCACACAAGCAACAGAAATATTCTAAGTGTGAAATCTTCCGAAGCTAAGACCAATATCTTCCGAAGCTAAAGATGAAGTCTTCCGAAGCTTTAGAGACAAAGCCTTCTGAAACTCAACTCTTGAAGACAGATTTTTTCCAAATACTTTTAACAACATGCTTTATCGATCTACTTTTCTATAAAGCTGGACCCCTTTCCGCTGCAACTCTGTAATGTCACCAACTTACATGAGTTGATAAAAAGGTCCATGCTTTTGGTAGTTGTACATTGAGGTCTTGAGTCTGTAAACTTTCTACTTCATGTACTTTATTCTTTTTGTAATAGATAAGGATATGAGCTATGGCATGTCATAGTCACAAAATCAAAAAGGCAATCTGCCTTTTTGACTCTACAATTGATTTTGTTTTGTGTCTAGTCAATTGTATCTAGCTGGCTTTCATAGTATGGCCGGCTGTAGGATGTAGTATAAGTATCTCATGTTCTTGTAACTTTTCTTATGCTTTGTAACACTTGTAATAGAACATTGAGAAAGCAATATACTACAACCTTGAAAACCATCTTCTTGTGTATCTTGCTCTTGTGTTCTGTCTCTTAATTACTTGTGTTCTTAGTGTCTTTACTTGTGGTTAATTCAGTTCACTGTTTGATTAAGTTTAGTTACTCTCCTCTTTGTGTTGTTGTGTTGTATTTGACCACCCTTCAACGGTCCTGCAATCATAGTTACGTAAATGTAATCTAATTAGGATTATTGCCTTAATTTCCTGTTTTTAAACCCAAAAGTCTCAACTTTGTTTTCTAATTTTATTTTTAACTATTGTTTTAAAACCCCTAAAAAGTTGGTTGCATCAATTCAACTTATCATTTTCTCAAAACAAACCTAATCCGATAGTTAATTGTAAAGGTTGTTGAGTACGCTCAATGTGTCCATGAATTGGTACTCGGCTCTTACTAAAACTATATTAATATACGATAGGTACACTTGTCTTTTGTGTGTGTAGTTAGTATAAGTAATAACCAATTAAAATTGAATGTGTGCGAAAATATTTTATCAAAAACACATCCTATCTGCATTTCAAGATTTATCTTCTTCACTCCTATTAACAGATCTAAGTTGAATTAGTTTTCCATTGTTCTCATATTTGATGGATCTTTATTTATTATTGCTATAGAAGCTCTATCTTTTATAATGAAGAAAGTGGTTTCATAAGGCATATATCAAGGTATTAAGCTACAAAATAGGGGGCTAATGATATTACCTTCTGTTGCGGATGATGTGTTATTTTGGGCCAATGGTCATCAAACATCAGGAGAATTGTGAGATGCTTTTATTTAGTTTGTGGTCTAAAATAAATATGAAAAAAAGTTGTCTATTCCGAATTGGGGTGGACTCTGAGCCTGAGTACAAACATTATAGGTTGCAACTTGGGAACCCTTACATTTCAGTACATGGGTTCGCCAATGCGGGAAAATATGAATCAAACAAGGCACTAGAAACCGGTCATTAAACTCTTTCAAGAGGAAACTAGCAAATTGGAAAAGTAAACTTGGTCAATAGAGAGGCAGTCTCACCTGATCAAATCCTTACTATCGAGTCTTAAAAACAGCAAACGTAGTCTTACTAATAAGGTAGTTATGGAGATTCAAAACTGAAGGCCCATCGGGTTGGAAATATACCATTTTGACAGTTCACTTGTCTCCTTCATCCATATGGTATACGACTCCAATAAAAAGAAAATTTAGACAAGCTCATGGAAGGAGGTAGCTGAAGTAGAAAACGATCCTCAACAATTAAGTATTGATTTAAACAACGGTTGCAAAGCAAAATGTGGGATGGGTGGATTGGACAAACACCACTTTATCTCCAATTCCAATATTGAAAGGAAAAAAGATGTAAGAATCAATGAATGTTTATGGAGTAAAACAACAACATTGCATGGAGATGGAGACGGAGACGGAGATGGACAAACCAAGGAAGAATCCTTACGAAAATGGCAATCTCAAGAAGAGGTATACAAATCCCATAACTTCAAACATCTTGTGCCCTCTTTCCGGTATCCCACAATCGTTTATTAAGAGCATGTCCTATCTTAAACCCCATGTATGAACCGCTATTAGCCAATGGTTGTAATTCAATCTATATACACTTTCTCCTTTAAACACGTAATGAAAGTTCAAGACTCGCTTTATGGTGACAAATGGAAAAAGAAACTTGTATCATCACGATGGCTTGTTGGAGTATTTGGAAAGCAAGAAACGAGTGGGTATATAACAACAAACCTACTTCAATTCGGTGGAAGTTTACTTGGTGCAACAAAGTCAATGTCATATTTACGGATTAAGAATCGATCTCACAGGATAAAAATGGATCAACTCATGACGCTCTCAATTTGGTGTTTAATGATAATGTCTCCATTGTTCCTTTAGTGGCATGTATTTTTTAGCCCTTGGCTAGTGTTTAAAGAAATCCCATATTGTTGTTCAAAACAGAAAAAACACCAAGGCATGATTTATCTACATTTATTATTATATCTCTTGCATCCGCTCACAAAAAAAATGTAACAGATGAATAGTAGCTGTGATATATAATAGTGAGAAGTTAGTCCATATAATTCGTTCTTATTTTAAATAATGGGATAGTGTTAATTACATATAAAATCTTTTTTTCATATAATTGGTTATTAAGAGCTATATTCATAACTTCATGTGTTCCTTATTTCTGTTCTGTTCTTGATTGCCTTGGCTCTTCCTAGTGCAACCACAAAACTTCAACAAACAACTGAGACACTGTAAGTAAAGAGTTAGAGGTACACAGCACCATCCTCGTTTCAAACAACAATTTGTATGATGTCGTTTCAAACTACAATTTCTATTATACTATGTAATTGTGTGTATGCCCCCTTTCGAAAAAATTGGTTTTCTTATTTTGCGGTTTGCCCGTCAATAACATGTACACGCAACAAAGAAAAAAAGTAAAATGCTCATTTAGAAGAAATGTTGCATTTAGAAAGAATCCACTTAGCAATAGTCCTATGTAAGAGTAGAAGGTAAGCCTGAGGAAGAATCTGTGATATCAATATCCCTCACACCAGCAACAATTGATGACGATGATGACGATGAGGTTGTTTGCTTGTCACTTGTTTCCTCAAAATCATTGGATGATTCTTCAACTACGGATCCCTTCTGTTGGAGCTCTTTCACTTTACGGAATTCATCATAGTGTGCCCGTCTGTGCTCTGCAAACCTTGCACTCTTGCCCAATTCACCATCTGACCCATAAATTACAATAGTCATAATGGGTAAAATACATTCAAATGCTTACAATATCCTAACTTATTTTTCTCTTTAAAGAAATCATATTATTTTTAGATACGATGAAAGTCAAGGATGTTGAGTCGATATATTCCTGATGCAAGACACATGAAGAAATAATTTATGAAAGAAGGATAAAAAAAGAACCTTCATCTTGATCCATAGCCTCTGCTTCGTCGTCCGATGTCCAGCCAGAACAATGAGAGTTATTGTGGTTACTAGAAGAGGCAACCTCATTCAATGCAAAACGAACGGCTTCTGCATCCACGGTACTCCTATCTCCTTCTAGACTAGAATTCCGTATAGGAGATAATGATCCTACAAGTTAGGTTAATGGGCGTGATAGTTTACAGGCCAAAACAAGTTTAGATTAAAACAGGTTGGATGGGGTTGATCTAAAATAGATTTTGTCTCATATTGTAGTATAAATTATAATTGTGAATTATGTAATATGATTAGAAGTTAGATTTATTTCAACAATAAAATTTACTTTTCGAATGAAATGATTATGAGGCTTTATGTGTTAAAAGTTCACGAGTCGTCTTACTTGTTCCCTTATTAGCTAATCTTAATGATTTAAAGAGTCCAGTCATTAGAGATAAAAATAAAACATAAATGCAAATCAATACTCATACGTAAATGGTTTGATATCACCACTCTAAGGGATGTATTATAATGTATGCATGGGGGGTGAGTTCATATGAAAACCGCTAAATTTTTAAGAACCATTAGGAACCATTTTATATTGAGAGCAATTTAAATGTTATAGTTTGTTCCTGCTAAATAGAGTGAATAAAATGGTTTTTAATGGTTCCTGAAATTAAATGATTCTCATTTGAATCCACAAGCATACACACACACAAGGAAGAAAAAGTTGTAATAAAACAATGAAATAAAATGCACTCAAGTCATGGGGGGAAGTATATATCTACATACCATCAGAATCAACCATAGGATGATATGGAGTCTTTGGTTCAGTAATTTTCTTCCTTACAGGCTTATTTGCTTCTATTTCCCCAAGGTTGGCCTCATCCCATCTCACACCTCTCCTACGGCTTCAAGATCATATAGAAATAACAAATCAATGTTTTCTTAAAGAAACAAATTCTGAAGCGACAACACCAAAACCCACAGGAAATATAATGGCATAAAACATGGATGGCATGCTTATGGTAACTGCACCTTATATAACATGGTTTAAATAGGACATGAAATAACAAAAGCTCCAGTTTTAAAAATGACAATTTACATGCTAGAGGTGGGCAATCCGTGTAACAGTTTGTTTGTCATGTGGGCTCATTTTTTTTATTGTTTTGAAGGGCTTTGTCTAGACCACATGTCCACCATGGGACTTGAACCCTCAACCTTATGGGGAGAAACACCTTACCAAACACCTTGATACCATTGGGTTACAAGCCCTTGATTCATGTAGGCTCATTTAGTATATCAATAGGGTACATAGTTTTATTGAATACGTTCAAGTAGCATGCTATACTACTATATTGCTTTCATAAGCATAGAATCTAGACAGTCTTCATATACACAAAATTTATCACGTTGGAGAACAAGAATACTAATTATGGTTGGTTAATTCTCATAGAATGCAAAGTGATCAATCATTCAAGCATTAACATGCAAAAAAGTTAATTCTTATATTCTATTCATCAAGTTAAGAGTTATTAAAGCTTATTCATTAGAACAACAAACTCATTCTCCAGAAGGGGCAACACTACTTACTACCATGCTAAAGCTCTTCAATACTATACATGAAAGCGATGATTCTATGAACTCACTTATTTAGGACAGTCTGATCATCAGAATCAGACATTAATGGCTGCATGAATATTATCCCATAAGGGGATGAGCTCTAAAACTTACTCCCACAAGTGAAGACTCATGATACCGTTGGAGCACCATTCACCCTGTAAGCACACACTTACAGCAATCTTCTCGCACCACGTTCTAGAAATTTGGAAGGACACTTGAACATTCTGTGGGTATTAACAGACTGGTTTTGAATAATAAATCAACTTTAAAACAAAAACTTGCTTCGATTCTTCAAAATCACTTCTTTGCATCTCTTCTCCTCTTAGTTCACAAAAAAAAATTTCACCAATCAATCACCAACACGACAAATTCCATCTCCAAACTCATGTTATGCCATTACGGTGACCGTTCCGAAACCACCATCAACGCTGCTACCAACCCACATTATATCTATCTGATTTTAAAAACACGTATCCTAGCAACCTACATCCATGTTGATACCTCCCTTCAAGAAAGTAATCTGGCAGAAAACTTGAAATTGTCAAGCACGGTCTCAGCCCACAAGAACCATGATTTTGTGTGAAATGATGGTCATAGAAGTGAGGAAAAATGGGGCATTGCACCTCATCTTAACAAGCAAAAGGTATAAATAGGAAGCTTTAGGAGAACTTACAAAATTATGCCTTCCACAGGATGTACACTGGAAACTGGGAAATTGCATTACAGTTGTTTGCACTGTACAAGATGTGGTGTATCGACACCTTAATAATTCAAGTAATTTCTTTTTATTCCTTTTACGTTTCTCGTCTGGGTTTTTCTTTGATTTGGGTTTCTTAAATAGTTATTATTTTCATGGCATAAAATAGACACTCCCATAGAACATTTATAGAACTCAGTATACGGGGACATGCTTCCTTCTTCAGTGGAGACCAAGCAGAAGGTACACAATCGTCATTCTAGGTCATGCTTACTCAGATTTTTGTTATTTTAGACATCAGCTACCTGATTTCCAAAACATTCCCTTACATACAAGAATTACTATATTCCGAGCAAAAGCCAAACAACTCATAAAAGAAAAAGACAGAAACCAACATATAAGGACACATAATCAAACACAAGTGTCAATAGACCTTACCTCATCTCTCCTATCCTTCAGCTTCTGAATTCTGAAATTGCCGAAAATTATGTTGTTCAAGCAGCCGGGTTGCTGAAACAAAAAAAAAAAAGAAAAAGAAAAGGATGAACCTACCCCTCAGTATTTTCTCACGTTTTTTAGTTTTCAAGGCAATGAAGATATAGAAAATCACTGAATAATATGTGCACAGTGCACTTAGTCATGTCAACACATTCAAAATAATAAAAAGGATATGCATAATTTAGGAACTCATCATAAAATATAACGCACATAAAGTCAGAGCAATAGGCAAGAATGCATACGCGAGGATGGATGTAGGCTTCTATAATTCTAGTTTCACTAAATAGTCAGTTGGAAGACTAGTTTCAAAATTCAATTTGATCGAAAAGATGTACACAACGAACGACACAAGAAACTAGTTACAAAATTCTTCATGGCTTTCCCTATATTTTGAATTTCAGGCTCAGATGGATCACTAACATTATATCTTATGCCACCACCAATAAACCTAAAAACTGTCTCAAAATACACATCTCTATTCTTGAAAGCTTCCAGTAGCAGTAAAAAATCCAATCACTGAAAACCAACCCCCCTCCCCCCCCTATACGTATACATGACACCTAAATTCTAATAATCCTTTCCCTAACTCAAAGCTCAATTGCATAAATACATGCATATATGGTAAGCTTGTAGATCCTTTTGAGGTACAGAATCAAAAGCAAAACAAAAGCTCGTACATAAACCTAACTCGGTAATCCGATGCTAAATTGAAAATTACACAATGTATAGCAGCAACAGAAATGAATTAGTGTAGAAGCTTGTATCGATCAGCAATGGAAATGGTAAGTAGAAAATAGAATAATAATAATTAAAATTGAGTTAGCTCCAACCATAGCACAGGAAAATCATATCAAAGTCGTAAACCTTAAGATGCATTCAACAATCAGTAGAACACAAAAACATCATGAATACCGGACATGATTAATAATCGAAGGAATAACAAATCGTCTTGAGAAACAAGAAGAGTTGGTGGAACGGAAGTTATCGGCAATAGTGGAAAATTGGGCGTAAAATACATCCGATTGTCGTTGAACTCAAATATATCAGAATCTAAGGGGTTAACGAAGGTAACAATTAGGTAAAAACATATGAATATAACAAGTTGGTTTACCTGCGTGCGAGAGAGAAATGATACTCCGGCGACAAGACGATACGATAAAGCTTTTCCTTTTCCGTCGTGGGTGGTTTAGTTTAGGGAAGAAGGATGTTTGCTATAAATTCCTCTTTAATACTAGCTTCTCTACGTTTTGACTTTTGACCACAAAATAAATATATATTTTTTTTGTTCTTTTGTAAATATTTGATCCAAGTTGTATATCAAAAGTTGTTTAGGTTTAAATTCTTATATGCCTAATATTGAACAATTAAAAAGCAAGCTAAGACTAAAATCAAAATGTTAAGATTAAACCTTAAACTTAAATGTAAAAAGTCAAACCGTAAAATCTAAACCCAAAAGCTAAAAGTTAAATTGTAAAAGCTAAATCCTATGTCTAAATGCTATATCATAAAATCTAAACCTTATGCTAAATGCTAAAAACTAAACTATAAGAGTTAAATCTTAATGCTAAATGTTGAACGTTTAAAAATTAAAAGGTAAACACTAAAAGTTAAAGTAAACCCTAAAAATTAAACACCAAAAACTAAACCTTAAAGTTACAAACTTTAAAACTAAACTCTAAACTTAAATCTTAGGACTAAAGAAAAAAAATAAAGTATAACATGTAAATAAACAAACAACAAAGAGCAAGGGTATTGAGGTGTGAAAGCTTTTGGGCTTTTGGATTGAGTTATGGGTCTGGCCCATTAAAGGTTCTTGAAACTTTAATTATTTTTATATATAGAAGATATCATTGTATTGTAATCTTGTCCTTTGAGCTTAATAAAACTACTTAGCTGTAGAGAGTGGACGTAGGTCATCTTGACCGAACCATTATAAAATCTCGTGTTCTTATTGCTTTGTGTGTGTGTGTGCGTATAATAGTGTGTGTATTTATGCTGCGTAAAGATACTTAACAACTGGTATTAGAGCATCAGGCTCTTGATTACTATTAAAGATTTGCACCACTATCACCATCTAGGGTTTTCTCCGCCATCACCATCTAGGGTTTCTGTCGTCGCCACCACCTAGGGTTTCTACCGATGCCTAGGGTTGTTGTCGCTGTCGCTGCTATCGTCTAGGGTTGTGCGCCCACCTAGGGTTTTGGTTGGAAGTATCGGATCTGGTTTGTCTATCCTTTGTTGAATGGTTATCAACTGTTCAACGTGCATGTTTTCTTTTGTTTTTTGTCTCTGGTTTGCTATTATGGCTGAAAACTGTGATCGAAAAGTTCAATAGCACTGATTTTGGTTGGTGAAAAATGCAAATAGAGGCATTACTATGTCAAAAAGATTTGGATATGGTACTAGAAAAGAAACCAGAGAGTATGATAAAAGCTGATGAAGCAGTTTGAAATTCCAATGACAAGAAAGCTAGAGTGGCTATTATGTTATCTTTGACGAAGATTGTTGCTTTTAACATCTAGAAAGAAACCGTTGCAAGTGGTATGATGTGGCTCTGTCAAATATGTATGAAAAGTCGTCTGCAACTAACAAGGTGTTCTTGATGAGAGAACTGTTCATGACGAGAATGAAAGAGGAAAGCTTAGTCACCTCTCACATTAATTACCCGATGTCTATTCTTACCTGAGCAGAATTAGTGGGAATAAAATTTGATAATGTGACTCGAGCCTTGGTGTTGCTATCTTCACTGCCTAATAGTTAGTCCGAGACTATAACTGTTGTTACAAATTCGGGGGCTAACAAAATGACATTTGAAAAGATCCGATACATATGATAGGTGAAGCCACACGTTTAAAAAGTGCAAATATTGGATCATCTTCTGAAATGTTACATGTTGGCAAGGGAAGGAAAATAGAAGAGGTGGTGGGAGTAGAGAAAGAGTTCAACTTGGACTCGGAAAAATGTGAGGTGTTGGATCTGTAACGAGGATGGACATGTTAAGAGTCAATATCCAAAGAAAAGTTTGGACACTGCTGCTGATAATGTCAATGATGGTGACATGTTACTTCGTTTCACGCTGCACATAGTGGTGAAATGATGGTGAATCTGAAAACATGTGATGTTGGGAAGGTATGTCTCGCTAATGACAAAATGCTTGATGTAATAGGAATGGGAGATATTGATTTGGTGACTCCATTAGGAACTACATGGAACTTGAAGAATGTTAATGTGATTCCAAGTTTGAAGAAGAAATTAATTTTTGTTAGTAAATTGTATGAACAAGGACTAGAAGTCAAGTTTGGTGGTGGTAATGGAGGGTAATCAATGGGAACCAGGTGATTACTCGTGGTGATAAGCATGGCTCATTGTATATGGTGGAGGTACCTGGTGAGGGATTGATTAACCCTGTTTAGCAAGTCAAAGTCGGGTTCGCTAAATCTATTGCTAAGAGAATTCATTTTGCAAACATGAAGTCTAGAACAAAGATTGTAGCTGAATAGGGTCATAAGTTTAAAACCAATCAGAGAATTTTATGATAATTGGAGCATGGGGCATGTTCCAGGTACAGCCAAGAAGAATCGTTGGTTTTGAAGACTACGAGTGAAAAAATATCTCATGGTGATTGTTTGCTGAATTTGGAGAGTGTTAGTAGTTCTCGGTTTATCTCTGGATCTGTTGGATCGTGTAAGCTAGTTGAGACAGAGGATCGGTCGTTGGTGGAGTCTGTTACGACTAGGTTGGAGCTCGGGGGAGCTTCAATGGGCCCTTTCAAGTAATTGATGAAAAAAAGGCCTCTGCAACTAGGGGATTTGGATTTAAATCTTAGCTTGTTCTTTGGAACTAGAGGCTTGGAAGATTTCTGTTACTTGAAGATTACTAATGACAGGGTAGGGTTGTCGGTTGCCCTATAAACTCTCTACCAATATCTTAAAATCATAACTTGCGATTCAAGCTAAAACAAAAGGTTCAAAAACAAATAATGAGAAGAAGATGGAGACAGTACATGACCTGCTTTGAGATCGAGACATCATAGATATGACCTTTGATGGCCATAAGCAGTGGCTTTTGGGGGTCGTTGCCGTCGTAAGCTTTCAGGTCCTCCACGGGAATCTCGCCGAGGTGACGCTGGTTGTAAGGCCCCGTTCCCGGGACGCTTATAGCTAGCCAATCATAGCACATAAAACATATATTTATATTTATACTTCATAAAACATCACAGCGGAACATTAACACACCCATTTCATTATAATCACTTTTGCAAAATAATACATTGTTGACTGGTTACAAAATATCATTGTTTGCATTACATCACAAAAACATCATATTTCTATCAAATGGATGCCATCTAAAAATGCCAAGTAGCTGTCCCGTGCCATCCTCAGCAATGCTCACCTGCTAACTGGAAAATGCATAAAAAGTCAGCGTTGCTGAGTGAGTTCTAGTTTCATAATAAAACATACTTTATCTTTCGTTTAAAACCGTTCTTTACTTTCATTCAATCATAACAGGTTTTAGAATATGATCACACATCGTACGTACACATAAATAATATTTATTATCTTCATCATCGTTCATTTTGTACTTTTATTATCTTTCGTTTTCATCTAGGTCCTGTCATGTGCTTAACCCCCTCTAGAGCACCTAGCAATTCATCTAGGGTTAAGCGACAAGGACCCCCATACATCTGGTCAATCACAAAGATTGAAGCCCAGTGTGCATCCTCATGGGGTATTAACCTGCACACAGTTGAGCTGACAACCCCCATTGTGTGTGAACCTCCATACATTTGCTTGATCACATGGATCAAGCCCCAGTGTGCATCCTTATGGGGTAGCTAACCCGCACACGGTTGAGATAACACTCCTCATTGAGTGTGAACCTCCATACATTTGCTTGCAAGACTTTCTTACGTTCGCTCGTTCATTAATGCATGCATTCTTCATTTCGTTCCTATTTTCATTATCTTCCACTTTACGTTACATAATACTTATCATTTCATTCATTAACATACAAGGCAAAGCCACACGAAGACAATCATACAAAGTAAGGAACATAATAAACATACAACATCCTCATACCGGACATCATCACTCCCACATAACATACATCATGCATAATCATACATCATAACATGCCCATCATATCATCTATGACCTCAAAAGTCAACTTACATAGCCCTCGGGAACCTCCCAAATCAAAGCCTACATTTCCACTTTTCCCCAAAATGTCAGAAAATATTCTAAGTGTTCATCCGCATTTCCCTTTTGTTCTTCCACATTTCTTTTTGTTCATCCACATTTCTTTTTGTTCATCCGCATTTCCCTTTTGTTCATCCGCATTTCCCTTTTGTTCATCCGCATTTCCCTTTTGTTCTTCCACATTTCTTTTTGTTCTTTCGCATTTCTTTTTGTTCTTCCGCATTTCCTTTTGTTCATCCGCATTTCCCTTTTGTTCATCCGCATTTCCCTTTTGTTCATCCGCATTTCCCTTTTGTTCTTCCGTATTTCTTTTTGTTCTTCCGCATTTCCCTTTTGTTCATCTGCATTTCCCTTTTGTTCTTCCGCATTTCTTTTTCTTTTGTTCATCCGCATTTCCCTTTTGTTCTTCCGCATTTCTTTTTACACTTAGGCAGATTTTTAAATTCAGGTGTATGAACTACTGTTTGGCGCATGAGTAGTCTAGGGCACACTTATCATCATAATTCGGTCCCCAAACACCATCTATCATGCTCTAAGCTTAAATTATACATTCTAAGCCTTAGAAACACAACCATAACATCATCAAGCATGAACATAGATCAAAATCACACCATACTCGCAATATACACACATTCAACATACGGGTATGAAACCCAAGTTTTATGAAAAGTTTAATCATGCATCTGCAGCCCCAGAATCAGTTAAAAACATGTAAAAGAGGGGTTTCAGAACTCACCTTTGCAGCTCTTGAATATGGCCTCTCCCAAAATCATTTGCAATTGAGTTTAACAGCCTAGAAACCCACTAAAAACACACACCCGAACACACACAACACACATAAGCATACAACCGAGGCAAGGCCGGTTAAGAACACTTAAAAACCATGAATTTCTTACCTTGAATTCGACTTTTCAGCTCTTGTTCTTCAAAATCCGAATCTACACTTTCTCTTTCTAAAAATTTGATGATTTAGGGTAGTAAGAAGAGAGTGGGCAGTCATGCCCACTTTACACCCACTTTTCCAACCTTTTGTCATTTTTGACACTTTTACCCCTCAACTTGAGTAAAATATCTTTTCTTTCTTTTTCTTCACTTTATTCTTTTTTTTTCTTTAAGTTTAAAAATAACCGGGTGTTACACTGGTGGTGGTCGTGTTGATGGTCGGAGGATAATCCTCCGAGCAGAACGGAGAAAATGTAGTAGAGGGCGATGTCGGCGGCCACGACGGTGAAGAAGGTGTTGAGGGAGAGGCCGGTGTATGCGGTGATGGCGTCGTTCAGAGCCTGCATTAGTTCAACACCCATTGTATTGTTATTGTTGACGGTTATTCTTGGTGGTGACATGATGAGGTGTGGGTATAAATATATATGTGTTGTAGAATATGGATCTTCAACCTTCCCTGATTTTGTCCTTTTCTGCTCATTCTTTTAATATTCGTGTTTAACGCCACCAATATATATATATATATATAATATATATATATATATATATATATATATATTATATATATATATAATATATATATATTATATATATATATATATATATATATATATATAAACCCGTATATTATATGGGTTGAATAAATAAAATATTAATATAATAAATTTATTAATTATACAAACTGTATAAAAATATCATTTTTATAAAATTTCTAGTTACAACTCCCAATTTGATTATTTTTGTTTTTAAAAAATTATCTTTTTAAAAATATCAATATTTAGAAATAACCTTAATAAATAGATTTCTTTCTTAATTTATTAAATATTAAAAGTATAAAAATAATATTATTAGTATGAGGATGATTGTGATGCTGCCTGACATGTGTCATCTCATTTACCCTTTTATTAGAGTAGAAAAATATACTAGTTTTAGTTACCCGTGTATTACACGTGAGGTGAAGAAAAAATTATTAAAATAACACAAAACATAAATAAAATTAAATGTATTACACGGGTTGAAAAAATAAAATTAATTAGTTGTTGATTGTTATTAATACTAACATTAGTAAACCCCGTGTATTAAACGAGTTTAAAAATAATATATTAATTGTAATGAAAGTTTATGAAGTATAAAATGATATTTTTAAAATTAGATACGATTAAAATTACATATGAGTAATAATTATAAGTGATAACTACAAGTAATAAAATAATAATACTTATTTTCAAACTTTAATTTTAAATTATTTTTCTCCAAAAAACTTTAATAACTACAAGTAATAAAATAATAATACTTATTTTCAAACTTTAGTTTTAAATTACTTTTCTCCAAAAAATTTAATGATTTTTTCAAAACAAATCGTATTAAAAGTATCATTTTTAAAAATTTTAAATTTATGAACAAGTTTACTTGCTAAAAACATCAATTTTAAGATATTTTATTTTTAAAAATGCTTGGTATTTTTAAAAACTATTATTTTATAAAAAAATATTCTCTAGAAGTAACATTAATAAAAAGACATCTTTTCTTAATTTATTAAGAAATAATTTTAATCTTACAAAGAATTAAAATTAATTTTTAATCTTTAATTTAAGTAAATATTTAAGAGGAGAGAGAAGAGAAAAAACAAACTTAGAGATACTAGGAATGTTATAAGTGTCCCCCTAAGTTACTCTTTTAGTATTATTTAGAATAATATATATAATATATATATATATATATATATATATATATATATATATATATATATATATATATAGTATTTTATATATTATATAGACTAAAGACCGGGTAATACACCAGGGTTCATTCATTAAAAAAATTGTTTTTGATTAAATTATTCGTAAGTCATAATATTATTGTTAATATTTTGTATATCAATTTTTTATGTTTAATTTTTTAAACTCATCTATATCTAATATTAGTAGCTTTTATTTATCAATGCTTATAAGTATAAATAGTATATAATATGATATGAAATAAAATTGTAAATAAAAACATTAGGTAATAAAGAAATATATTGAATATAAGAACATTCATAAACATTTGAAAACTTCTTTGCTTATTTGATGTTTTGTTTGCAATTTTACCATTATTGTCTAATATTTATAATTATAATTCATGTTTTCTTGTAACTCGAGATAATACAACATAGAACTTGAATCGGTGCAAGGGGCAAACATGTACTAATTACACAAAAGTTTGGACTATCTTTACAATTTTTAAAACTTGGGGACCAAACATACAATTTGATTAAACCACAAGGACCATTTACGTAATTTTGTCTTTTTGTTGAACGAAAACATAAATTTGTTTCATGCTTATATCAATTAATACAAAATCAAAGTTTCATGCTTTCACAAACAAAAACACAAATTGAAAAATTGATGTAAAAAAACCAAAATACTAAAATTTATATTGAAATTAAAATCGAAATCCTTGAATCGTACAAATCACTGCTACTGCTCGCGTTCGAGATTTGTATATATGATCACTAATTGAAACTTTGTAAAAGAGCTGTTATGATTTAAAACTTTGGGTGTTAATGATATAATATATATCAATGAAGGTGTAAATAATCGGTGCGTTGAACTTGAAACATAATATGATTTGGGGTAAATCAAAACCATGTAATGCTTATAAATTGAAAATTATATGAAATGGTTTATCTTTCAATTTAAAAATCGATATCATGATTTGGAAAATCAAAACCTTGAATTGATTATGTGAGACCATTGATTTGATGAAATATCTAAAATCGTTTCAGAAAAGAAGACGCGTATGGGGTTTCTTCACATTTGCATAGGACGAGTGAATTAGGAAACTTTTAATTGATTATTTCAATAAGCAAGAATTCAAGATGTTTCAATTCATAATCTTAATGTAATGCGGCATGTAAAAACTTATTATATTACATGTTTGGTAGGAATAGAGTCAACTTGTTTTTAGGTGTGAAAAAACAATCTGCTATAACTTGTAATCTATTTCAGGATTTATTTTGAAACCATCAAAAATTAGTGTTGGTAGAAAATAATTTAACAAAATTAGTGTTTTCAAAACTATTTACCAAAATGAGTTTTTAGTGGAAAGTTAAATTTTTTCTTATTAAATATGATGGGAAAAATTATTTTTATTTTTAATAATGTTATTTAAGTAAATTTAAAAATATAAAGCTTCAATAAAAATAAAAACTAATTTATCATTTGTCATATTTTAAAAAATGTTTTGCAGGAGTAGTTCAAGGGCTTGAACACAATTACAACACAACAACACAATGAGGAGATTAACTAAATCTTAATCAAACAGTGAACTAGGTAACCAAAGGTGATGCAGAGAACACAAGTAAAGCAAAAGACAGAACAAGAAAGTGTAGTTTTCAAGGGAGCAGTATATATTGCTTTCTCAAGTTCTTTTACAAGTGTTACAAAGCATATGGAAAGATACAAGAACTTGGAATACTTATACTACAACCTACAGCCGGCTATACTATGAAAGCCAGCTGGATACAATTGACTAGACACTAACAAAATCAATTGTAGGATCAAAAGGCATATCTGCCTTTTGACCTTGTGACTATGACATGCCATAGCTCACATCCTTATACATAAAGGATAAAGTACATAAAGTAGAAAGTCTCAGACACAAGACCTCAATGTACAGTTACCAAAAGCATGGACCTTTTCACCACTCTTGTAAGTTGGTGACTTATCAGAGACGCAGCGGAAAAGGTGCTTTATGGAACAGTACATCAGATAAAGCATGTGTACTAAAAGTCTTCGGAAGAAATCTGTCTTCTAGTTTGAAGCTTCGGAAGACTTTGTCTCTCAAGCTTCGGAAGACTTCATGTTAGGCTTCGGAAGATATTGGTCTTGGCTTCGGAAGAAATTACACTTAGAGTATTTTCTAATGCTTTGTGTAATTCTTCCGAAGCATTCTTCACTTCAACTTACTTAGTGCATGTTGCTGAAACACTTAGGCAGTTTTGGGTTGCATCAGACTTCAGGAATCCTTACAAACTCCCCCTAGGCTGATGCTACCAAAACACCTAGAAGATCTTTAAATGTTTGTAGTCTTCAGAATAATCAATACCATCCCTTTCTTCATTTGATGGTCAGGATCATCAAGACTCTCATAGTATCTTCTCATTTCAAAGAGATCATGCAGAGGTAAGTTGATTATGTCTTGCCATGAGTAGACATTTTCAACACCTTGATCTCTGATAACATTCCATCTTTCTGGATTGGTAGAGTAAGTCCAGGATAAGATGGGTGTCTCGGTTGCTAGAGGAGCCACTTGCATAGGAGTTGATTGGGCTGCCTCATCATGCACTTCCTCAGGTTGATCTGATTCACCCTGGGGAGTAGAGGTAGATGACTTTGGCTTCTTCTTTTTAGTCTTTGGTTTGGAGGCCATTTTCTTCTTCCTCTTTAATGTCTTTAACTGAGAAGACTGGTCTGCAGCACCATGTTGATCATCAGTGTCTTTCTCAGTTGGGTGTTCCTCCCTCACAGGTTCAGAAGGAGAGGGAGTTTGACCCTGTCTTGGATCAGAAGATGAAGTTTGCTGAGGCTCAGCTGGAGGTTCTGGTTCAGGTGTCTCTGGTTGTTCAAACTTGACCTCCACTTCAGGTGGGACTTGACTTGAGTGCAAGTCTGATGAGTGCAACAATGAGTTCACCTTTTAATCTTCTGCTTGATTACCCTTATATGCTCATCCATTGTAGATAGAGACATGGGACCAAGTCTCCTTCCGGAGAATCCATATGACTTCAAGAAGCTCATCATTCTTTTCTGTCAGCAGACTTCTTTGCATTCTTTTGAATGATGGTTCTTGTCTTTGCAGCTTCTTCCCTTAGCTTCCTTTTGTTGTTTTTTCTTTCTTTGACTAACTCAAGCTCAAGTTGCTTTAAGTACTCGAACTCAATGAAGTCATAGGACAGGGGAAGAAGTGTATTTGCCTGATAGAAGCCTGTGGCACTCAGGTAGTTTATCATTTTGATTCTATCCTCTTCTTTATCTACCTGAGGTTCTTGTGGAGCCACATCTTCCTGTGCAGGACTTTCTTGAACTGGAGAGAGAGTGGGAGTATGCTTGTGAAGTCTTTTCTGTCTCCTCTCTTCTTTGAATTGGAGAAGTAACCTTGCATCCTCTTTCTCCTTAATCTCTCTTGACACTTCCATGTCAGCCAGTTCATTCAACTCTTCTAAGGGGAGGGAGATGATTTCATCAACATCATAGTTCCTGGTCTGTAAGTAATTAATCCTGACTGCCCTTTGTTCATCATTTTGAGTATTTGGTCTGGGGGCAGCCCTGATTGCAGCTTGCATGAATTTTGATGACCCAGAAGAACTTTCTCCCCTTAGCCTCCTTTCCTCTCTCTCTCTTCCTCCTCAATTTCCTCAGGAGTCATTATCCTTTTCCCTTTGTCACCAACAGACCTTTGTGACTCAGGGTGGATTGAGGCTTGGCCTTCATTGCTTGGTGTAGCTTCCATGCTCTGGCCAGAGAGAGGCTGAGAAACACCTTCACCAGCAGGTGTCTCAGATGGAGTTTGGACCTCTGCAGCAGTTGTTAATGGTGAGACAAGGGTCTCAGGTTCTGCCACTGGGCCTTCAGCCAAGGTTTCCCCTATGAAACTAATCTTAGGGTCCACCTCAACATCCAGTTGACCGATGACATTGCCTGATTGCCTAAGTCTCCTTCTTAGAGAGAACTCTGCAAGGATCCTGTCTTGGATTCTTTGAGCCAGCCTGTCAGCTTGTCTAGATTTGCTTGGATTGACAAGTGGCATGTTGACTAAATCCAGTCCTTCATAGAAGCTCAGGCTGGAACTGAAAGACTTCTTGTTGACCTTGAACTCTGTGAAGTATGAGGGCTCTTCTGTCATCATCATACCTCCATCTGATAATGTAGTTGCCAGTTCCATGTGGTGGAGATGAGACAGCCCTTGGTATACCTTCCTCAAAGAGACTCCTGATGAGAGAGTCTATAGAGTCCACATTAATGTGAACTTGAGGAAGTTGCTGAGAATGCACAACAGCAATGAGGAGTGAGGATGGTGAGTCCTCTATGTCCATTCTCTTTGAAGAACTCCCAGGTTCTGTGTTTGTATAACATTCTCCCCCTTTTTGGTAGCATCACCCACTTGCATAGGTGAGCTGGAGGATAAATCAATCACTTCCACAGGTTCTTGTGTTTCTGGTTGAGCTCTCCTTAAAGGTCTCTCAGCTAGTTTTTCCTGCAGATATGAAAGAGTTGCTGATCATTGACCCTGTTTTGCAGGGTAGTCACCTGAGATTCCAAGTGACTAACCTTAGAGACTAGATAGGTACATGTTTGTGACAATTGTTGTACCTTTAGTCTCAAATTCCCCTTATCTTCATCAGAAGAATCACTGGGGGATGAGAGGATTGGACCAAAGTCCCTCTCTCACCACCAGCTTGAGTTTCTTGGCTGCTGGTTTTCCTCTGCTCACTGGCAACCTCAGTTAAGATGCCAATGGGCTGAGTTGCCATGGTTGAGGTCTTAACGATGTAATCACTTTCAAAAGTGAGAGCCTCTTCATATGGACATCCTGAACAGGTTCAGATGTGTCCACCTCAGTAATAGGTGACTGATGAGGGATAGACTGAGGAGAGTCAGAGGTACTCATCTCTCTTTGAGTAGGGGAGGAGAAGAGAGACTCATGGTACTCACTGAATCCTAAGTCTTCATCAGTGTAAAAGGATAGGTTGGGAATTGGTTGGTTTAGATCCAAAGGCTGGGGATGGTAGCTATCCCCTGAAGGTTGTTCACTTGAGTGTTGAGACTCAGAGTGAAGGCTTACAGTTGTTGGGCTAATGAGCTCATCAGGTTGAGCTTGAGGAACCTCAGCCCTGATAGGTAATAAGTATGGGTGGTTTGCTCCTCAGGGAGAAGTGGGAGCTCTGGAGTCCACTTCTTCCTGTAAGGTTGAGTATTTGGGGCCTGCACAGACTCAATAGCCTGCAGGGGTTCGTTGGGATTTTCTTTTGTAGGTGATGAATATTGGAGGTTGTGAAGAGGGTAGGAGAGCAGTAGGTGTGGGTTCAACACTAGCTTGGACTGCCATGTTGTCACCTTGAGCAATGAGCTCTAACATTTTTGGGACTAAGACTGTTTCTACCCCTGAGAAGCCTACAGTTGGCTTCTTCATAATTTTAAAGATGCCGGGCTTCATCTGTTCCCAGTTTAAGAATATTGCCTGTTTCCCTCAACTGTGAGCCCAGTTCACAGTTAAGAATGTGTTGAACATATCTAGGAAACATGTAATATTCTAAGGAGTCTAAGTTTGCAAGTAAATTAGTATAAACAAATTGTGAATACCTGAACTTGACCCCCTGAACCATTCCATGAACTATAAAGAGAGATCCTCAGGAATCTGGTCCCATCCACCATGCTTGTTTGATAAGCTGTGGATAACCACATGGAGCAGGTATTTCCACTGGGATGAGACCTTCCCTTTCCTGAAGGTCTTTACAGAGAAATCTCCTTCATAGCCCATCTGCTCGAAGGAATGATTAACTGCTTCTTTGGAAAGAACACTTCACCTGCTTCATCATCCAGCTGAAGAGATGTCGATTGATGATGGCCGGAGTGATGAAATTGTTCTCCCCTGCACTGTGGCAGACAGTGCCTTCTCCCCATCCATAATGACCTCTTGGCAGGTCTTCCAGAATTCAAGCAGATGATCCTCATATAGAGGAGGATCAATGGTTAGGGAGGTGAAGTAGTGAGACAAAGACAAGAAACGGCAAACCTCTGAGAAATGAGGATCTTTTTCAGAGCATAACAGAGCAACCTGATTGTGTTGTCTATGTAGCTGCATGGTAAAGTGAGGATCATTTCTGTGTGGAAGGTCAGCCATTGTGAGGTAGCTCAGAGATGAAGAGAAAAGAATGGGAAGTAAATTTCAGAGAGAAAGCTTTGGGTTTTAGGTATGGAGAAAAGCAGATGATAGAAGAGGGGGGAAACCGTTGGGTTTATATGAGAGAGAAGGATTTCAGATAAAGTTTAATGAAAGAGGATAAACTTTGAAATCCGTATGTCGGTCCCACCTCTGAAAAAGTAGTTTACCTTTTTGCTCAAAAAGTAGTTTTCTTGGAGTTCGAAAAGCTTCCGAAAGTAATTTGTCTTCGGAAGTTTGATTGAAAAAGCTTCCGAAGCTAAAGTGACTTCGGAAGAATTTTCCTGAGAGTCTTAAAGATTTATGCTTCGGAAGAGAAATAAACTTTGGAAAGCTTTGTATAAGAATGAACAAAGCTTCCGAAAGTAATTTTTTGCTTCGGAAGAAAAAGTCCTTAAAAATGAATAAGTGTCTAAGTTGAGAATTTTTAAGCTTCGAAGATAAATTTTGACTTCTTCCGAAGGTAAAATTTCTTAGACAGGCATTCATTTTGAAGACATATTTTTCTTCCGAAGGTAAAATGTTATCTTCCGAAGCATCAGAAAATCTTCAAGAATCTAAGGAAAGTCTTCGAAAAGAGTTTTTGTCATTCAAAGAAAACATGACCTTATGAAAGTGATGAACTAGACAACTTAGGACACACATTTTTTAAGAAGAAATAATTAGAATAGTTTTAAGAAAAAAAATCTACTCAAAGTTGATCATCCCAATAGCTGATATCAGATACTTAAATCTCTGTTCATCAAAAGCTTTTGTGAACAGATCAGCATATTGTTCGTCTGTGTGAACTTTGACTAGTTTAATTAACCCCTTTTCATAGTTATCTCTTATTAAATGATACCTGATGTTGATGTGTGTTTGGTCCTTGAGTGCTGCACAGGGTTCTCAGTGATAGAGATAGCACTGTTGTTGTCTATGTGGATAGGAGTCTCTTTGAAGTTAAATCCGTAGTCTAGCATCTGATTTTGAATCCAAAGCACTTGAGCACAGCAGCTTGCAGCAGCAATGTATTCAGCCTCAGCAGTTGATGCAGACACACAGGTTTGTTTCTTGCATTGCCATGAGACAACCCTTCCACCAAGAAATTGACATCCCCCAGATGTAGACTTTGCAGTCATGTTGCAACCACCATAATCACTGTCTGTATAGGCATACAGATTGAAATTAGAATCTTTGGATACCATAAACCAAGTGTTGAGGCACCTTTGAGGTATCTTAAAATCCTTTTCACAGTGATTAAGTGAGACATCTTAGGATTAGCTTGATATCTTGCACAAATACATGTAGCAAACATGATATCAGGCCTGCTAGCTGTAAGATACATAAGAGACCCAATCATAGCCCTGTATAAGTGCTCATCTACACACTCCCCCTCAAGATCTGGACCAAGAGAGTGGTTTCTGGCTATGGGTGTCTTAGCAGTCTTACAATCAGTCATGTTGAACCTCTTGAGTATATCTTGAATATACTTTGACTGACTTATGAAAATGCCATCTTCAACCTGCTTCACTTGAATTCCCAGAAAGAAATTAAGTTCTCCCATTGAACTCATTTCAAATCTATCTTTCATCAGCTTTCAAAGTCTTTGCAGAGCCTTGAATTGGTTGAGCCAAAGATGATGTCATCCACATATACTTGAACTAGCAGAATGTCGTTTCCTTGTCCTTTGATAGAGAGAGTTCATCTATAGTACCTCTCCTATAACCATGTTTACAGAGATACTCAGACAGTGTCTCATACCACTTCCTGGGTGCCTGATGCAGCCCATACAGAGCTTTGTCAAGCTTGCAGACATAATCAGGATGATCAGGATCTACAAAACCAGGTGGTTGTTTGACATAAACCTCCTCATCAATCACCCATATAAGAAGGCACACTTTACATCAAGTTGGTAGACCTTGAATTTCTTGGATGCAGCAAATGCCAGGAATATCCTAACAGCTTCTAGTCTAGCTACGGGAGCAAAGACATCAGTGTAGTCAATCCCTTCTGCACTGTGGAAGATAGTGCCTTCCCCCTATCCATTACGACCTCTTGGCAGTCTTCCAGAATTCTAGCAAATGATCCCCGTAAAGTGGAGGATCAATGGTTAGGGAGGTGAAGTAGTTCGACAGAGCTAAGAAACGGCAAACCTCTGAGAAATGAGGATCTTTCTCAAAGCTTAATAGAGCAACCTTGTTATGTTGCCTATGTGACTGCATGGTAAAGTTCGGGTCATTTATGTGATGAGGGTTGGCCATTGGAGAGAGCTTAAGAATGAAGAAAGATGAAAGAAAGAGATTTTAGAGAGAAATCTGGGTTTTAGGTTTGGATGAAAGAAGCAGATGATAGAAAGATGGGGAAACCGTTGGGTTTATATGTGAAAAGGATTTCAGATAAAGTTTAATGAAGAGGATAACTTTGAAATCCGAATATCAGTCCCACCTCTGAAAAAGTAGTTTACTTTACTCAAAAAGTAGTTTTCTTGGAAGTCAAAAAGCTTCCGAAGGTAAATTATCCTCGGAAGTTTTAATGAAAAAGCTTTCGAAGCTAAAATGACTTCGGAAGATTTTCCCAAGAGTTGTGAAAATTTTGTTGTGGAAGAAAACTAAGACTTGAAAGCTTTGTCCAGAAGAACAAAGCTTCCGAGAGTTAATTTGCTTCAGAAGAAAATGGTCCTTGAAAACAGATAAGTGTTGAGACAAGTACTTAAGCTTCGGAAGATATTTCAGAAATTTCTTCCAAGGTAAATTTCTTAGACAGTTATTTGTTTTGAAGGCATGATTTTCTTCCGAAGATAAAAGTACATCTTTCGAAGGATAAAATTTTTTTAGAAATTTAAGGAAAGTCTTCAAACATATTTTCTTCCAAAGAAAACAAAAGCTTATGAAAGTGATGAACTAGAAAACTTAGGACACATATATTTTAAGAAATATAAGAATGAGTTTTAAGAAATACCTACTCAAAGTTTATCATCCCAATAGCTGATACAAGATATTTAAATCTCTGCTCATCAAAAGCTTTTGTAAACAGATCAGCATATTGTTCATTTGTGTGGACTTTGACTAGTTTAATTAATCCCTTTCATAATTATCTCTTATTAAATGATACTTGATGTTGATGTGTTTGTTCCTTGAGTGCTGCATAGGATTCTCTGTGATTGAGATAGCACTGTTTTCTATGTGAATGGGAGTCTCTTTGAAGTTTAACCCGTAGTCTAACATCTGATTCTGAATCCAAAGCACTTGAGCACAGCAGCTTGCAGCAGCAATGTATTCAGCTTCAGAAGTTGATGTAGAGACACAGGATTGTTTCTTGCATTGCCATGAGACAACCCTTCCACCAAGAAATTGACATCCCCCAAATGTAGACTTTGCAGTCATGTTGCAACCACTATAATCACTATCTGTATATGCATACAGATTAAAGTCATAATTCTTAGGATACCATAGAGCAAGTGTTGAAGCACCTTTAAGGTATCTTATAATCCTTTTAACAGTGATAAGGTGAGACATCTTAGGGTTTGCTTGATATCTTGCACAAATACATATGGCAAACATGATATCAGGCCTGCTAGCAGTAAGATACATAAGAGACCCAATCATAGCCATGTATAGATGTTCATCTACACACTCCCCTCAAGACCAGGTCCAAGGGAGTGGTTTCTAGCTATGGGTGTCTTAGAAATCTTACAATCAGTCATGTTGAACCTCTTAAGTATGTCCTAAACATACTTTGACTGACTAATGAAGATGCCATTCAACTTGCTTCACTTGAATTCCCAGAAAAAAATTGAGTTCCCCCATGGCACTCATTTCAAATTTGTCCTTCATCAGCTTCTCAAAGTCTTTGCAGAGCTTGGATTAGATGAACCAAAGATGATGTCATCCATATACACTTGAACTAGCATTATGTCATTTCCCTATCCTTTGATGAAGAGAGTTCCATCTATAGTACCTCTCTTGTATCCATGTTTGCAAAGATACTGAGATAGAGTCTCATACCACTTCCTGGGTGCCTGATGCAGCCCATAAAGAGCTTTGTCAAGCTTGCAGACATAATCAAGATGATCAGGATCTACAAAACTAGGTGGTTGTTTGACATACACCTCTTCATCAATCACTCCATAAAGAAAAGCACACTTCATATCAAGTTGATAGACCTTGAAATTTTTGGATGCAGCAAATGCAGGAATATCCTAACAGCTTCCAGTCTTGCTACTGGAGCAAAGACATCAGTGTAGTCAATTCCTTCTTCTTGTGTGTATCCTTGAACAACTAGTCTAGCTTTATTCTTGATGACAAAGCCTCTATCATCCTTGTTCCTAAAAACCCATTTGGTTCCAATGGTAGTCTTCCTATGAGGAAGAGGACAAATGTTCCAACCTTTCTGTCTTTTGAATTGAAGTAGCTCCTCTTGCATAGCTTCAACCCAACTTCCATCCTTTAAAGCGTTATCAACTTTCTTTGGCTCTATCTGGGACAAGAAACAAGAGTGAAGACAATCATTTGCTTCATGGGTTTGTCCTCTGTTCTTACCCAAGAGACAACATCTCCAATGATGTTTGTAGTAGGATGAGACTTGTGGATCCTTAGCTGAGGGATCACAGCAAGTTGCTGAGATAGATCCAAATTTGAGAAATTTAGATCTGGTCTTGAAGATTGATCCTCCACATTTCACACTTATCAAGATTAACTTGATCCAATGAGTGTGTGACATCATTGATGTTATCATCTATGGTATAGTTATTTGCATCAAGAGATTCTTGATCACTTTCACCATCACCATTGTTATCTTCTGCAATTGAGATGTCTTTATCTGGTTGAGAGGCCTCTGAACTGGAATTTGAAGGCAGCATGCCAGATGTATCAGCTGGATTTATCATTGTTGTGCTGATAGAAACCTCATTTGCCGAGTAGTAGTTCCAACTGGAGCTGAAGGTCTTCCAAGCTCAAATCTTGGATCAGGATCACCTGTATTTAAATTTTCTGCAGATCCTGAAACATGCTCACAAGATTTATTAAAACAGTTGGTAACTAAATCAAGATCAAATAGCCAATCCGGACCAGAACCAGCCAACTGGCAGTGTGCTCATTGAAAGTCACATTGGCTGACTCCTCAATGATTCTAGTTCTGAGATTGTATACTCTATAAGCTTTAGCTTGAGAAGAGTATCCAATGAAGTGTCCATCGTCTGATTTCTCAGCAAACTTGGCAACTTGATCTTTGGTATTCATGGTGCAGGGACATCCAAATGACCTGAGAAAACCAATGAAAGGTTTCCTCTTGTGCCAAAGTTCATAAGGAGTCTTACCATGTGTCTTAACTACTAAGACTCTGTTTTGCACATAGCAGGCAGTATTAACTGCCTCTGCCCAGAAGGTGATAGGCAGTTTAGAGTCAGACAACATAGTTCTTGCAGCTTCAATAAGTGTCCTGTTTCTCCTCTCAGCAACTCCGTTTTGCTGAGGAGTCCTGGGAGCACTGTATTGTCTTGTAATACCCTTGTCATCACAAAATGTATCAAGGATTTGGTTTTTGAATTCAGTTCCTTGATCACATCTTATGGTTTTGACCTTGTGATCACATTGATTCTCAATCTTTAAGATGAAATTCTTTAGAATCTCAGGAGTCTCATCTTAGTTCTAAGAAAGAAAACCCAAGTGAATCTTGTAAAATCATCTGTGATCACTAGACAGTATAAGGTCCTTCCTAAACTCATTACACTGGTGGGGCCAAAGAGATCCATATGTATAAGTGTGGGTGTAGTGTGGTAGTGTGGAGTTCTTTTCCTTAGGCTTGTGAGATACCTTGTGTTGCTTCCCTTTCAGGCATGCAACACAATGATCATCACTTGTAAACTTTTTTGGCATTCCAGTTACCAGATCATGTTTGATTAATTTATTCATATTCTTAAAGTTTACATGGCACATTCTTTTATGCCATAGGAAAGACTCATCACTATTTGCTTTAGATAGAAAGCATGAAACTTCTCCAGAGGGAGATGTTTCTTGCAAATCCATCTTGTACATGTTCCCTTTCCTGGGGGCTCTGAGCAGATATGCTCATGAGGAATGACCACTCCAGGTTTGAGAACAATGCACTCATGCTCAGTGAAGAGCATGTTATGACTCTGATCACAAAATTGAGATACACTCAGAAGATTGTACCCAAGCTCCTTAACAAAGTTTACCTTCTCAATGCTGAGCTTACCATTTGTGACCTTGCCCCTTCCATAAATGTAACCACCTTCATTTCCTCCAAAAGCAACTGGTCCTCCATCAATTCTCTCAAAATTATGAAGTAAGACCTATCGCCTGTCATGTGCCTGGAACAGCCACTGTCAATTATCCAGACATTCTTGTTTGTCTTGAGCTGTTCCTGCACAAAGAAAATGATTAGTTACATTTGGAAACCCAAGCCTTACTTGTCTTGGGTTCAGTAAGTGTAATAGAAGGTAATGCAACAGTAATAGATCCTATGGTTGTACAGAGGGGATCTTCGGCTGTTGTTGATGGGGAAACCTCAGTCATTTGGTCTTTCTTAGACTTCCACACCACCTTTGGAGTCTTGGACTTGACCTTCAAAACCTTAGAAGCTTTTGGAGCTTCACAAGTTTTAATGACTGATACTTCGGAAGAATCTACAGTCACTGCAGTAGATTTTAGTACTTCGGAAGAACTCCTTTCTTCCGAGACCAACTTTGCTTCCGAAGGTAATTTTCCATTTACCTTCTTTTGATTGGAGCTTCCGAAGGAAACAGACTTTCCTTCCGAAGCTTGAGACTTCTTGAGATTCTTTGAAGTCTTTGTATTGGTCATGTGGATAGTACTTTTAGGATTGTATGGACAATCCTTGGCAATATGAGAAGTACTTTCACACATAACACACAACATTTTCTTCTTCAAAGAAATCTCCTTTTGAGAGCAAGACTGGCCTGGTCACATTCCTTTTTCACCTTCATCTTGGTAGATTCAGATAGTTTCCTTGGGCTGTGAACTGTTCTTGGAATTTGATGGTCCAGGCTGTGCAGCAGTGGTACACAGCAGCTCAGTCTTCTTCTTTGTACTGAGATGATTTGAACATGAACCAGAACTCTTAGATAAGAGGCTTTGGTGGATGTCTTCAGTCCTTATTGCTTTGAAGCCTGCAGAGATAAACACTTGTTTCTGCTTAGCATCAAAGGTAGCCTTGATTTCTTGAGCCTTCTTTGCTTTCCTTTTGCTCTTCCTGATCAAGTTCTTTCTCTTGGACTTGGTCATCACAGTTAATTTCTTCTCCTCAGAAGGATAGTGGCCCTTGAGGAATCCTCTTCTTCACTCTTCTCAGAGGGATTCCTCACTATCACTTCTTCATCATCCTCACTTACTGGATCTATGAGAGGAAGCTCATCTTCACAAGTTCCACACCTAGGAGATCTTACAGACAAGATTGTGTGTGGAGGAGCTATCTCATTTGATCCCAGTCCCTGTCTATTTTGATAACAAACCTTATTGTGTAGGGATGAGGATATCATGTTCTTGAAGGTCTCTTCTTCAAGAACACTTTTCTCTGCCAGGGCTTTGCTGATCACAAGCTCAGCCTGGCACTTAGTCAACTTAGTGATGAGATCTTGGATCTGAGTTCTAAAATCTGTATGTTCATGTTTTAGTACTGAAATAGTTTTCTCCAAGTCTTCTATCTTTAACTTGTAATCATTTTCAGATTTTCTAAAGTCAGATTTCAATATGTTTAATGACTCAAGATCAGATCTCATCTCTAGGTTGTAGGACCTGTATCTATTTACTTTAGCAATGCATTCAGGGGAGCAAAGATGTTCTAATACCTTGGCTTCATCATGATCAGCCATCAATGCTTGGTTTGGAGAAGCATTCTCCACCTGAAAACTCCAGTCAAATCCTCCCTCTTCAACAGCAACCGCAGCATGTTGCTTTGTCTTCTCAGCCTGAGGGGTATGTTGGTGAAGTTTGGTCTGAGTTGTGTTTGACCCCCATTTGCTCTGGGTGCCTTACACTCCCTGGCGAAGTGACCCATAAGGTTACAATTGTAACACTTAACTTTGCTTTTATCCAGGCCAAACTTTCCACTGGTAGCATTGCTTGGAAATTTTCTTCCTGTCCTCTTGTAGAACTTTTGGCTCTGTGAGTGAGAAGAGCCATCTGCTGAACTATCCATGTATTCCAGGTCATCTGGATGGATACAGTCTAGATCTTCAAGAGTGAAGAGATAATTTCCACAGCTTTCATCTGCAGACACAAAGGCTTGCGAAGAACTTTTCTCTTGGAATGGACTCCCTTGAGTAAAGTTCTCCCTTGGTGTCTCCGGGAAGGTGATGAAAGGACCCTTTTGTGAGTTGTCAGGGTAGCATAGGAGATGATGTTGGGGTTCTATGCTGTCCCTTTCAGCCACATGAAGGGCTGAACCCATTTGATTGTTAGAGTTGCCAGATGAACCTTGTAAGTTCATCTCCATCTGGTATCCACTGAGAATCCCATATAACTCTGTCAGAGTAAGAGTTTTAAGGTTCTCAGTCCTCTTGATTACCACACAATAGTGTGTCCATTGCCTAGGAAGTGAGGACATGAACTTCCTTACAATGTCTCTGTTCTCAAGAGGAACTCCTCCATCCACAAGGGTATCCACAATCTCAACATACCTGAAGTATTGTTGGGTCATGGTTTCACCTGTTTTAAAGGTGAAATTTTCAAACTGCTGCTTCAGAAGATCTTTCTTGTTCTCCTTGGCTTCAGAGGAGCCTTCATACATCAGCTTCAGTGCATCCCACAGCTGTTTAGCTGTTTTGCACTTCTTAAAACCTCTGTACACAGAGTTTGGAATAGCAGTCTGAAGAGCAGTCATGGCCTTCCTGTCAATCTCTACTCTTTTCCTATCTTCATCTGAGTAGTTGGCCACATCTTTAGGAATCATACAGCACCGGTAGCAGAGGGGGTGCTAGGTATGAAAGGTCCATATTCAACAGATTCCCACATTCTTGAGTCAAGAGACCTGATGAAGCCTTCCATCCTCATGCACCAGGTGTCGAAGTCATCAAGAGTGATCAATGGGGATTTGTTCATGGTTCCAGTCTCCATATCAGTCTTTGAGATGGAAGCCATTTGAGAAAAGTTTAGTTTTTGTGTGTGTGAGGGATCTTAAGATGGTTAGATCTTATATCACGAGCCTGAGAGCTCTGATACCAATTGCAGGATCGTTCAAGGGCTTGAACACAATTACAACACAACAACACAATGAGGAGATAACTAAATCTTAATCAAACAGTGAACTAGGTAACCAAGGTGATGCAGAGAACACAAGTAAAGCAAAAGACAGAACAAGAAAGTGTAGTCAAGGGCAGTATATTGCTTTCTCAAGTTCTTTTACAAGTGTTACAAAGCATATGGAAAGATACAAGAACTTGGAATACTTATACTACAACCTACAGCCGGCTATACTATGAAAGCCAGCTGGATACAATTGACTAGACACTAACAAAATCAATTGTAGGATCAAAAGGCATATCTGCCTTTTGACCTTGTGACTATGACATGCCATAGCTCACATCCTTATACATTACAAAAAGGATAAAGTACATAAAGTAGAAAGTCTCAGACACAAGACCTCAATGTACAGTTACCAAAAGCATGGACCTTTTCACCAACTCTTGTAAGTTGGTGACTTATCAGAGACGCAGCGGAAAAGGTGCTTTATGGAACAGTACATCAGATAAAGCATGGTACTAAAAGTCTTCGGAAGAAATCTCTGTCTTCATAGGTTGAAGCTTCGGAAGACTTTGTCTCTTCAAGCTTCGGAAGACTTCATGTTAGGCTTCGGAAGATATTGGTCTTGGCTTCGGAAGAAATTACACTTAGAGTATTTTCTAATGCTTTGTGTAATTCTTCCGAAGCATTCTTCACTTCAGTACTTAGTGCATGTTGCTGAAACACTTGGCAGTTTTGGGTTGCATCAGACTTCAGGAATCCTTACATGTTTTATAGTTCTTTTAAAAGATTTTCTTAAAATCTTTTCAATAAGTTTAGCATTGTCATGAGTATTTTTTAACGTCTCTTTATAGAATGCATATCCTTATATAGAAAATATCATTTTTAAAAATTAAATGGTAGTTTATAGTTCGAAATTAAAAAGCATTACATGGTTTCAATTACATATATAGTTCGAAAAATAAAAAAAAATAAACAATTACTTTATTTTTGTTTCATCATGATATTTATATTAAACATATTTAATGAATGCATTTTTTATTAAAAATTATTTTTCTTATTACATCTTTAAGCTACTTAAAAACATTTTCAAAAAAGTTCATCAATAGTATTTAGTGAGAAAAAAGAAACATTTCTTTAAACATTTATTTTTAAAATAATTTTTCTATATACACTATTTAAGGGAAAAACTTCATTTATAGTTATAACAATAGTTGTTTATTTAAATGAATTATGACTAAGAATAATGATAGATATATTTTTAGGCGAGAAATCAAATAAATTGAGGCCTAACAAAATGACACGTGACACTAAAGATATTAATAAGTATAGATTGAGAATTAAATTTATAGTTCGAAAAAAAACAAACCGTTAACTTTTTTTGTTTTATCATAATGTTTATATTAAATATTTTTAAAGAATTCACTTTTTATTAAAAATAGTTATTCTTAGTATATCCTTTAAGCTACTTAAACATATTTTCAAAAAATATATGTGTTTAAAAAGATAAAAAATAATGTGCCTAATTTTGTGTGAAATTGAAGCAATATTATAGTGATTTTTTTAAAACTTTTCTACATGAAAGAACGATTTAAAATTAAGTCTTAGTTAATTAAAAAAAGAAACATAAGTTTTAGAAAAGTTTTATGTTTTTAATTAGGACATATGAACCAAATTGTTTAACAATTTTATTAATCTTTAAACTTGACCCTTTTTAAATAATATTATTTTAAAGTAATATAAATTTCATCAATGTAAGGCCCCGTTCCCGGGACGCTCACTGCTGGTCAATCATCGCACATAAAACATATATTTACATTAACTTAATTAGAACATTACAGCGGAATGAATTTAAACCACCATTTCATTTCATATAAATAATCGCTTTTGCAAAATAATACAACAGTATAAACAATTAGAAAACATTATTTGTTCGTATTACAATGCAAAAACATCATCATATACAAAATGGATGCCATCCAAAAACAAGCCAACCAGCCACCTCGTGCCATCCTCAGCAACATTTACCTGCCAACTGAAAAATGCATAAAAAGTCAGTGTTGCAGTATTGCTGAGTGAGTTCTAGTTTTATAAAACAAAATACTTTTACTTCCGATTAAAACCTTCCTATACATTCTTACGCGATCAAGCATCATACGCACACATAGATAATAACATTATTATCTTTCATCATCGTTCGTTAACTTTCGTTCATGCATCATCATATGTCATGTTATCATTCGTTACATTTCTTACCGTTCATTACGTACGTTCATCGTTACATCCTTACATTCCATACCAATAGCATGAACTTTACCCCACCATCATGCATAAAGCAGCTACTTGGCCGAAGTCTATTGCAGGACCGGTGAAGGGTGGTCACTTACAACACAACAACACAAAGAGGAGAGAAACTTAACTTAATCAAACAGTGAACTGGATTAACCACAAGTAAAGACACTAAGAACACAAGTATGACTGGGTTAGTGAGATTGAGATTCTCACTACGGATTGAATATAGTGACTGAGTTAACGATTGAATGGCGGAATCAAACAATCAAAAAACATTTAGTGCAGAAGGAATACTCATTAATGCTTTTGTATATATTAATAAAGGTGATTGATTACAAAGACTGCTAGGGTTTAGCAAGAAAAGTAATAATACACCTAGAGAATACAAATATTCTAATTGTCTAAAATCTATCACCTTATGTACGAGGTTATCTATTCTATTTATAGGCAGACAAGATGCCTTTTACAAAATGACTAAACTACCCCTGACCTATTACATCATAATCTAGTCTAAGTCTTGATCCACATCTTTGCTTTTTCATCCGCATTTGCAAATGCAGATGAGTTGACTTGATGAGCATTTCTTTACTTGATCATCCGCATTAGTGTGTTGGTCATCCAAATTGGTTAATGCGGATGAACAAATACTTCTACGCATTTGTCTGGTCATCCGCATTGGCAAATGCGGATGAGCAAAATCTTGTCCGCATTACTAATTGGTCTTCCGCATTTGTCAATACGGAAGAACAAATACTTGTCCGTATTTGTTTTATGTCTTCCGCATTCACAAATACGGAAGACCATACTTGGTTTTTCTTATGCAGGATCTTCATCCTCATTTCTTCTTGGACTTATGGGATTCTAGCAAAGCAACCATCAACTCACCCATTGAATTGACATCTATGATCCTTTCAGGGTATAACAATACCCCACCTAAGGATTATACAGCCTATGTTCTTCAATATTTGGGAGGTGATTGATGTTGTGAGGATTCTGCTGGGTCTTGTGGAGGCAGTAGAATTGTTGCTTGAGTTGGGTCCAGAATGGCTTTAATCATGTTGAAAAAATCTATTACCTCTGACATTCTTTCCCTACTTAGCACATGTATCTTCATTTTGCTCATATTGTAGATGGATTCTAGTGGTAACTTCTTTAGAGAAATAGGTTCCCAAATAGATAGAGTAGAAAGACCATCTTTGTGAATTAATAAGCTCCATCCACATCTACCTCCAGTTTGACAATATTCCTAAGTTGCAATGGAGTCTTCTTCTTCTTTCTTTTGTCTCTCTTGGCAATGATACAATCATATGCCATTTTCAGCAACTTGATGCACTTTAGGAAGAAGTGCATATCTTGTTCTCCCAGTTTATTGTGGAATCTTACTTCATATCCACTGAACAGTCTTATTTTAGCACCCTCCTTTCCTCCTCACTTTCTTTCAATCACCGTCTCATAAGTTTTCTCATCATAGTACACATTTAAGATGGGTGTAGAGGAATGAGTACCAGACACCATTTTTCTCTTCAGAGATTCTTTTGTTATCACTTTTAACTCTAGAAAAACAACTTCTTCAGCTTGTATGATTTCTTCTTCTCAAGGGGATTAATAAATGACTTATCTTTCCTCATGCATATTGCCTTTAATGATTTGAAATTATCGGTCCTTTTGAACATTTTGAGTATGTTTTCAAATTCATATCCCCTGAACATAGCTGAGTGATTGATCAGTTCCAGTTGAGCTAGTTCTTTTAAGTCATGGATCTCCAGGGCATTTAAAAGAGTAGAGTACTCTGTGAAGAATTGGACCAGTCCGGAGATCCTTTTAACCATAAACATGTTCCAAGTGCTGTCATACTTCCATGCAATTATTTTCTGATCAACTTTGCCTTTGGGAGTAGACACCCCTCTAATTAACTCTGCAGTGGTTAACCCTTCTTGTAGTTTTAGTTGAGAGGGTTCAGTAAACCATTCAGGGTATTTATAAAGTACAGGAGCCAACAATTCTTGATCTTTTTGATTTAGCATCATGTCTTGAGTAGTTACTCTTGATCTTGGCTTTTTGTTTATGATTTCTTCTTCTATCTGCTTGAGCCTATCTTTCTTTTCATTAATCATTTAGAGAGTTGCAGCCCTTAATGAGTTTGTTTTCATATTTCTAAGCTTCCTTCTTGTGAAGCTTGGCTTGAAAGATAATTCTTTATTTCCTTATCTGACATGCTATAAGGATCTAGAAATAGTGGTTCAGGAGTTGAGGTTGATTTCTTCATGGCTGATAATTTTGGCACAGGAACCTTTCTAGAAAATGATCTTTCATACTCAGTTTCAAAGTTTGGATCCAGCAGTTTATTGACCTTTTCTTCTCTGCTTTCATGCCTTCATATGTCATACTAAAGACTTCATCTACATCATACCCGTGATTGATCAAAAACATTGCTTTTATCATCAGGTCATCAGTGTGAGCCTTTAACACCATTTCATCCACACATATTTCTTTTACCACAGGGCTGTCAGCATCTACAAGCTCATCAGCATTATATCCTCCCTCAATCTCTCATTCTTCAAGATCAATGAATATAGTTGGTTTTTTCAATTATGCCTCAGCTTTTTCATGTTCTTCCAGGAATTCTGCTATTGCAGCAGACTTCTGGGATCATTTGGTTTGGTTTTCTTTATTGGTTCTTCTTCTGTAAGGCCCCGTTCCCGGGACGCATACAGCTGGTCATTCATCGCACTCAAAACATAATTTTCATCATCTTACATAAAAACGTCGCAACAGAAACATTTAAAACAATATCTCATTAAAAGATAATAGCTTTTGCAAACAATACTTCATTATCAATTACAAAATTGATGTTACATTTCATTACAAAAGCCTTATAATAATGGATGCCATTCCAAAAGAACTGAGTAGTCGCCCCGTGCCATCCTCAGCAACGCTGACTAGAACTGTGACCACGAGGTGCGATGCACCATTATAGAAGGTCTATGATAGGCCTAGGTCCAGTACCATGAACAGAAGGGTAAGGTTTAGGTGTGCTATGCAATACCTTCTCTTCGTGATTCTGGACCTAGGCCTATCATGGACCTTCTATAATGGTGCATCGCACCTCGTGGTCATAGTACCTAAGGTATGAATGTAGGTGTACCATTGCCATAAGCAATACCTTTCTGTTCATGGTTATGGACCTAGGCCTATCATAGACCTTCTATAACGGTGCATCGCACCTCGTGGTCACAACGCCTAAGGTATGCAGCAATAGTTCTATGCAAATGGTCAATCACAAAGAAAGACCCCGATATACATGCCATGCTTACAAGACTATCTTTACTTTCATCAGTCGTTAATGCATGCATTCTTACTTCATGTTATTTTTTCATTATCTTTCTCTTTACGTTACATAATACTTTCGGTTCATTAACATGACACGTAAAGCCACAGAAAGATAAACATACATCATAATAAGAAACATCAACATACACGATCATCATCATACAAGGCAACATCATACATACATAACATGCATAATCATGCAACATCATCATCATGCCCTACGTGCACTCTAAGGCCTCAATCGTCATCTTACATGCTCTTACAGGAACCTTTACGTCAAAACTTACATCTGCACTTTCCCCCGAAAGTCAAAAGTCAAACTACACTTTCCTCGGGTGCAACGGCTTATTCAGGCGTATGGACACCCTTCAGTCGCATGGCCTCCATGCGACTGAACGTCATGCGAATGAATCAATGCAGATGAACACTCATGCGAATGAACACCCAATCGTGCGAATGGACTAATACGGATGGACCTTATGCGAATGGGACTAATGTGGATGAGCACTTATGCGACTGGACCTTCAATCACATGACCTCCATGCGACTGCCCTTTCAATCGTTCGAATGGACCTTCAATCATGAGAATGGATCCCAATCGTGCGAATGGACCCCGATCGCACCCTATTCAGCCGTATGGCCTCCATTCGGCCTCCAGTCGGTCGCCTAGCCCTAGCTGATGCAGAATGCAGTTCATCCCGACTGCAGCCGAGGTTTTCAGCCTCCAAACTCATCTAAACCCATTTAACGCCCAAATCGACCATCCTAAACCTTAGGTATGCATACCACAACATAATTCAAGCACACACAAGCTCACAATCAAGACTCAAACGCATCATACGCATACATACACATACACAAACGGGTATTCACCCAAAAATCATTCAAAAACATGTAAAAGAGGGGTCCTAGAACTCACCTTAACGATCCTGTCGAGTAGAGCTTCGATTTGACCCGCTACACGTTGATTTTCACGCTCGGATCAACCCGAACCAAGCTTTTCTCCTCTTTTCTCCTTTTCTCTCTTCTCTTTGGCTGAAAATGGCAAGTATGGGGTATCTTCCCCCTTTTATACTCACATTCATCTAAGTTTCTCTCGTTGGCGAGTTTGGTCCCTCGACTTTGGACTTTATTTATTTTTTCTTCTTTCGTCGCCTTCAAAGAAAATTACGGGTGTTACATCTTCTTTCATAGGTCTCTTTCCTTTAGCTTTCTCATATAAGTATTTCCTCTTTCTGGTATAAGTTTGAAGTGGAGGACCAGAAGAGGATTCAACCTTTTTCATTTCCTCAGGCAATTTTCAGCCTCTTTTTGTACTTTTTCTTGATCATTAGCCTCTTTTTCTTCTCTTTCTTTTTCTTTTTCACAAAACTTTTTAATCATATCCTTTTGTTCTTCTGATAATGACACAACAGGTACCATTTGCATGCTCAACTCTTTCTCTAATGGAACTGGAGATTGAGGATTGACCACAATGGGTTCAGTGTTGGTCCTCTGGTCTGCAACAAAATCCCAAAAATCTTCATCTATTATGAAATCTTCAGAAGTAAAGCTATCCGAAGCACTGGTTAATTCTTCAAATTCAGCTTTCTCAGTTTGAGTAACATTTGATTGCCCAGAATAAACCACAATCTCTAGACATGATTCTTCATTCTTAGCTTTTCCTGCATCTTCTTCTTTTTCAACATTTTTCAGTAGAGGATTGTTTCTCATTAGTCATTATTCTTTCTTCATCCCTTTTACTTTCTTCAGCCTCAACACTTCTTTGAATTTCAATTAACATCTCAAGTTCAGAGATTCTTTTATTTTGGCTATCAATTTGACTTTTAAGATTAGAGATGATCTCAGCTTGTTCTTCAATCATATCTTCTTGCTCTTTCATAGCTATAGTTTGAATGACAAGTGTATCAACATGGCCATTTACTTCTTCTCTTGAATGGTTAAGTGCAGCTTTTAAGTTTTCAATCTCTTTCTTTTTCTCCTTCTTTTCAGCTTCATGTTTTTCTTTAAGCTCTTTTAACTCATGCTCCTTTTCATCAAGCTCTAGAATCCTGTCATCAATGATTCTAGCCCTCCTATTCAGTATTCTTTCCATCCTTTCAATTTTTTGTAAGAGCTTAGAGATTAACTCATCTTTTTCATCTGGTCTATTTACATTAGATTCAGCAAAACTCTCTGAGGGAGCAGTCTTAGAAGTGACTCTCTTTATAGGCATTTGAGCATGATGATCCTCCTCATCCGAAGATGATTTGGAAGCTTTAGATGTGCTTTTTGAGTCTCCAAACTCAGATGGAATATCATGGGTGGGCAATGGTTTAGGTGGTAACATTGGTGAGTGATGAGGTGGTGATATTGGTGAGTGATGAGGTGGTGATATTGGTGAGTGATGAGGTCGTGATATTGGTGAGTGATAAGGTGGTGATATTGGTGAGTGATGAGGTGGTGATATTGGTGGTTGGGATATTGGTGATGGTTGTGGAGATGGTTGTGGAGTTGGTTGTGATAAAGGAACAAATGGAGATGCATAGTCATGAATTTCAGGTTCAGTATGAGAATCACCCCTGCACCATCATAGGGTGATACTGACCTTTGCCTATCAGCACCAACAGCTTGTTCATCATTGTGATCTTGAGCATCTTGTTCTTCTCCTTGTTCTTTTGGATTAATCTGTTGAATTATCCATGGAAGAAGAGGTGAGTGAGCTCCACTATAAAAGTTTCTGGATCCCTCCTCTTAATGTACTTGTATGATTTTGCATCATAATGAGGAATATCAAGCACTGATCCCTCAGTAGCAAAATTTGGGAATGCTTCATTTATCAGACACTGAATGAATCTTGGATACATCAAGAACTTGTATCTTCTCCCCTCTTGTATGTTTGAAACCAGACCATTAAATACATAGGCAGACATGTTGAATGGTCTGTTTGTGCAGAGAGCATAAATTGCTGATGAAGTGGTGATTGGAATATCATTCCACCCTGTTCTTCTTTTAGATAAGCAGTGCTGAAATAGGTGGATTAGAAATCTCCAGTGCAAATCAACTAATCCTTTTACAATATGCTTAGCTTAATCCCCCTTCATACCCAATCTCAGCACAGAAGGTGGTTATGTCATCCTCATCCAGCTCTAGTGGTACATCAACATCATCATCAAAATGCAAACATCTTCTTACAGAATCTTCAATGATGCTCAGAGTATGATCATTATCAATTCTTCCTAATAAAGTTCTAATACCATCTGCTTCAATCACTTTAGCTGAATTCTAGAAAGACCTTATGAGGTTCTCATAGATGGTGGGTCTAACAGTGATAGCATAAGCTACCCTTGTTGTAGAGATGAATATGATAATATCTTCGAGTCCTTCAGCTTCTGGCACATCAGGGTCTAAATAACTGTTGATATTATGGAGCTTGCTCCATGAAAGATTTGCCATTTAATCTGCATAAGAGACATGTGTGTTAGTTTTGATGAGAAAGCATGTGCATAATTGATTAGTTTGACTTTTAGTGGTCAAAGATGAACGTTTGAAGTCACCGTTTCATTATTGTCACATCAAATGGTGAATTTGTTGTAGAAAAATCACATTTTCTTTGTTTTTCAAGTTTAGATAAACTATTTATTAGATGTCACTTCATTGATTCATTGCACATTTTCGTTTTTCATCAGACTCTGTTATTGTGATGAACACAACTATGAAGGTTTTTTCATGATGGTCAGAATTTCTCTTAGTTTGCATGTTCATTGATGTCAAAAATGTATAACATATCTTTGAATAAGTTGGATTTTTTGTGTTCTTCATTATCATTTGGTTCTTCGTTCACTTTTAGTTCAACAGTCTGAAAGTTAGGTCATGAAAAATTTATGGAAATTTCACCTTTCTATCAATGCTACTATTATTTAGAATCGAGTATAATAACAGGTTGATTTGAACACACTGAATTCTTTGGTTGTTGATGATGAAGATGATCAAAGAAGGTTTACTGTGTTTTAGCGCTCGTCTCACTATGTAGTCTCTCAGATTTGAAAAGTATTAAATGACCCTTTGAAATTCATTTAAATAGTCAAATAATGGCTTTTACAAAATTTTACAAGTTTCGGAGCAAATGCGGTCACATTTAAAAACACTGTAGCAAATGCGGAAGGGTAAATTTTAAGTCTCTGGGTCATCCGCATTTGTTTACTGTTGTAAATGCAGAAGTGAAAATTCAATAACTTTGCAATCCGCATTTGTTTTCTGTTGCAAATGCAGAAGAGTTAACTTATGATTTTGGGCCTCCGCATTTACATACTATAGCAAATGCGGAAGTTTTGTTACTTCTGTTTTCTTCTATCCGCATTTGTGCACTGTTGCAAATGCGGAAGAACTAAGTTCATCAGCATTTATTCACTGTAACAAATGCGGTTGACAAAACTTATTTAGCATTGCTCACTGTAGCAAATGCAGTTGAATAAAATTTGTCAGCATTTGCTCACTGTAGCAAATGCGGAAGATCTGACTTTGTCAGCATTTGCTCACTGTAGCAAATGCCATAGAAATTTACTTGATCATCATTCATTGACAGGAGATTAATCACTTAATTATTTCTACTTGAAAATGCATGAACATTGAAGATATGTATCCACAAATGCGGATGAGTAAAAAAATGCAGAAGTGTAAATTTCATCCGTATTTGACAAATGCGGTTGGACACTTAAAGGTTTATCCGCATTGACAAATGCGGTTGAACACTTGAAAATTATTTTATTCGCATTGACAAATGCAATAGAACAATTTTTGTTCTGCATATGTTTTAACACTTCAAAATTTCATGTATACTTGTAACACACTAATGTGGTAGAGTACAATCATTGTCCGCATTAGTTTCACTTAGAAATAAAAAGCTACCCGCATTGGTTATAAGCATGGGTTACCTTCACCCGCATTAACCAATGCACTTACCTGCATTAACTTTTGAACTTAATCATAAGTTAATGTGACTGTTTTGATTTTTCATGTTATGAAGAGATGTCATTGATTGATTTTTCTTATGAAATTGTTGGTTGTTGAAATTGTCAATTCTTGCTTGGATTGACTTATACATCAGAAGTGATACACGTTTCCTATTGTTTGACTAATCTTGGACTTTTCATGGTTCCAAGAATCTGCATAGGCTTAGATACTATGGTATAACTTTTGCAACAACACATGCATTTTCTTTGTTTTTTGTTTCTAATGTTTTTAAGAAAGTAATTTAAGATAGTAACAATCTATAAAGATTTAATCAAAAATTTTATATTACTCCCTCTAAAGTTTATATCCACATCTGGATAAAAACTTTAAAGATTTAAAAACTTTTTGACAATTTTATACATTGATTATTGATAATGAAGAGAAGTATATCTTTTGTTGGGATCATATCAATCTTACATTGCACATGTGCATCCTTTATGATAAAATGGACATGTTTATGAACTTGGTGATTGAAGGTATGTTTTTCCTCTTAAACTCATACCCGGTTGATATTTTGATGCAAATGATATTTATCATGTTTTTGGTTGATTTAATTATTCAATATGTACCTCACACACACAAGCATGGAATGATCAACCATCTTTATACAATGCATGGTAGAACTTTTCACAACTTTCCTTACAGGTTACTTAAGTTATGAGATCTCATTTTCATTGATCCTCATTGGGATTCTCTTACTTTGATCCTTTTCATGATGATCCATATTGGGATTCTTTTCACTTCACTTTGGAAGGTGATCCATGGTAGGATTCTTTTGTTCATTCACTTGGAATGTATTGCTATTGTAGATTCATCCAATTTGGATGTGTTCCTCATTGGGAATATTTTGGATCATTACATCTGCACTATGTGTTTGTTTCATCAGGTCTTTGCTCAGCAAAACAAAGATGAAACTTGATGTGGGTGAAAGAGATTCATAAAGCATATTACCTGGTGTTTTAGGTTACTACACACACATGCACTCAGATAAGCCAATACATATCTATACTTTGTGATGAGGTTTCACTATTTAATAAGATTTTTAATTCATCACTGCATGTATCTTCTCTTCCAAGTTGAGCCTACCAACATATCTGGTAAGTCATGACAGTCTTGCAATTTTTGAAATCAAGCACAGTGAATGATATAACGACTGTAATTATATCATTTCCCAAATGATATTCTATTCTTCATAAAATTGATTTTTTGTGTTTTACTAGTATTTTTAACTTGTTTTTGATTTTTTGAATTATTTTTACTCAAGGTTAATCATGCCAATTGACTAAACCAAGAATTCAAACCTACTAGGTTCAAATGCCTTAGTAAACAAATCAGCTAATTGATTTTTAGTGGGTACTTGAATCAATTTGATTAACCCTTTTTCAGCACAATCTCTCAAAAAATGAATCTAATTTCAATATGTTTTGTTTTGAGTGCTGAACTGGATTATTGGTTACGAAAACAACTTAGTGTTGTCAATGTGATTGGTGTGTGCAAGAAGATATAACCATAATCAAGCATCTGGTTTTGAATCTAGAGTACCTGAGAGCAACAGGCTGATGCTGCAATATACTCAGCTTCTGCTGTTGATACAGGCACGTTTGTCTGCTTCTTGCATTGCCAAGAGACTAGTCTGTGACCACGAAATTGACAACCGCCAGAGGTGGATTTTTTGTTGAAGTTGCATCCTCCATAATCACTATTTGTGAAGGCATAGAGATTGAAGTATCCTTCCTTTGGATACCACAATCCAAGAGCTGGTTTGCCCTTCAGATATCTGAATATCCTCTTGACTGCATTCACATGTGATTCTTTAGGATCAGCTTGATATTGGCACACACAGAAACACCAAACATAATGTCAGGCCTACTAGCTATTAGATACATAAGTGAAGCGATCATAGATGATAGTGAGTCTGATCCACTGATTTGCCTTCAGGGTCAGGTCTAATCTTCACTTTAGTATCTACAGGAGTTCTCATAGATTGTCAGCAGCAAAGTGGAATTTCTTCAGCATAGTTTCCATGCATTTTGATTGATTAATGAAGATTCCATCTGCTGTCTGTTGGACTTGCAACCCTAGAAAGAAAGTGAGTTCCCCCATAGCACTCATTTGGAATTTTGAATGCATAAGGTCTTCAAATTCTTTGCAGAGCTGCTTGTTTGTTGAGCCAAAAATGATGTCATCCGTATAAATCTGGACTAACAACATGTCTTTTGATTTTCTTCTTCTGAAGAGAGTTTGATCAATCTTTCCTCTTTCGTATCCATGTTCAAGAAGAAAAGATGACAGAGTCTTATACCACTTTCTTGGAGCTTAGTGAAGACCATACAGAGCTTTGTCAAGCTTATAGACTCTGTGAGGGAAATCTGGATCTTCAAATCCCAGTGGTTGACTCACATAGACCTCTTTAGCAATCTTTCCATACAAAAAGGCACACTTCACATCCATTTGATAAACAGTAAATTTCATGGATGCAGAATATGCTAGAAAGATTCTGATTGCTTCTAATCTGGCCACAGGTGCAAACACTTCGTCATAGTCGATTCCTTCTTCTTGAGTGTATCCCTGTGCCACTAATCTTGCTTTGTTTCTAATGACGATCCCTTTATCATCAGTCTTGTTTCTGTACAGCCATCTGGTACCGATAGGATATTGTCCTTCGGGAAGATCTACCAGTTGTCATACTTGCTTTTTGAATTGGAGCAATTCTTCCTGCATTGCTTCAATATAGCTATTGTCTTGAAGAGCCTCTTTGATATTTTGGGTACTGTTTGACAGAGAAAGCATGAGAACAAACAGATGTTTGCAATACCAAACTTGCTTCTTGTTACCCTCTCATTAAGATCACCAATAATGGTTTCAACTGGATGATTCTTGTGTATTCTAGTGGTGGGAATGGAGTCACCAGCAATAGTTACATCAAGATTGGAGACATTCAGTTCATTATGGTCACAGGCACCTTCATCTTGTACTGTTGTTGAATTATCAAGGTTGTCAGACTCCGTTTCAGCTCCTGCTTCAGCTTCAGCACTACTATGATTACTTTCATCATTTGATGTTCTTTGTGTTTTAGATAGAGGAGTGGCTTGTTTTTGATTTCTGATCTCAGTTGAAAGGTCATCTGAGTGTGATGGTAACAAGCTTGGACCTCCTTTAGTTGAAACACTTTGATTTTGTGATGGTTGTCTGATGGGATCAACTTGGAGAGGAACATCTTCATTCATGTATGTTAGAATCTTGTATTTAAATGAAATACAAACTGATTAACGTGTAAACCAAACCAAATAGTGCGGAATCCTATTTGATTGGCGATCCAATCAGTGAGAACGCACGTAGAAACAATAAGGAATTGAATCTAACGTTCAAACTTCGAGGCTTCTACACGGGTAGGGTACGTCTGGAGTCGAATAGGAATCAATGCTTATGTTTTTCCACGAATTAGGTGGTATTTATAGGTTAGGGTTGCTCATTCGGGCGACTGAACCATTAGCATGGTTCATTCGTGCGATTGAGCCACGCGTTTGATCCATTCGCACGACAGAGCTTTCAGTCGTGCGACTGAGTTAGACGCATGAAATTGTTCAGGCGTATGAACTATTTAGGCGCATGGACACTCAGTCGCATGGCCATTCAGACGCATGAGAACTCACTTCACCAAGTTTGAGTGTATTCAATATTATAACATTATGCATAACACTTCAAACAATCACAAACCTATATAATTACGTCAATATGCGTTAATCAACTCATTAATGAAATATTAAACATTATAAACACAACCAAACATTCTGTATTTCATTAAGTACCCATAGTTACATAAAGTGTAAGACATATTACATTTAGATCAGGATCTAGGTACATATATGTATCAACAAACTCCCCCTTAGACCTAGATCTATCTAAGTCTTACCTTCTGCATCACCTCTTCATACTTCTTGTACTTTTCCTCTCTTGTGACTCCTGCATGTATCTCGAACGCAAAGCAGAGTCTTATGACATTTTGGAATTGGAGGGCTTGTACAATATCTTGCAGGTCATAGAATAGTGGCCACTTGTATAATGTGTAGACATCATTACCAGACAAGTTAGTGAGCCACATTGGGTCAAAAGAACCGCAATAGGAACAACAACATGTGGAAATCTAAAGTACTCTATGCCTTTTCCCTCTTTATTGCATAAACATTTAGATCCTCGAATGTGCCCACGCAATAATCCTGCCTGACACCTTATGATGTTTCTTCACTCTGTAGAGTTTGGTGTAGACATTCTGTTTAGGAGCTGCGCGTTGGGCTCGGATTTCTTTGAAACAAGTAGCCCATTCTGCCTTTCTGATATCAACATCGTCGTTTGAGGCTTGGGCTTTTCCTTCAATCTTCTCAGACTCCTGCTCCATCTGATCCAATACCTCAAATGTATCACTGACTAGGGATTCACCCAGATTGGGGACCACATTTCCCTTGTTGTTAGCGTATTGAGGATAGTGCTCTGCTGTGATGTCTTCTATCTCTATCTCATCAATGTCATTTAGCTCTTCTTCACTGGTAGACTCAAAAGTTGGAGCATCCTTAATGATCTCATCTGGGTTCAGCTTGAACATTTCAGCCAGTTGCTCATTTGAAAGATCATGAATTATTTCCCCTTCTTCAGGGGTATAACTCACAGATCTCCTGACGATCCCTTGCAGATCAAGAATCATAGTCAATTGAGTCTTGATCTGCTGAAGGGGAGCAATATCAAATTCGTCCTTTTGAAAGTTTGGATCTGCTTGTTGTAAACATGTAACACGTCAAACATTAGTTAATAATCAAGACAGAAATACATTAATCTTAATATAAACATCAAATACATAAGTTTAATACATGATTCAAGTACAAAAGCTATCAAATACATAATCATCTAATCATTACTTTTATCTTGAATCGCTGGATCATCACTTGGTGAGGCAAAAGAGGAAGCTCGTTGGTCTTGATTTCTCTTTGATCTTCTTTCTTGACCCTGAGCTGAGGCATATGCAGGTGCATCTCCTCCTTTATCATCATCATCATCATCATCCTCCTGCCTGTCCTCTGTCTTTTCTTCCTCATCCCCTTCATCATCATCACTCTCTTCATCTTCATCCTCATCCTCATCATCATCCTCACCCTCATCACCATCTCCTTCCTTTATCTTCAGAGGCTCATCTTTAGTTCCTTTGAGCTTGAGCATGATAGACTTTTTAGCATCCTCCAACTCCTAAATCTTCTTTGCTGATATGACTCTATGCTCTTGGAGTTGGGCAATCTCTTCGCTCTGAGCAGCCATTTGCTGTGCCTGCTGCTCATTAGCTGAGCCTGCTGAGAGATCTGCTAGGACTATGCAGCTGTGAGATCTGCGAGCTGACGAATCTGCACAGTCTTCTCGTCATTGGCTGCTAATAGATGCATCACCATACGGTTCAATGCTATAGCTGTTCCTCTACCCCAATGGGAGGTAGAGGTAATCCATATAGGTGGGTGGGATGTGATGATGGCCCGGCTTGGTGGCTAGTGGTAGTAGTGGTGAAGATTGGGTTAGGTCTAGATGATAGTGGTGGTGATGTAGGTGTGAATGATATGGTGGTGGATGGGATATATGTAGTGGTGGGTGGTGTGTGATAATGGTAGGGGTGTAGGAATGGTAGTGGTTGCTGTGGAGGTGGTCGTGGTGGTGGTTGTGGCTGTAGAGGTGGTTATGGTGGTGGCTGAGGTGGTGATGTAGGTGTGTATGCACTTCCTCGATCCTGTCAAGGAGGATGCTCCCCCTAGAACATGGCTGGACGGCTCTGGAGCATAGGTCGGATCAGCAGCAGTCTCTCCCGACCCACGGGGGCGTTCACCAACCGCCCGGAGTCCATATTCTGTGGGAACAACTTTGCTTCCCACAGTCCTAGTCAGTGGCTCCTCATCTGACTCTTCATCATCCTCACCAGGTATAAAATCCTGGTGAAACCCGGCCGACTCTGCTATATCTCCGGTGGGGGCAGATACTGGAGGTGTATTATCAGTCGTTGTGCCCCTCGGTGGAATGGGCATGGTATCTCCAACATCCCCGCTATCATCATCATCAGAGTCATCGGAGGGTAGAGCAATCTGCTCAACATCAGAATCACTATCATCGTGGCGCCACTTTCCTCCGAGCTCGCACCACATAGTCCTCACGGGCTAGATGCCCGAACAGTCTCCTGACAAAGGGTTTCACCTGCTTCCCCCTGTACACCTTCATCCGCCTAAGTGGTATCATCCATCACCTCAAGCACTACTGCATCTTCCTTCTCCTTCTGCAGGGAAGGAGCTTCTGTTGGACCAAAAGAACCAATGAGCCGGATCAGAAAAACCTTAAGTCCCACAGACGTCACAACAACTGCTGAAGTCCACAATAGCTGAAGACAAGTGCTGAAGACAAAGTCTGACACAAGTGCTAAAGACAAAGTCTGAAGACAAGTGCTGAAGACAAGTTTGAACACAAGTGCTGAAGACAAAGTCTGAAGACACAAGTGCTGAAGACACAAGTGCTGAAGACAAAGTCTGAACACAAGTACTGAAGACAAAGTCTGAAAACACAAGTGCTGAGACAAAGTCTGAAGACACAAGTGCTGAAGACCAAGTATCAGACGTTGTCACAACAGCTGAAGAGGTCTTCTTCAGTAGTTGTGATGGTTTTCTTTCAGTAGTTTTATGTTTTTGTTTTCAGTAGTTTTGTAAAACGACTAAAGAACTTGTTCTTCAGTTGTTGTAGTTTCAGTAGTTTCGTATCAGTAGTTTTATGTTTTATACTTGGCACTCTGATATGTTCTCAATAGTTGTGAACATTTCAGTAGTTTGTTAAGTTTTAGTTATATTTGTAACAAATCTGCCAGATGTCACTATCCCGTGATATCAGTAGTGATTGCACTCTATATAAGGAGTGTCAACCCAATTGTAATCAGTGAATAATTGAGCAGAAACATTTGATATTATTGAAACATTCCTTTTCACAGAAATATATTCTCTCTTTACAACCGTATTTGTTCTTAATGCATACGTATATCAAATTCTTGCTATAATTTGTCTAATTCTTGTTCTATTCCACTACGTTACACTCTAATCCATCAAACTTGAGATCTCTGATCCTGTCAGCTTCTGGTTTATAATCATCTGCATGAATCGGGGGTACATGCAGAAGCCCTCCTTCCCTTTCCCCTCAATGTTCTCCACTAAGTATGTGAAAATCATCCTGAGATCTTTGCTCTATTTATGGTCATCTGCACACCTTTGTGGTGTTTACATGCTCGTTACCCCTTATTGGAATATTGTTGATTGTGTTAACCAGTGATAAGATGGGAGCCCACAGTCAGTTGAACAACTTAATTTGATCTTGAGATCACCAGTCAGGTCTAATCATCTATTGTGTTGAATCTACCGACATATCATCTGTGGTCTAGCAACCTCTAGGTCTACTTTCATTGTGTTACCTTAGTAGATACCAGTTTTTCTATCATATTTTCTTTTATATTGCTCAGACTATACAGACTTAGACTTTGAATTTTGCATCTTTTCTAAATTAAATATTAAAGTCCCTCTTGATTTGTTCCTGTGTACTATCATTTTCCAAAGTATTTGAATCGGTATCATAGATACGATCTACCTTCTGTCAGCTAGCCTCTCCTTCTCCTTTTTTTATTTATATAATGTTACTGGCTGACCTATTCTCCCTCTAAAATTCTAAAATCATAACCATTTACATATTTTAGGATTTTAATAGACAGCTAAATAACATGAATTTATTAAAAAAAATAGAATAAATAAAGAAAATAAAAAAGAAAATAGACTAAACTGTATCAGACTACACATGATCATCATCAGGAATAACATCAATTTAATTAAAACAAAATAGAATAAATCTTGTATTAAACGAAATACAAACTGATTAACGTGTAAACCAAACCAAATAGTGCGGAATCCTATTTGATTGGTGAACCAATCAGTGAGAACGCACGTAGAAACAATAAGGAATTGAATCTAACATTAAGAATTGATTAGGAATCGATCTGCAGTGTTCTATGAACTTGGAGTACAAACTTCAAGGCTTCTGGACGGCTAGGGTACGTCTGGAGTTGAATAGGAATCAATGCTTACATTTTTCCACGAATTAGGTGGTTTTTATAGGTTAGGGTTGCTCATTCGGGCGACTGAACCATTAGCATGGTTCATTCATGCGATTGACCCATGCGTTTGATCCATTCGCACGACAGAGCTTTCAGTCGTGCGACTGAGTTAGACGCATGAGTTGTTCAGGCGTATGAACTATTTAGGCGCATGGATACTCAGTCGCATGGCCATTCGGACGCATGAGAACTTCACTTCACCAAGTTTGAGTGTATTCAATATTATAACATTATGCATAACACTTCAAACAATCACAAACCTATATAATTACGTCAATATGCGTTAATCAACTCATTAATGAAATATTAAACATTATAAACACAACCAAACATTCTGTATTTCATTAAGTACCCAATAGTTACATAAAGTGTAAGACATATTACATTTAGATCAGGATCTAGGTACATATATGTATCAACAATGTATTTAGTAGATGTAGGAGGAATTAATGGAAAGTCATTTTTTCTTTCTACAACTGATGAAGTATCACCTGAATGGAGATTTCCTGCATCAGACAAGTGAAATTTATCAAATGATTTTGTAAAAGAGTCAATATCAAACAGCCAGTCGGGACCATTTGTAGATTTAGGAAACGAATGTTCCTTGAATTGAACATTTGTTGATTCATCAATAATGTTTAATCTAAGATTAAACACTCTGTAATCCTTTGAAACAGAAGAATAACCTACAAAGAATCCTTCATCAGACTTAGATGAAAACTTCCACAGATAGTGTTGGGTGTTTAATATTATGACAGGACTACCAAATGATTTAAGAAAACCAATGAATGGTTTTCTATGAAAAGTAGTTCATATGAAGTCATGTTGCTTTCTTTTACAAGTAGAGTTCGGTTTGTATAAAGCACGATGTGTTAACTGCCTCTGCCCAAAAGGTGATTGGCAGCTTAGCATCGGCTGGCATTGTTCTGGCTACTTCAATCAGTATTCTATTTCTCCTTTCAGCTATCCTATTTTGTTGAGGAGTTCTAGCTGCACTGAATTGATGAGCAATGCCTTTGCTTGTACAAAAAGAACTCATGTCTTCATTTTTGAATTCAGTTCCATTATCACTTCTGATTGTTTTGACCTTAAGATCAAGTTGATTTTCAATTTGTGTGATAAAGTTTTGAATTATTTGGGATGCCTCATTTTATGAAGTAAGAAGAACACCCATGTGAATCGTGAAAAGTCATCAATGATCACCAAACAATACTGTTTCTTTCCAATACTCATGACATGAGTTGGTCCAAATAGATCCATATGAAGTAGCTTCAATAGAGTATTGTTTGTGCTCACCAGCTTGGATTTATGAGAAGATTTGTGTTGTTTTCCTTTGAGACACGCTGAACAGTGATCAACAAAGTGAAATTCTTTTTGTGGAAAACCAATGACATGGTTTCCTTTGACCAATCTGTTCATGTTTTTAAAGTTGGTGTGCCCCAAACGTCTGTGCCAAAGCTGTGACTCATCAAATGATGCTTTTGACAAAAGACATGTTTCTTCTTTAGGTGATGCAGAACACAGGTTTAAAACATAAGTATTATTCTTCCTCGGGGTCTTTAGGACAACCCATTCTTCAGAGATCTGAAATCCAAGTTTTAGAATGTAGCAATGAGTGTCTGTAAAGTGAGTGGAATATTTCTTGTCATAGATTTGAGACACGCTTAGCAGATTGAAGTTCAGTTGTTCACAGTAGTTCACTCTGTCAAAGCTCAACATCCCATTTGTCACCGATCCTTCACCTGTAATTCTACCACCTTGTGAATCTCCACCAAACGCCATCGTAGTTCCTTGTATGTGCTTGAAATCATGAAGGAGGGAACGATCTCCAATCATGTGTCAGGAGCATCCACTGTCCATGTACCATAAGGTGTTGGACCTATATGAATGACCCTGCAAGCATAAAAGAACTAGTTAGAATGTGGAACCCAAGCCATGGTGGTCTTGGGTTTCCCTTTCCTATCTATTATGGTGACTTCTTGGTACTTTCCTCTAAATTGTGATCTATTAGAGGTGACTTGGAAGATTGCTTATGATATCTTGCTGGAGTCTTCTCATCAACATCTTCAAAAGGGTCAGATGAGTAGTGAAACCTTTGATCTTTGTTCTTTTAAAGAAACTTAAATAGTTTTTGATTTTCAAAGATCATTTTGGGTTTTGAAAAGTCAGAATTTTGATTGATGAAATGGTTGTTTCTTTGGCTTTTCAACATTTCTTTTGTTTTACTCATGTCATTTAGTGATCTAGATGTTTTAGATTGATTGTTATGCAAATGACTCCTGACTTGAGTTTTCCCTGATGATGTTGTTGAGATGGGTTTGTTTTGGGGAATTCTCAATCCCTTCTGATTGAAGTAACAATCAGAAGTATTGTGATTGTTCATATAACAAGCCGAACAATATTTGTTGAAATAACAATTTTTGGTTAAGTGGTTGTTCATATCAAAGATAGAGCAGTATTGATTATAAAAGCACTCTTCTGTCTTGTGATTGAACATATCACAAATGTCACAATACATTTGTTTGTTGCTTGGATCAGATTTTGATTTGTGTGTCTCAGCTGATTTTCTCATTTGCTATTGAGCCACTTCTATTGCTTAGAGGATGAATCAAAATCTTCCCTTTTTGTAGTTTTGCTTCACAACACTACATTTGTTTGATTTTCTGGACTGTTTTTGTTTCTTCAAACCATTTCTCACCTCTTTCTCAAACTGGTCAACGTGTTCCTTGTTGCAAGTATCAACTCAACTCCCTGTCTTATTTTGAAGACTGAGGGTCAGAGTTTTATGTGTTGAACTCAGTGATCCTTTTTGTTTCTTTTGTAGTGAAACCTTTTCTGATTTGCTTGAATTGTTTGGAGATATGATCTCATTATCAGAACTGCTCTTAGCAGTGGGTTTCACTGATTTCACATACTTCTTTTTACCTTTTGAAACAAAAGGTATGAATTTTATGAAAGGAACAATTGCTTTTACTGGGCTTGTGGGTTTCATGACACTCACTGCCTTGTCTGAGCACTCTTTGATTTTGATTGGGTGACCTAACTTGATTTTATCCTTATTTGTTTCAATATAAACATTAGGTTTGTTTTGAGGATTGGTCACTTGTTTTACTATAGATTTTGGTTCCATAATTTTAATTTCAATTTCCTCATTAAGTGAGACAGATTCAGGCATGACAGTGTAGTTGCCATTGTATGGTGGAGGACATGAATTATATCCAATCCCTGAAATGTCCTTTGGATCCTTTTGAGAATCAAGCATCTCTTCAGCTTGACTGAAAACATTTGAAACTTTTCAAGTTTCACTTCAGTCAGTGTATGTTAGCCTTAGATTGAGCTGATTTTTTAGTAAGTAGCTCATTCTCAGCTGCAAGAGTGTACTTTTCACCATGCAGTTTTTCAATGTCAGAGATAAGAGATTTAATTTTATTTAAAAGCCTTTTATCTCTCTTTTCATCATCTCTGACTTCACCTTTTCTTCTTTAATTTTATCAGCCAGTTTATGCTTATGCTCTCTATAACCTTGCAATTCAGTGATACATTTTTTACTACAAAGGTTAGATTTTACCTCAGTAGGCATTGGAGATGGACCATCGTTGATGTGAGCCATAAGTGCATGATTTTGAAATTAAGGCTTGACTTCCTCTGCATACATGCTCCAATCACATACCCCATCTTGCTTTATCATGAGAGCATTGGCAGATGACTGACTGCTTCCATGAGCTTGGTTTGTCAGTTGAGGTGGATTTTGATATGATTGGTGTTGATGTGGATGATGATACCGCTGTTGTTGATTGTTGGAGTGAAAGCTTGTGTTGGATTGTGATGATGACCGGCCTTGAGAATTTATTTGAAAGTTGTTTCTCTTAAGGGCATTGCATTCTCTGGAGAAGTGGCCAGCCATGCCACAATTGAAGCATTAAGTTTTGTATTCTCATTAAAGCTGAGCTTTCTACCTTTTCTGAAGAATTTCTTTGCTCTCATGGCAATGGCCATTTGCCATTGCAGATCCATTTCTTCCACATCATCTGGATCCATTTTCTCTAGATCTTCTTGGATTAGATGAGCAGAAGTGAGTCTTCCTCCTAAGTATGCTTCAAAGCTTGAAACAAAGGCATTGTAAGTTGCCTTCTGTTCTTTTGATCTTGTGTCTTCAGGAGTGGTTGCAGGAGTAGTAATGACTCTGGATGCTTGGGATGTAACACCCGATTATTTATATTGAAGCTAACGAAAGAAGAAAAGAAATATAGTCCAAAATCGGGGGACCAAAATCACCAACAAGAGAAAGTTGGGTGAGTGGGGGCATTTAAAGGGAGAGGGTAGCCCTCACCCTCTCCCCACACCCACAAAATCAGCCAAAAGAGAGAAAAGAAGGAGAAAAGGGAGAAAAAGGGGTTCGAGCTTGGTTCAAGTGGATTCGAGTGTGGAAATCGAAGTGTAGCGGGTCTAATCGAAGCTCTTCTCATTGTGGTCATTTGTGTGAGTTCTAGGACCCCTCTTTTACACGTTTTTGAATGATTTTGGGGCTGGAACACATCTGAAAATCGTTTTGAAGTGTGTGTGTGTGTGTTTGACCCGCGTGTATGTGTTTGTGTATGATGCAAGTGATGTATGATTTTGAGCTTGTGTGCGCTTGTATGGTGTTATGGTATGTTTTCTTAAGGTTTAGGATGGTTGATTTGGGCTTAGAAGAGGCTTGGATGAGCTTGGAGGTCGAAAATGGCAGATTGGGTTCGGGATGAACTGCATTCCACATCAGCTAGGGCTAGGCGACCGAATGGAGGCCATACGGCCGAATGAGGTGCGATTGAGGTTCATTCGCACGATTGGGGGCCAGTCGCATGGGGAGTCATGCGACTGAGAGACCATTTGCATAAGTGCTCATCCGCATTAGTTTCATCCGCATAAGGTGTTCATTCGCATTAGTCCCATTCGCATGGGACTCATCCGTATTAAGTTCATCCGCATGAGGTCCATTCGCATGGGTGTTCATTCGCATTGGTGTTCATCCGCATTGGTCCATTCTCATGATGTTCAGTCGCCTGAAGTCCATGCGACTGAAGGGTGCCCATACGCCCAAGTAGGGCTGGTGTACCCGAGGAAAACGTAGTTTATGTACTGACTTTTGGGGGAAAGAGCAGATGTAAGTTTTGACGTGGAAGATTCCCGTAAGTTCATGTAAGATGACTGCTGTGGCCTTAGAGGTTATGTTGGGCATGATGTTGATGTTGATGATGTATGATGTTGCATGTTTGTGCATGATGTATGTATGTATGATGATGCCCTGTATGATGATGATGACTGTGTATGTTATGTTCCATGTTATGATGTATGTTTATCTTTCCTGTGACTTTACGTTGAATGTTAATGAATGAAATTAAAGTATTATGTAACGTAAAGTGAAAGATAATGAAAAGAGGAACATGATGAATGAATGCATGCATTAATGAATGATGAAAGTAATGAAAGTCTTGCAAGCCTTGTATGTCGGGACACGCCCCTTTGTAAGGTGTTAGCCCAACGGTGTGCGGGTTCGCTACCCCAGGAGGATGCATATCGGGGTCTTTCTTTGTGATTGACCATTTGTATGGAACCATTGTTGCTTGCCTAGGTACTATGGCCAAGAGGTGCTGTGCATCGTAATGGAAGGTCTATGATAGGCTTAGGTCCAATATCATGAGGACTGAAGGTCATAGCATATGTCAATGGTACACCTGAACTTTAACTTAGGTACTGTGGCCAGGAAGTGCTGTGCATCGTAATGGAAGGTCTATGACAGGCTTAGGCCCAGTACGAGGAGACTGAAGGGTAAAGTTCATGATTTTGATGAAAAGGAAAATATGTAATAATGAATGAATGAATGAAAGTAAGAATGTATGAACGAATGGAAGATAACGAATGAATGATGAAGATAATTATGGTATTATCTATGTGTACGTATGATGTATGATCGCCTGAAAGTAAACAACGGTTTTAATGAAAGAAAAGTATGTTTTATTATAAAACCAAAACTCACTCAGCAACACTGACTTTTATGTGTTTCCAGTTGGCAGGTAATGTTGCTGAGGATGGCACGGGGCGGCTACTCAGCTCTTTTGGACGACATTCTTTTGATTAATGGTTTTGCATTGTAATGCGAACGAACGATGTTTTGAAATGAACGATTGTATTAACTTGCAAAAGCATTTGTAATGATATGAAAAGCCATTTTTATGCTTCCTGCAATATTTTATTGATGTCAATGTAATTATATGTTTTATGCGCAATGATTTACCAGCTGTAAGCATCCCGTGAACGGGGCCTTACATGGGATGATGTTGATGGATGATTGGTTGGTGGAGTTGCAATGAACCCTGTGTTGTTGATCTCTTGATGAGATGAAATCATCCTCCTTAGTGATGAAGGCATTTTCCACAGAATGAGATTTTGATGGAAATTTGTAGGCCTCAATCACTCTTGGTCCACCAAGATTTCTGCTTCTTTCATCAAGTTCCAATGCTTCTATTTTGGCTATCATGATATCCAAAGTAGTACTCTCGTGATCAAGAGTATTTTTCAGCATTGTTACATTCTTTTTCCAGCTTTCAGGGAGGCTGTGTAGCATTTTCTTGTTTAATTCCTTGATCTTGTAAGTGACTCCTATGATTTCCAAGTCATTTACCAACTGTACAAATCTATGTAGTTGTTTGGATATGGACTCCCCCTTGGTGTGATGAAATATTTCATACTAATTAACAAGCTTATCCTTGTTAATTTATGCTACCTCATTGCTTTCTTCACACATAAGTTTCAGTGCATCCCACACAGCTGTTGCAGTACCATACTTTTCAATCTTTTCAGCACGTCCATATTGAGTGCTTGTGTAAGGTCCCGTTCCTGGGACGCTCACAGCTGGTCAATCATCGCACATAAAATATATAATTACATTAACTTTACTAATATCATGCAGCGGAAACACTTTAAACAAACATTTCATTTCCTTTAAATAAACACTTTTGCAAAATAATACATCGTTCATTACAAAATATAGTTTGTTCGTATTACAATGCAAAAACGTTATACAAAGAATGCCATCCAAAAATGCCAAGTAGCTGCCCTGCACCATCCTCAGCAATGCTCACCTGCCAACTGGAAAATGCATAAAAAGTCAGTGTTGCTGAGTGAGTTCTAGTTTTATAAAAACATTGCATTATCTTCCATTCATCAAAACATTTTCATTACTGTCGCACGTGATCACACATCGTACATACATCAAGGTATCATTCTTATCTTCATCATTGTTCATTTCGTACATTTCCCACGTTTCGCACATTTCATACTTATCGCACTCTTCGTACATTTATTATCTTTCACTTCTATCTAGGTCCTGTCATGTACTTAACCCCCCTCTAGAGCACGAAGCCATTCATCTAGGGTTAAGCGACAAGGACCTCATATCACACTTATGGAGTGGTCACTAGGATAGATTCCCCCTGTGTGTGTGAACTCTTATGGGTTAGCCAAGATCGCACGTTGTATAAAACACAGTAATTAGGAAATCGCACGTATTGGAGCAATCACCAAGACTGAACTCTTACTGTGTGTATGAACCTTTATGAGTTAGCCAAAATTGCACGCTGTAGACACACACAGTTGAGCTAACAACTCTCAATGAGTTGTGAACCTCCTTTCATTTGCTTGCAAGGCTTTTCATTCGTTCCTTCATTATGTTCCACTTTCATTATCTTAAATCTTTCACTTTGTTAAGATAATACTTTACATTCATTATCAACATCACACCACGTAAAGTCACGTCATCATATGTAATAAGGAACATAAGAAAACATATCATACATATCATACATAGCATACATAATCAACATAGATCAGCATCAACATACATAGCATCAATCATACGTCATCTTAAACATCATGAATCACATAATCACATACATAAACATATGCATATCAAGCATAAATCATCACAAGACATAAATGACTCACCGCTGGACAACGGGGGTTCGGGGGCGGCATCCCCTGACAGCGGGTCCTAGGGGCAGCAGCCCCTAGTGGGGTCCAAAGGGCAACGCCCCTGGATGGGGCCGTGCTGCCATGCCAGGACGAAAATTTTTTATTTTAACACTTTTATATAACATTTCGTCATAGAAAACTGATCTTTCTTTTAAAACCTCTTAAAATCTTGGTCATTTAAATCATATATTTGGTATGCATTTCGAGCCCCAAACTAGTTTAAAACCTTTAAATAGGAGATCTAGAACTCACCTGTACTCGGTGAGTAGCTTTTTAATCAAGCTTACAATGCAAGGGTTTTACTGCACAGCCTGCAGATAAGTTAATACTCAAAGGAATTAATTTCTACCTAATTTCGCTGCTAATTTCGCAGCCAGACCAGCCATTCGCCAGCAGTTTCGCTGCTAGTTTCGCTGGCATCTTCGCTGGCAGTTTCGTTGCCAGTTTCGTTGGCATCTTCGCTACCAGTTTCGCTGCCAGTTTCGCCCAACTTTCATTGGATAACCATGTCTACGAAACTACCTGCAAAACTATAGTTTCGCCGGAAGATCCACAGTTTTGCTGGACAAGCACCTAATTTCGCTGGATGAATGCCCAGTTTCGCAGAACGGGCTGAAAATTACGAACAACCTATTGTTGACCCAAAACTTCAATATTTTACATCCAAAACCTTGGTTTATCACCCAATAAGCTTTATCTAAGCTTCCTACATGTTTTCTTGCATAAAAACGTGAATTTTGGGTGATTCTTTGCCATTTTTAAAAACCCAAACCCTAGATCCGGGTTTACATCAAAAGCAACGATTAAATGATGTTTCTTAGGTGGATTCTTGGTGTTTCTTGTTGTTTGGATGCCCACAAACACCGATCTTCAATCCCGAGATCAACCGAGCCTTGAATCTTTAATTCTCTCTACTTTCTCTCTCTACTCTCTCTCTCTCTCTAGAACTAGAGTGTTGAGTTGCAAATGAGAGCTGCTCAAGCTGATCCGTTTATATATAACAGTCGTTCTCGAGACCTTAAACTTGCCAAACACATAACCTACGAAGTCTACTCGGTCTATAACCCATATCCGTCTTATTTTCATTAAATGATCTCGTCTAAGCCCATTATTATTATTTTGCTCGCTTAGACATTATAAGCGTTACAACTTGAGTTAGGATAGAGTAAGATTTCAGATCAATCTTGATTTTCTTATAATCTTCATCATCAAGAGTTAGATCTTCAATAGATATCCTTCCAGTTTTGTAGATTGCAGCTTGATCTGCAGACAGAGTGACAGGGATGTGTGGCCCCTTGCATATTATATGATCCAGAAATTAGGATCTACACCTATGATATAATTCCTAAACTTTATTTTCCACTGTTTAAACTCAGATTTGTGTTTAAGCATAGGAGATTTAGGTGTATGACCAAGTTCTGAGAAACTATTAGAATCCATTTTAACAGGTAGTTTTTGACTAGTTTTAATTACCGATTAGATGAATTTTAAGATTGATTAGTCCAACTTGTCCAAATAGTCTAACAGATTTAAGAATCAGATCTGTTACTTTAGTGAGTTTCTTGTTGATGGTTTAAGCTAATTTCTTGATAGAAATCGCTTGAATAGTAACTGGTTTATGTGAATGTTTTGGTAAGAACTTGTTGACAAGAGTATTTTCTGTTGTGTACTAATTAGAGATGATGGAATACTCTATTAGCAACTCAATCACTAGATCAATCAAATTCTATTTAGGTCTTGGGTAGATCTGAACAAGAACCAAGAGCCAAAACTCTGATACCAATTGACTGGGTTAGTGATATCGAGATTCTTACTAAGGATAGAATATAGTGATTGAGTTAATGATTGAAGGGTGGAATCAAACAATCAAGAAACATTCAATGCAGAAGGAATACTCATAAATGCTTTTGTATATATTAATAAAGGTGATTGATTACAAAGACTGCTAGGGTTTAGCAAGAAAAGTAATAATACACCTAGAGAATACAAATATTCTAATTGTCTAAAATCTATCACTTATGTACGAGGTTATCTATTATATTTATAGGCAGACAAGATGCCTTTTACAAAATAACTAACTACCCCTGACCTATTACATCAGAATCTAGTCTAAGTCTTGATCCGCATCTTTGCTTGTTCATCCGCATTTGCAAATGCAGATAAGTTGACTTGATCATCATTTCTTCACTTGATCATCCGCATTAGTATGTTGTCATCTGCATTGTTTAATGCGGATGAACAAATACTTCTGCGCATTTGTCTGGTCATCCACATTGGCAAATGCGGATGAGCAAAATCTTGTCCACATTACTAATTGTTCTTCCGCATTTGTCAATGCGAAAGAACAAATACTTGTCCGTATTTGTTTTATGTCTTCCGTATTGACAAATGCGGAAGACCATACTTGGTTTTTCTTGTGCAAGATCTTCATCCGCATTTCTTCTTAGACTTATGGGATTCCGAAAAGCAACCATCAACTCAACCATTGAATTGGCATGTATGATCCTTTCAAGGTGTAATAAAGTAATTAAGAGACAGAACAAAAGTGCAAGATACATAAGGAGATGGTTTTCAAGATTGCAGTATATTGCTTTCTCAATGTTCTATTACAAGTGTTACAAAGCATAAAGGAAAGTTCCAAGAACATGAGATACTTATACTACATCCTACAGTCGGCCATACTTTGAAGGCCAGCTAAATACAATTGACTAGACATAACACAAAATCATTGTATAGTCAAAAAGGCAGATTGCCTTTTGACTTTGTGACTATGACATGCCATAGCTCACATCCTTATCTATTACAAAAAGGATAAAGTACATGAAGTAAAGTTACAGACTCAAGACCTCAATGTACAGTTACCAAAAGCATGGACCTTTTCACCAACTCATGTAAGTTGGTGACTTTATAGAGTTGCAGCGAAAAGGGGTCCTGCTTTATGGAAAAGTACATCAGATAAAGCATGTTGTTAAAGTCTTCAAAAGAAATCTATCTTCAAGAGTTGAGCTTCGGAAGACTTTGTCTCTGAAGCTTCGGAAGACTTCATCTTTGGCTTCGGAAGATATTGGTCTTGGCTTCGGAAGATTTCACACTTAGAATATTTCTGTTGCTTGTGTGAAACTTCCGAAGCATTCTTCTTCAGTACTTGTGTGCATGCATGCAGAAAGACTTTGAGTGTTTGGTTTGCTTCAGCCTCTTCATATAATCTCTACAAACTCCCCCTAGGCTGATGCTACCAAAACACCTTTAGACATTAGATATCAACAATCCTCATCAGGATAATGACCAACCCTTTCTTCATGAGATGATCAGGATCCTTCAGACTCTCAAAGTGTCTTCTTATGTCAAAGAGATCATGCAGAGGAATATTGAACAAAGCTTGCATGTGTAGACATCCTCAATGCCTTGATCTCTAATGACATGCCATCTTTCCGAATTTGTGGTGTATGTCCGGGACAAGATAGGGCTTTCTGATGCAAGAAGAGCTGTTTGAATGGGAGTTGATGTAGCATCCTCTGGCTGCACATCCTCAAGATGTTCTAACTCATCCTTGGGTTAAGAAAAGATGCGGCTTCTTCTTTTTGGCTTCGGCTTTGAAGCCATCCTTTTCTTTCTCTTTATCACTTTTAACTGAGATGACTAGCCTACAACACCTGATTGATCTTCAATGTCTTTCTCAGTTGGGTCTTCCTTTCTCATAGGTTCAGAAGGAGAAGAAGGTTGACCCTGATGTGGATCAGAAGACGAAGCTTGCTAAGATTCAGCAGGAGGTCAAGGTTGTGTTGTCTTTGGTTTTTCAACCTTAACCTCCACTTCAGGTGGAGCTTGACTTGGAGGGAGTGTAAGTCAATCAGCTCTCCACTCCTTATCTTCTGCTTGATCACCCTGATATGTTCATCCATAGTGGATAGAGATATGGGGCCAAGTTTCCTTTCGGAGAATCCATACAGCTTCAAGAAGCTAATTATCCTCTGCCTGTCTGTAGACTTCTTCATGCTCTTCTGGATGATGGCTCTTGACTTAGCAGCTTCTTCCCTTAGCTTTCTTTTGGTTGTCTTTCTTTCCTTGACTATCTCAAGTTCAAGTTGTTTGAGATACTCAAACTCAACATAGTCATAGGATAAGGAAGAAGTGCTTCTGCCTGATAGAGGCCGGTGGCACTCAGGTAGTTGATCATCTTGATCCTGCCTTCTTCTTTATCTACCTGAGGTTCTTGTTGAACCACATCCTCATATGCAGGACTTTCTTGAACTTGGGAGAGAGTAGGCATATGCTTGTACAATCTTTTCTTTCTTTTGTCTTCTTTGATTTGTACCAGTAGCTCTGCATCTTCTACCTCTTTCTTCTCCTTTGACCTTTCTAAGTCAACCAGTTCATCCAGTTCCTCTAAGGGGAAAGAAATCACATTGTCTATGTCATAGTTCCTTGTCTACAGGTAGTTATCCTGACTGCCCTTAACTCATTATTATGAGTATCTGGTCTGGGGGCAGCTCTGATAGGAGACTCCATGAGTCTTGCAGACTTGGAAGAGGAACTTTGTCCCCCCAGCTTCCTTTTCCTCTTCTCTCCTCCTTTTCCTCAGGTGTCATCTTTCTTTTCCCTTTATCACTCATATACCTTTGTGACTCAGGGTGGAGAGAGCTTTGGCCTTCATGCTTGATTTAGCTTTTGAGCTCTGGACAGAGAGAGGTTGAGAAGCAACTTCACCAGCAGGTGTCTCAAAAATGGTATGGATGACTGCAGCAGTTGATGTTGATGGGACAGGGCTCTCAGGTTCTACCACTGGGCCTTCAGTCAAGGTTCCCCTATTAAACTAATCTTAGGGTCTGCCTCAACATTCAGTTGACCGATGGCATTGTCTGATTGCCTTAGTCTTTTTCTAAAGCTGAACTCTGCAATGATCCTGTCCTAGATTCTTTGAGCCATCCTGTCAGCTTGTCTTGATTGGCTTGGATTGACAAGTGACATGCTGACTAGATCCAGACTTTCATAGAAGTTTAAGGTGTGAAAATTGAAGATCTCTTGTTTTCCTTGAACTCTAAGAATGATAAGGGCTCTTTTGTTGCTATCATACCTCCACCCTATGATGTGATTGGAAGTTGGTGGAGATGACATAGCCCTTGGTATCCCTTCCTCAAATAGACTCTGTATTAAGGAGTCTATAGAGTCCATATTAATATGAACTTGAGGAAGTTGCTAAGTATGCACAATTGCAAGTGAGGATGGTGAGTCCTCAGTGTCCATACTCTCTGAAGAACTCCCAACATCTATGATTGTAATGACTTTCTCCCCCTTTTTGGTAGCATCACCCACTTGCATAGGTGAGCCGAGAGTTAGGTCAATTACATCCACAAGTTCTTGTGTTCCTGGTTGAGCTCTTCTTAAAGGTCTCCCAGCTAGTATGTCCTTAAGATATGAAATCTCATGTTGCTGATCATTGACCTTGTTTTGCAAGGTAGTCACTTGAGATTCAAGGTGACTAACTTTGAAGACTAATAGGTGCATGTTTTAGATAGTTTTTTCACCTTTAGTCTTAAATTCCCTCATTTTCATCAGAAGAATCAATGGGGGATGATGTAACATCTTGTATTTTTGGGTTAATAAAAGTTAACTTGTTAACTTCTTGTAAGGACCATGTTTGCTTAATATAAAACTCATGGGTTACCTTTGCATATGGCTTTAATGTGTCTTTAACTTGAAAACTTTAATGATAATTATTATATAATATAACAAAATAATAATAATAATATATATAATATATAATAATAATATATTATTACTAATAATAATAATACTAATAACAAACAATAATGATAATAAATATTATATATTAATAAATTAAATAATAACAATATAATTATACAATAATAATAATAACTAAGAATAATAATAATAGTATTAATATTGTTAAATAATAATAATAATTTGTAAAAAAATTATAAGTGAAGGGGGCCTTATTGTCATTTTAAAAACTTTAAATAGAGGGTTTATGCATGAATAATACAAACTCAAATTCGAGGGGCCAAAGTGTAAATCTCAAAGTTACAAATCAACCCCTCCACCTCATCCCTTTCACGAATTTCCGGCCAACTTCTGACCAATATTCCGGTGAGTCCAAACACGCGGTAATCAACCTTTTTTACCATAACACTAATCCAGATCGTTTCGAGGGTGTTATCCGAACCAAATGCATCATTTAATCGGGTTTTAAACACCAGTTATATAGTTCAAACGATTGAAAAGCCGGTACCTTTAATTCCATAACCGTTCGAACCTTAAATCCTAATAATAACCTAATTATACACACCTAATCAACCGACTAAGTGTTCCTAAACGTTCACCAATCACAATTTCACATGAAACGAACACCAACATCTCCTTGATTCACTCTTCATCCGCGACATGCAATTCACTGGAACACCATTGTTTGGATGTAGAAACTCGAAATTGGCAAGGGGCTTTTGGTCTAGTACACCAATCGAAGCTTCATATAAGATTAATTGATTTATCATCAACAATTAACCATCGGTCGATCACCGTTCGGTTGCGATGTGTTCATTGCCATGTGCATCTTCAATATCTAATCAAAACGAGTAATTGAATCCACCTAAACAATCGTTTTATCATGGGGAACAAAAGCCCCATGAATAGATTCGTTAACAACATCGAATTGATGCTCAATTTGGTTTGGCTAATTCTAGGATTCTTGAGAATGGGAGGAAACCTTTTGAATTGGGTTTAAAACAAATGGAAATCAACAATAACCGGGGTTGTGGCCTTGGTCTATTGGTTAAGCTACTCTCCTCCCCTACATGAGGTCCCGGGTTCGAACCCGGGCAACCTAATGTATTTTTTTAAGGGTTTTTAGCCCCAAATAAAATTCTAAAAAAAATTCTAATTAATATAAAAATGGATTTTGTAGACTTTAAATATTTTTAAAAACATCAAATTATTTTCTGTATTAATTTTAAAGAAATTAAATAATTAAACAATTATATATTATGTTTTGTGGAAAATTTTAACAAAGGTTGTACTTGGTTACTTTCATGAATTTAAAATAGTTGTTAGTTCATACATTGTTTTTCTTTAATTATTGTTCAAAACGTGTTAATCTCATTAGTTATATAAAACTATATTTCAACTTATATTTAAATTCTTTAAATTAATGTAAATATCTTCCCTTTCATAACTTCATATAATATAAATATAATTTCTCGTCATTTATCCCATGAAATATATTTGATTTTCATTTGTTAAAATAATTGTTTGACAAACCCCAAATACCAAATTGAAATCCTAGTTCACGTTTAACCCTAAAATTGTTATTAGGCTTAAAAATCTTGTGTGTATATATATATATTAGGTGCATTGTGAATGGCTACGTTGAAACGACGCTTGTTATTATTTCTTATTAATCATCCAATATATACTTATTTGATCATGTGAGTATTTCTATACCCCTTTTTTATATTTTCACACTTTAGGGTGAAACATGTTACCTTATAACCGTTGCACTTGTAAAACGTTTGATTCTTGTAAACTTATGGCCATTCACTTATATGTTGTGGTTAGTTGATCTTTGTGATTACCATGTATTGATGATTATATGTACAATCATTAACTATTTGTCACACCCCAACCTTGACGGCGGAAACGTCGAGATGTGAGAGTTAGATCTTTCACCCACATAACGCTATTATTAAACTCAAATATGTTATTCATAAGTTCCAAAGGTAACATTACAAACATAAGTCTCAAATAAGAAATCAACAATGCAAATAAGAATATATCAAGCTTATTCATTTATTTAACTAGGTTCATTTCTAGGTGTGAACAAGCTTCAAAGGTAGCAATCAAACTTGAGCATTTCATGAAACATGTTAAAAATAAAGGTCAACATGATGTTGATGTGATTTCCATGTTTTCAATACATAAGTAATAAAAGATGGCAATTCATGTCATGAAATTAGCCAACAAAGTAACTAGGGATATAAGACAGAATGCACAATCAAACCTTGATAGTTTTACAAGTCTCAACGTTTTACAAGTATATACGATTAGCTAAGTGTACTTGATTAACCAAGCAGGCTTGTCAGGCCCATAGATCTATGACGTCGCCAGGCTAGTAATAGTTAATTTGTATATATAATCGACATTACATGGTAGCTACAAAGATCAACTAACCACAACATACAAGTGAATTGCCATAAGTTTACAAGAATCAAACGTTTTACAAGTGTAGCGATTATAAGGTAACATGTTTCACTCCAAAGTGTGAAATATAAAAAAAGGGGTATAGAAATACTCACTTGCTATATATATATGCAAGATGATAGTAAAAAAATAAACGATGCTCCAACGATTTCCTTTTTACAAGTCACCTAAACGTATTTATTCCAATATTAGTTTCAACAATAGGGTTAATGTTTAGACGTGATCTAGGGTTCCAATGTAAGATTTGGAGCTTTGGTAAATAAAAGTTAATGATAAAAACACTTCTCTTTTAATTTAATGAACATAATTATCCAATTAAGTAATTTAACTAGAATTTAGTCATTTATATAGATGACAAAGCTTGAATATAAAGTATAATACCTTTTTATATTTATTGGAAATAATCACAAATTAAAAAAAAATTAAAGGTAACAATTGAACCAATAATAATTTTTTTTGTGATTTAAATCATTTTATGATTCGAACTCGATGTTTGAGCTTGTTTCAGGTGAAATTGAGATTGAGATTAGTTCAGGGATAGTTAAATGATATTCACGTTTGATTAGTTGGATTATCATGGAGTCTTGAATGTCAAACGGTGAGAAAGTTATTGTCGAACAGTTACGAGTTAAATCGACCCTTGTAACTCGAATTAAAACTCATCAAGTGTTCGAAACCGTTTCAGGAGGTGATTAGCATCGATTAGGCATTAATTTCGGTGGTTACAGGTCGGTTTGGGGGTCGTTGGACTTGGCCGGAGGTGCTGCCGGCTGTTCGCCGGAAATACGGGGGTGAAGGGTGGTGGTTTGGGTTTTATTTCATATTTACACATATAGTCCCTGCGGTTTCATACTTATTATTTTATGCCCAAAACCCCTATTATGTTTCTAAAATGACAAAACACCCCCCTAACCTAATTACTTTAAGTCTTAATATTTCTAAGATTAGTAATTTTTTATAAATTAATATTATTATTATTATATTATTATTATTATTATTATTATTGTTTATTATTATTATTATTATTATTATTATTATTATATAATTATCATTATAATCTTTAAAGTTAAAGGATTAAGAGACAACTTAAAACAACATACATAAGTAACCCATGAGTTTCATATTAGGCAACAATATTCCTTATAAGAATTTAACAAAATTAACTCTTAGTTAACCAAAAATACAAGATGTTACAGTCTCCCCAACTTAAAAGAATTTCGTCCCGAAATTAATAATAAACTAAGCGAACAAATGCGGGTATCTCTCCTTCATATGTGTGACAACTCGTCCAAAACTCACTCGATTTTGATTTCTGTGTGCCAATGCAGTGGACCAGTGATGGAACACTCTCACCATGTAACGCAATTTTCGGGACGAAAATTCTTTCAACATGGGGATAATGTGACATCCGGTAAATTTCCGTTACCAAACTCCGTTAGTTCCGTTAAGTCTTGCATACACGTGTCGTAAACACACACTAGTTGTCGTTTAACGTTGGTGACCTAATAATAATGAATAATGTTAAATTAGTGAGAATCTAATTGATTATGTGATTATTGTGTTATGCTTATGTGTTTACACATTTTTAAAATGCTAATTAGAAAATTAATCGCGTAACGCGGAAATGTGCCTATTTATTCGTATGTCTTGTGTTTTTATAAAGATAAGATATATAATGATTTTCATTAGTTTATATCTTTATATTATTAAGTTAAAAACACTTTACAAAGAGTTTAAAGCCTAGTTTTTATAAAATACAAATTTCAAGGGCTAAAAGGGTAAATATGGAAATTAAAATTAAACAAAACACCCAAACCCTAATTCCCACCCCCCATTCGGCCGCAACACACCTCTCAACCCCTCTCCCTTTCAAGGGTTACTACACGTTGGAATCATCAATTGCAAGTTAAACTCATGTTTAGAGTTAGATTTTACACGTTTTGTGAGACTTTCATAAGAGCCGAACCCTAGTTGCGAAATTGGTGTTCATGGAGTCGAATTTGATGTTGTTTGATGTTGTTAGTACGTTAGTTAGATTGATTACATGTTGTTTAATGTCGATTATGTATGAATTCTATGTTTTTAGTGGATTGATCATGAACTTTGGTTATAGACAAACCCTAATTCGAAAATTGGTAGGAAAATGGATGAATGATGATTGTTTGATGAATGTTTGATGATTAATAGGTTGTATGAATGCTAGGTTACATTGATTTTTCAAGAAATTGATAAATTGATGTTGATGTTCATAGCTTACTAATAATAGTAACTTTATTTTGCATGTAATGTTGAATTATTGATGAATTGATGTTATGGATGTGTTCATGGTGATGATTAGATGTTAGATTGTTGTTGTGATCATTGGGAATTCAAGAACACATGTTATAATTCATACATTACTAAAGATAGTAACTTTTTAGGATATGAATTGATGAGTTATGATGTTTGGATGTTGTTGATCATGCTTAGATGATGATATGAACTTGAATTGGTATATTATTGATGAATTCATGAATGCATAGGATGTTTAATAGATTTTGGGATGTGCTTTCCCAAAAGGAAACTTTATTTATGCAAAATGTGAAAGATGATAGTTTGAACATATTTGGGATGTTAGGAGCATGTTAGTAAGTTCATGATGAATTCTAATATGATAGAACATGTTTAATTAGTTGTATGGATGCTTGGATAATCATGGGTGATGTTTGGACTTTGATGATCATGTATGATGTTGATGTTGGTTAGTAGTTAGGACATCATGTTTGGGACTGGAAATGGATTGTTGTGATATTGTTGAATGCAATGAACATGGTTAATGATTATGATTATGATCATCATACACGCGTGCGAATCTGGGGCCCCTACTTGGTAGAATTGGCAGGGTTAGGATGTGAAGTCGTGAGTGGCTTCACATGGCATGTGGTGAGTGGTTTGATCCTTGTGTGACATGTTAGTTGTGTTATAACTGGTGGACATGTTAATGTTCTAGATTCGCATGACTTGTATGATACTTGGTTGTATGATGATCTAAGTGATACACCTGGATAATATAGCATACATATGATCTATTTTAAATGTTAACTATGTATGATATGTGTATGATTACTTGAATGGCTTACAACACATAAAGTCACCAACGGGTCAAACGGGTCAACTAGGTCAAACCCGTCTGTTTTGTTTGAAATCTTGAGTCCTTGGTTGTAGTGTACTTAGGGTTTCACATGTTCTTTGATTACACATACTCATGTACTTACATGATCTAGGTAACCTCTAAAGGTTGTCTGTCTATTCTGTTTGTCAAGTCAAACTCTAAGTATCTATACGCATATCAGGTGAGTTCATGCCCCACTCTTTATTTAATCTATTTTGGGGGAGATAACATACTGGTAAATCACAAACGCTTTATATATTCAAGTTGTGTATAATATTATATAGTGTTGATATCATGGAAAAGTCCTCACACTTTCGAATTGTTAATATTAAATAGCGGGGAAATTTGGGTAGTACTACTGGGTCTGACGAGCCCCACCTGTGTGACTCGAGGTCAACTGGGTGCAATTTGTCCTAATAAACATTGTCACGACCTGTTAAGTCGTGACAGGAGGCAACAACGCAACACAGTCAGCTTCAATTATGAAATCACTATGAAATAATATTTATTGTTAATGGACTAGCTATCTGTTACAATGCACTACTTTTATATCTCTATTATTAAACTGTTTATGTTTGAATATCTCTTGAACTCACCAACCATTGTGTTGACATTTTAGTATGCTATTCTCAGGTCATTAGCTTGCTTGCCATAGGAGCACTGCATAGTTCACTTGCATTCTAAGACTCGGTCTTCAAGACATTTTTAGCATTTTAATGATTATTGTTTACTCTTTTGGGTTGGCACATCTTTTGCCATAGTTATACTTTTATTTCTTTGGGTTGTTTTCAAAACGCTTCCGCACAGTTTAAAGTTTGTACTTTGGTTGATTTTATTTAAATTATGGCATATAGAGTCGTTCTGAGTAACTATTGACTGTGATCCTGGTTTGTTCACACGCCCCACGGTAAAACTCCGCAAGTGGATTTTGACGGTGTGACAATATGAACCTCACGCTCCCAAGTGAACTCAGCTCCACACTTATTCTCCCAACGAGAGTAGTTGTGGTTCTAGTTTTCTTCATGATACGATCCATAATGTCAACAGGTTTCTCAACAAAGAGCAATGACTCGTCGATTTGAATGTCTTCCAGTGGAACATGCAGACTCTCGTCAGCCAAACACTTTCTCAAATTTAAGACATGGAACACAGGATGAACTCCACTAAGGTCGGAAGGTAGTTCTAGTCTATAAGCCACTTTCCTAATCCTTTTCAGGATTTTGAAATGTCCTACAAATCTTGGAGCTAGTTTACCCTTCTTTCAAAAGCAAACAACACCTTTTTACGGTGAAACCTTAAGAAGAACCATGTGACCAACTTGGAACTCCAATGGCTTACGAAGCTTATCGGCATAACTCTTTTGTCGACTTCTTGCCACTTCAAGGTTCTTGCGGATCAGGAGACTTTATCGGTCGTTTTTTGTATAAGTTCAGGACCAGTGATGAAGTTTTCTCCAATGTTGGTCCAGCAGATCGGTGATCGGCATTTACGACCATAAAGTGCTTCAAATGGTGCCATCTTGATACTCGAGTGATAACTATTGTTATAAGAAAATTCCACGAGCGGTAAATACGTATCCCAATCACCACCAAAGTCAAGGACACATAGTCGTAGCAAATCCTCGAGGGTTTGGATTGTTCATTTGGTTTGACCATCAGTTTAAGGATGGTAATCCGTACTTAAATCCAATTGAGTACCCAAGAGTTCTTGCATAGATGACCAAAAGTGCGAAGTGAAACTAGCGTCTCGATCGGATATGATGTGTAACGGCACGCCATGACGACTCACAATTTCTTCAATGTAGATGCGAGCCAGTCTTGAAACTTTGTATGTGTCTCGTATTGGTATGAAATGTGCCGTCTTGGTCAAACGGTCAACAATCACCCATATATTATCATGACCAGGAGGAGTACGAGGTAACTTGGTTATGAAATCCATTGATATATGTTCCCATTTCCATATAGGGATTTCAGGTTGCTTAAGTAAACCACTTGGTCGTTGATGCTTGGCTTTGACTCTTGCACATGAGAGACACTTGGAAACATATGACATGGTATCTTTCTTCATTCCAGGCCACCAATATTGACCACACAGGTCCATGTACATCTTATCGGAGCCAGGATGAATGGAGTATCGAGCTTGATGAGCTTCATTCATGATGAAGTGTCGAAGGTTATCATGATTTGGGATCCAAAGTCGATTCAAGAAGTACCACATGTCATTCGGTTTTGTCTCCAATTGTGACCTAACGTTAGGCAGCAAATCTTCATCTTTCCCTTCATCGGTTAATGCTGCTTGTTAAGCCTCACAAATACATAACTTGAGATCACTTTCAATTCTTATGTTTTGAAGCATGACAGTAGCCTTGTTAACATCCACATGAATTTTGGTATCAAATTCTCCTAACGTACCGAACCATTGCCTTCGATCTTGAATTTCTTGAAGCGAGACAACCTTGTTGTGGACCTTGCGACTTAGCCTGTCGGCTACAACATTCGCCTTACTTGGATGGTAGCGAATGTCATAGTCGTAGTCACTAATCAAGTCAATCCAATGTCTTTGTCTCATGTTGAGATCCTTTTGGTTGAATACATGTTGGAGACTCTTATGATCAGTGTAGACTATGTATTGCATCCCATAAAGATAGTGTCGCCAAATCTTCAATGCGAAAACCATGACGCCAAGTTCAAGATCATGAGTTGTGTAGTTCACTTCATGAACCTTCAATTGCCTCGACGCGTATGCTATGACTTTGCCTTGTTGCATGAGAACACAACCAAGACCTTGATTAGAAGCATCATAATACATGGTAAAGTCATCGTTCCCATCGGGAAGTGTGAGAATAGGAGCGTTACACAACTTGCGTTTCAATGTATCGAAAGCCTCTTCTTGCTCGGGTCCCCATTCAATGAGTCGATTCTTTTGGGTTAGCGCCGTTAATGGTTTAGCAATCTTCGAAAAATTCGCTATGAACCTACGGTAATATCCCGCTAAACCCAGAAAAGAACGAACCTCGGTTGGTGTTGTGGGAACACACCAATTCTTCACGGCTTCAATTTTAGTAGGATCAACGTGAATTCCTTGGCTATTCACCACATGCCCTAAGAATTGACCCTCTTCTAACCAGAATTCACACTTGGAAAACTTGGCGTATAATTACTCCTTCTTCAAAAGTCCAGAACTTGTCGCAAGTGTGTCTCGTGATCGATTTTCGTCTTGGAATAAATAAGAATGTCATCAATGAACACGATTACAAACTTATCCAAATACGGTTTACATACTCGATTCATGAGATCCATGAACACGACATGTGCATTGGTCAAGCTAAAAGGCATAACCATGAACTTGTAATGTCCATATTGAGTACGAAAAGCGGTCTTTGGAATGTCATCATCGTGAACACGTAATTGATGATACCCAGAACATAGGATCGATCTTTGGGAATTGAGTTGCTCCTTGAAGTTGATCGAAGAGATCATCGATTTGAGGGAGAGGTATCAGTTTTTGATGGTAAGCTTGTTGAGTTCTCGATAGTCGATGCACATACGAAATGAACCATCCTTCTTCTTCACAAACAGTACAGGTGCACCCCACGGTGATGAACTAGGACGAATGAATCCCTTATTGGTCAACTCTTGCAACTGACTAGCTAGTTCTTGCATTTCAGACGGTGCAAGATGATAAGGTGATTTAGCCATAGGGTTTGCACCAGGGATTAAGTCAATCTTAAACTCAACTTCTCGCACGGGAGGTAGTCCCTTAAGATACTCGGGAAAAACCTCAGGAAAGTCCCACACGATAAGAATGTCATTCAGTTCCTTACCCTTGGCTTTTGTATTAACTATATATGCCATGAAAGCCATGTAGTTTTTACTTAAGCACTTGCGGGCCTTGATGCAAGACATAAGTTTGAGTCCTTGGGATGATTCTCCCCAAAGACTTTCAAAGTGTCACCAGTCGGTAAAGGAATTCAGATGCACTTCTTGAAGCATAGAATTTTCGCACGATGCTTGGCTAACCAATCCATGCCAACAATAACATCAAAGCTTCCCAGTTGCATTGGAATAAGGTCGATGCCAAATTCGTGTTCGTTAAGGCTCAAGTTACAATCGCGTATTACGACATCAACAACGATAGATTTTCCATCGGCGACTTCAACCGTGAAGGATCTTTCCAGATTAACACGTGGTTTAGAAAGTATAGGCTCGAATTCCAAGGACACAAAACTCCTATCCGCACCCGAATCAAACAATACAGATGCATAATGACTATTTACAAGATACATACCTGTTTGGTAATAACCTATTATTGGTATAGTGAACACAAGAGAGGAATTTTTATAAGACAAGAAATGATTTAAAAGGAGTTCAACGACGTACCATTCATCACGTCGTTATTGGTTTGGGCTTGATTGGCGTTAATGTTGAAAGCCCTTCCACGAGCCGGTGGCACAGTTCCCGCATTGCGAGGACATTGCAGACAAATATGACCAGGCTCGCCACAGTTATAGCAGGTTCGTTAGTAAGCATTGCAGTGTTGGTTGGCACACGAAGACAGGTACCCACCAAGTGCCCATACTTTCCACACAACGAGTAGGCTCGGCATGGAATGTTGCTCGCATGATGGTACTTGCACGTGTTACACATAGGATATGGCCCAACATAAGCTCTAGCCATGGGAGCTTGATTGCAACCACCATTTGTTTTTGAGGAGCATATGGTGCAGCCATAACGTAGTTGCGCGTCGGGGTGAACTTACACTTCTTGTTTTGAGAAGATGACCCGGCCCTTACCTCCTTTGTTGCCTCGGGTGTCACCTTCGCGGCAGTCTTGGAACCCTTTGCCGACATAGTGCCAACTCTAATATGATTCTTAGTGAGCTGTGCTGTGATAGTGATTGCCTCCTCCAAACTTGTGGGCCTACTACCCACCACGACATCTTGAATTTGAGGTGGCACCCCCTTGAGAAATTTCTCAATGTTACGGGGCATGGTGTCCATCATGTGTGGTAGAAGCATACTCAACTCATGATGCCGGGTGGAATAAGCCAGGTGATTTCCACCATCTTGTTTGAGGTTCCAAAATTCCTCCTTTAGCTTTTGCAACTCGTTCCTCGGGCAAAACTTTTGGATCATGATATCAACAATGCAAAATAAGAAATATATCAAGCTCATTCATTTATTTAACTAGGTCCATTCCTAGGTGTGAACAAGCTTAAAAGGTGGCAATCAAAGTTGAGCATTTCCTGAAACAAGTTAAAAATAAAAGGTCAACATAATGTTGGTGAGATTTCCATAGTTTTCAATACATAAGTATATAAAAGATGGCAATTCATGTCATGAAATTAGCAAACAAAGTAACTAGGGATGTAAGACAGAATGCACAATCAAAGCTTAACAGTTTTACAAATCTCAAACGTTTACAAGTATATACGATTAGCTAAGTGTACTTGGATGAACCAAGCAGGCTTGTCAGGCCCATAGATCTATGACGTCGCCAGGCTAGCAATAGTTAATGATTGTACATATAATCGACATTACATGGTAGCTACAAAGATCAACTAACCACAACATACAAGTGAATTGCCATAAGTTTACAAATCAAACATTTTACAAGTGCAATGATTATAAGGTAACATGTTTCACCTAAAGTGTGAAAATATAAAAAAAGGGGTATAGAAATACTCACTTGCTATATATATGCAATATGATAGTAAAAAATTTTTAATGATGCTCCAACGATTTCCTTTTTACAAGTCACCTAGATGTATTTATTCCAGGATTAGGTTCAACAATAGGGTTAATGTTTAGATGTGATCTAGGGTTCCAATGTAAGATTTGGAGCTTTGGTAAATAAAAGTTAATGATAAAAACACTTTTCTTTTAATTTAATGAACATAATTATACCAATTAAGTAATTTAACTTAAATTTAATCATTTATATTAGATGACAAAGCTTGAATATAAAGTATAATACCTTTTTATATTTATTGGAAATAATCACAAATTAAACAAATAATTAAAGGTCATGTTTGAACCAATAATAATTTTTATGATTTAAATCATTATTTAGAGTAATTTATATAATTGTTAGGGATCGTGTACAGATGGAGTACTAACTGATTTACGTGTATACCAACTCAAATAGTGCAGAATCCTATTTGATTGGCGATCCAATCAGTGAGAACGGTTAACTCGATCGATATAAGAATAACCTAAACGTTAAGAACGAATAGGAATCGATCAAGAACGATCTATGAACTTGGACTGGCTTTCTTGGACGTTCTGGATGGCTAGGGTACGAGTAGGAGTCGAAATATTGAAAGTCTTCCATTTTTCCACAAATTAAGTGGTATTTATAGGTTAGAGTTAGTCAATCGTACGACTGGACCATTAGCATGGTTCAGTCGTGCGACTAAAGCATGTGACTAAGTCAATCACATGACTGAAGGTTCAGTCGTACGACTGAGTCATCCGTATGTCTTAGTCGTTCGACTGATCCAGTCTCCTGGTTCAGTCGTGCGACTGGTCCATTAGCATGAAGTATTCATGCGTATGAACCATTAGCATGGTTCATTCGCATGAAAACTTCATACAACTAAGTTTGAATATGTTTCTCAATCATTACTTGACTAAGATCTATTCAAACTACCTCAAACCTATATAGTTGGTTCAATATGTATTAATAATGATAAACATTAAAACATACACTGAAACATTAACACTAAGATCAACAACCACATATTATGTTTCATTCAACTTATTCGTTTCATTACAATTAGGACATGACAGACATATTATATTAAGATTGTAAACTAGGTACATATGGATCAACAAACTCCCCCTTGGACCTAGTTTCCTTCATTGTCTGGCATCCTTCATTAGCTCGTCAAACTTCTTATGCCTCTCCTCGACTGTGACTCCAGCATGTATCTCGAATGTAAAACAGAGTCTTATAACGTTCTGAAACTTAAGGGCCTATACAATATCCTACGGATCATAGAATAATGGCCATATGTATAAAGTATAAACATCACTAGCTGACAGGTTGATTAGCCACATTGGGTCAAATACCCGGATGGTCTCTATTTGGCGCTCTTTCTGCAAAACTATGACTGCTTCTCCTGTTCTCCATTCATAATACCACCACTTGACGTGGGGAGTGAAGTCTTGTGGCATTTCCCTCATGGGGATCTTTGACATAGTGCGTGGAGGACTCCACTTCAGCACCACTTTGGGTTTCCCAGTCCTTGGGTCCACCTCCGACCTTTGAATGTACCTCGTAGCTTGTTGAGGCTTGAAGTTAACCCATCGAGTGTGGTATTGTTTCTTCAACACAGCTGCAAACCAGCCTGACATCTTCCTGGGCTTGGGCTTGGCTTTCTGATTTCTTGATTTCCTTCTCCATCGTATCCAATTTAAACACATATCACTGTCGAGTGTATCTCCAAAATCAGGAACCACATTTCCATCTCAATCAGTATATTCCAGATAGTGTTGTGCTGTGATGTCTTCAATCTTTATCTCATCAACATCGTTTAGCTCGTCATCACTAGCAACATCGATAGTAGGAGCATCCTTAACCAATTCATCCGGGTTTAACCGGAACATTTCTGTGAGTTGCTCATTAGTGAGGTTGTGAATAATTTCTCCTTCTTCGGGAGTATAGCTTAGTGACCTCCAGACATTCCCTTTGCAGATCAAGTATCATTATGAGTTGAGACTTGATCTGCTCAAGGGGAGCAACATCGTATTCATCTTGCTGATATTGTGGATCTACTTGATTTAAAACATGTAATACATCATTCATTAGTAAATAATCAAGACAGTTAAATAATCAAATATATACATAAACATTCATTACATAAGTTTTAGTACATGATTCAATTACACAAAAGTTCAAAATACAAAAACATCTAAGCATTACTTTGATCTTGATCATATGTTCTTTAGCTGGTGGGCTGAGGACGAAGCACCTTGATCATGTGCTTTCTTGGATCGTCGCTCACTTGCTTGAGTAGCAGCCGATGCAACAGTGTCATCACCCTCCTTATCATCTCTACTTTCATCCTCTACCATATCATCATCTCCACCATCATCATTAGAATCATCACTATCATCATCATCCTCTCTGATCTTCAGAGGCTCTTCTTTTGATCCCTTAAGTTTGGGCATAATAGATCTGTTAGAAGACTCCAACTCTTCAATCTTCTTCGCTGATTCGGCTTTATGCTCTTTGAGTTGGGCGATCTCCCCTACCTATTGAGAGATCTATTATGATTGAGCAGTAGTTAGCTCCATTAGCTGTCGTAGCTGTGCAGTCTTCTCGTCATCGGCAACTAATAGCTTCAGCACCATACGATTTAGTGTCGACAACTATTCCTCTACCCCACTAGGAGGTAGAGGTGATCCAGTGGTGAATGTGGTATGGGATGAGGGACCAGCTTGGTGAATGGTGGTGGTAGTGGTGGCTGTGGTGAGTATGGGTGGAGGTAGATGAGTGGATGGTAGTGGGTATGTTGTAGTGGTGGTGGAAGTGGTGTAGATAGGTGGTGGAGTGGCTGTAGTAGTGATGGTGGGTGAAGTAGTAGTAGTGGTGATGGTGGGTGAAGTAGTAGTAGTGGTGGTGGGTGGAATGGTGGTAGTGGTGGCTGTGGTGGTGGTAGTGATGAATGTCATCCTCCTCCTCTTCGTCTTCATCCCATAGGCAGAGCCATCCTTTTTCTCCTCATGCCCCTTGAGGAGGATGCTCCCCCTGGGATGCTGCTGGGCTGATCAGGTGTGTAACTGGGATCTTTAGGAGTCTCCCCAAACTCGCTAGGGCGTCCTCCAACCTCCCGAATACCTCGTTCGGTGGCAACCACCCTACAGCCCACCGTCCTGGTCAGTGGCTCCTCATCACTCTCCTCCTCCTCATCAGGATGGCAGAAATCCTAACAGAAACTGGCTGTGGTGGCATCTCCATGAGTGGGTGGAGGAGGTGTAACATGTGCAGTGGTGGCCCTAGAAGCAACGGGGTTAGAGTCTCCACCAGTGCCACGGTCATCATCATCGGAGTCATCAGATGGAAGAGCAATCTGCTTAACATCTGAGTCACTCTCCTCGTGGCGCCACCTATGGCTTGCTGGTGCCACGTAATCCTCCCGGGCCAAGTGCCTGAACAGTCTCCTCACACGGGGTTTGACTTGCTTTCCCCTGTAGACCTTCATTATCCCGAGAGTGGTGTCATCCATAATCTCGAGAGATACTTCATCGTGGCTCTCCTTGGGTAGCGAAGGAAGCTTCTCATCTATAATCATCTGTAAAAATCTTGGTACATACAGAAGCCTTCTGTTGGACCAAAAGAACCAATGAGCCAAGATCAGAAAACCTCTAAGTCCCACATGGTATCACAACAACTGCTGAAAGCTTCATCAGCATTTGACAAGTGCTGAAGACTTCAACAGCTGAAGATCAAGTGCTGAAGACTTCAACAGCTGAAGAACTAAAGTGCTGAAGTACAACACTGAAGAACACAAGTACTGAAGCTGAACAGCTGAAGAACACAAGTACTGAAGCTGAACAGCTGAAGAACACAAGTGCTGAAGCTGAAAGACCAAAGTACTGAAGTACAACTGCTGAAGAATTTACAAGTGCTGAAGATCAACAACTGATGTACAAAATCTGAAGACAAAGACTGAAGACATCAGCTGATGATATCTACTGAAGTCATCAGCTGATGAACATCTGAAGGTCAAAGTCTGAAGATGTACAGTACTGAAGCGTCAGTAGTTTGTCACAACTGCTGAAGAGTACTTCTTCGGTAGTTATGATATCAGTAGTTTTATATTTCTAGTTTCAGTAGTTTTGTAAAACGACTGAAGAGCTTGTTCTTCAGTCGTTGTAGTTTCAGTAGTTTTATATTTCAGTAGTTATAACAACTGATAACACTTAGAACTTTTTGTAAGAAGATGTCAGCTGTTTTGACATCTTCAGTAGTTGTGTTTCAGTTGTAATAAATCTGTTAGATGTCACTATCAAGTGACATCAGTAGACGTCACATCTCTTATATAAGAGGTGTCGACCTAATCATAAGTATGACATTCTGTTACCACGAAAGCGAATATTGAATGAAATATATTTGCAGATATTCTCTCTCTCTATAACCGTCTTTGTTCTTCATTGAATATCGTTTTGTTCTTGTGAATCGACTAATTCATTGTGTGAATTCCGCTGCAATACTCGTCAATCAATCAACATAGATCATTGATCCTAACTAGTGGTATCAGAGCTGGTTAATCATTGATCGATCTAACAATTGATCATTGAAACTGCTAATTATTATCTGTGTTTGATTGAATTAGCGTATTTGCAAGAACTGGTTATATATTATTGAATTTCTGCCGCTTTCGTTCATTTATTTTGAGATCTTCTGGTTCAATTGGTTGTTGCGTTTTTGTTCTAAATCTGTTTTAGCTTAACTGAATTTGATTGAATCTGAGATGACGACTCCTTCTAATGATCCTCACAATACCGGTTCCTCAACCAAGCCTCCGATTCTGGTTAGGACCGAGTATAACATATGGCAACGAAGAATGCTTCATCACCTGTCTGTTAACAGTTCAGGTTGTTGGACATCTGTGGTACATGGACCACATAAGCCTATGGTGAACAATCCGGAAACCAATCAAATGGTTCCGAAGAAGAAGGAACAATACTCTGATGAAGATCGGAAACTATTTGAGATTGATGCTAAAGCCCATGGAATTCTGGCCATGGCACTGCCTAATGAAATCTATTCAGGGCTTATGCATCATGAAACTGCTCATGATCTCTGGAATGCCCTGAAGGAACAATTCGGTGGCACAGATGAGGTCTTAGCAAACAATAGAGAGATCCTTGCCCAACAATATGAGACATTCTCTCATAGGAAGGGTGAGACACTGACTCAACAGTTTGAGCGCTTTTCCTGCTTGATATCTGAGCTTAAAATGGTGAAACAGGAATACACCAATAGCCAGATGAACAACAGATTCCTCAGATCACTGCCTGAGAGATGGGACACATACACTATTTTCCTACGCTCCAGTGCAAATCTGGATGGTCTATCTCTCACCCAACTTCATGGGAAACTGCTTACATTTGAAAGAGAGATAGAGCAGAAGAGGAAACTGTCCTCATCAGGAAAGCTCACTGATGACTTTGTACTAGGGAATACTGCCTTGGTTGGTCATGAGTCAGAATATGCTGCATCTGAGAGCAATTATGATGAGCATATAGATTTCTCTTCAAATAGTTCTGATCATGCATCTGTTGGTATTGAAAGTCATTCTGGCAGTAATAGTGACAATTTATGCTTCATCATGGATGATCTGAAAGGAATAGCTGTGATGATCTAGAAGAGATGGATATTCTGAGCCAGATGGCACTGATTAATATCAGATCTCAGAAGTTCTACAAGAGAACTGGCAGGAAATTTCCTGGACTCTCTGGCAAAATCAAAGTTGGTTTTGACAAGAGTAAGTTGAGGTGTCACAATGCCAAAGGCTAGGACACTTTGCAAGAGAGTGTAGATCACTGGATCTAACTCTTCTGCACCCTTTGTGACTTTTCCTAGTACTAGTCCCAAAAACAGAGGGCACATCCTGCTGGTTCTGGTCATTATTCACATCCTAGATCTCCTGCATACTTTGTTCCCTAGGGTCAAATGTCATATCCTTATCCCTGCTATTATGTGCCTCAACCAAATTCTGTTCAAGCTCCAATTGCACAACAACCACAAGCATTGCCTGAACCACAGTCTTCCCAATCTCATCAACAAACTCAACCTCAACAACACAGCTTCTTCACCCCAGGAGTTGTTGACTGGAGCAGTTTACTAGATGACATGTCTGGTCATGAACAACTGTTCTCAGGTGCTGGTCAACACGGTGGTGACAGTCCATTTGGAAATCTAGCTCTTATGGCTTTGGATTCTGCTGATACTTCATCCTCTAATGCCTCTACACCAAAGGTATCACATGTATCCTCTGAGGCAAAAGCCAATTATGTTTTGACACATGCATAGCAGCGTTTGCATCTATTAGAGAAGCAAATGTAGCTTTAATCAACAAGAACATTGAGCTAGAACAGATTATTTCCAAAAACAAAGCTGAATTTGAGTCTGTGCTTAATGATAAAAATGATGAGATTTATAAACTGAAATGCCAAATAACTGATGATAAGGCTAGGGAAGAGATACTTCTAGAGAAGTATAAAGATCTCAAAGAAACCCTTGCAGTTACCCAGGTAGAGTGTGATAGATGGGTACAATCATGCAAAGGTTTTGAAATGCTTCTTAGTAAGCAATCTGCTTCCAATGTGAAGTTTGGCATTGGTTACAATCACACTGCTCCACCTACAGATTTTACTCCAAGAGCAGAGGTAGAATCTGATGGTAAGAGTGATAACCAATCCATCTCATCATGTGATCTACTTTCTGATATAGCACAATCAGAAGTAGCAGTCAGCATCAAGCCCTCTCTGAATCTATCAGCTGATGTTTATGGTTCAAATGTTGAAACTCACATGATCAATGAGTTGATCAACTCAGGAGTTAATTCTGAAAGTCCTGAAAGGACTAGAGAGTAGGATTTAACCCTGAAGTTCAAACTCCAACTGCTTTCAGTACTGAAGAGAAGAAACTGTCAGTAAAAGAGTTTGAAGACTACTAAAGAGGCAGTCAAGAAAGCAAACAATGCTTCCAAAGCATGAGAGCAAGTCTCCAGTTGCTTCACCCCCTTTAGTTTATGATCAACCTAGATGAAGAAGAACCATGTGAAGTATGGTTTTTTGTTCAATCATCTTACAGATGATTGCTGGTACAAAAGAGGTTCCAAACTCAAACAAAAAGAAGAAATTAAGAGAAAATGGTAAAAATGAAAACTGAGTTTGAGACCACATTTGTATCAGCAACATCAAATCCTGTAACCCTTAAGTCCTCAAAGAAATCCAAAAAGGAAGGGGTTAAACAGGTGACAGCTAGAGTGCTCAGAAGAAGAAGGTGCAACATAGGAACTTATCAAACTCCACTGGCAATGTTCTGATGAGCTGAAAGCTTTATCACAAAATCAGACACAGCTGGTTATGATGGTTCAACATCTGTTGGGTAGAGTTAACCAACTAGATGCTCCTATGTTGAAACCACAGAAAAGGAGATCCAAGCCAAAGGATTCCTCTTCTTCACCATCTTCTTCCTCTCAGGTTGTTGTTTTCTATAAACCTGTTAGTTTACCATCTATTGATGAGACCAGGCCCAAAACCAAAAGGTTTGGGTCTCTAAAACTAACTGATTGTTTATTATTGCAGGGTTCTCCAACATGCCAAAGTAGCATCTGGTATTAGACAGTGGGGGATCTATGCATATGACTGGGAACAGTTCTCTTCTTCATGACTACTCTCAAGGAAAGAAGGGATTTGTTTCTTTTGGCAATGATGCTAGGGGTTACATCATTGGTAAAGGCTTGTCTCCAATGGAGAAATCAAATTTGATGATGTTAATCATGTGGAAAATCTCAAGTACAATCTCTTAAGTGTCATCAAATGTGTGATAAAGGCCATGTTGCTCTTTTCACCAGTCAAAACTGTAGGATCTGTCATCCAAAGTTTTGCACTTGATTGACAAGGTGTTGGATGATCACACTCTCCTGAGAGCCAACAGGACAGGAAGAGTGTATGCCTTAGATCTTTCCAAGAAAATAGATCTCAAAGGCAATCCTTGCCTATTTTCCAAAGCCTCTTCTCAAGAATCTAAACTGTGGCACAGAAGGCTGGGTCATGTTAATTTCAAAAACATGAATCACTTATCCACAATAGTTTAGTCAAAGGCTTACCAATAAAGAGTTCCACTATGATGAAACCTGCACTGCTTGTTTAAAAGGAAAACAGCACAAAGTCTCATTCCTTCCTATTGAAGAGCCTAAGTCCACTACCTGCTTGCAATTACTGCTATGGATCTATTTGGTCCTGTGAGAGTGATGAGCATGGCCAAGAAGAAATACTGTCTGGTAATTGTGGATGATTACTCCACATTTGTATGGACTTTCTTTCTACATTCAAGGATGAGGTTGCTCAGAAGGTTATTAACTTTGTGTTGTATTTGAGAAGCAGTATTCCCTCCAGTCAAGTGTATCAGGAGTGATAATGGAACTGAATTCAGGAATCATACACTTGATGACTTCTATCTCTCAAAGGGAATCAAAAGGCAGTTTAGCATCCCAAGGACTCCAGAACAAAATGGAGTAGTGGAGAGAAAGAACAGGACTCTCATTGAGCTGCAAGGTCCATGCTGGCTGACTCTGGTTTGCCACTGACCTTTTGGGCTGAAGCTGTCACACAGCTTGCTATGTGCAGAATAGAGTTTTAGTAAATCAGAGGTTGATGAAAACTCCATATGAATTTCTCCATCATTTGGCACCTCTGATTTCATTTTTCAAAGCATTTGGATTCCCTGTTTATTCTCAACACAAGGATCACTCCATAAATTTGATCCTAAGGTGGATGCTGGGTATTTTGTTGGTTATTCATCTACTTGCAAGGCATACAGAGTCTTCAACTGCAGAACAAAGATAGTTGAAGAGACTCTGCATGTGAAGTTTAATGAATCTCCTTTGGACAAGATTCCACAAAACCCTGTGGAGTTGTTTGATTTGGACATACTGCAATTGTGTCCTTATCAACCTCCAGCTGTTGCAGATCATGTGGCTCAATCATCTTCTGCAGCATATCTTCCACCTGGTGGTATTGATGATGATGATGATAATATCAATACTCACCTATTCAAGTTTAGTGACCAACTGCCTGTGTCTACTAAACTGATGTCCTGTAGCTTCAGCAGTTCCATCCACAACAAATGCTGATGAGATCTCTGTTTCCTCTACATCTTTTGAGTTACCATCAAATTCTTGGTTTCAAGAGTCTACATCAACATCTGCTGCTGCTGAAGGTTCTACAAACACTTGCACAGATCTCATTGTTTATCAAGAACTGAAGAATCACCCCTGACTCAGATTATTGGTGATATCAATGCTGGTGTTTACCAGAAGTCATTGTCTAACTTCTGCTTCTATGCTCTCTTCATCAGTCAGCTAGAGCCAAAGAACTACCATGTTGCTTTGAGAGACAATGGATAGGTTGAAGCTATGTAGCTTGAGCTACTTCAGTTCAAGAAACAGCAAGTGTGGGAACTTGTTCCTCTTCCCCCAGGTAAGTGTGCAATAGGCACTAAATGGGTGTTTAGGAATAAAACCGATGAAAATGGGCTTCTTGTTAAACAAGGCTAGACTGGTTGTACAGGGGTTTTCACAAGAAGAAGTATTGATTATGATGAAACCTTTGCCCCTGTAGCCAGACTAGAGGCAATCAGATTGTTCTTAGCCTATGCTGCATTCCACAATCTTAAAGTTTTTCAAATGGATGTTAAAAGTGCATTTTTATATGGTAAAATAAAGGAAGAAGTTTATGTGTGTCAACCATCAGGCTTTGAGGATAATAAACATCCTGAATGGGTGTACAAACTTGATAAGGCTCTTATGGGTTGAAACAAGCTCCTAGAGCCTGGTATGAGACACTCTCTACTTTTCTTCTTAAGAATAATTTCACTAGAGGCTCCATCGATAAAACTTTGTTTATTAAGAAGGTGGATCAGCATAAGCTACTTGTTCAGATTTATGTTGATGATATATTTTTGCATCCTCTGATCCCCAGTTGTGTGATGATTTTACAACATTAATGAAAAAGAGGTTTGAATGAGTGCAATGGGAGAATTACAGTTCTTTCTAGGCTTGCAAATCAAACAAAAGGCTGATGGAACCTTTATTCATCAGTCAAAATATACAAAAGATCTTTTGAATAAGTTTGATTTACAAAACTGTAAGCCCTGTTCTACTCCCATGTGCAACACCACACAACTGGATGCTGATCAGAAAAGTAAAGCTGTTGATGAAACGCTTTACAGATGTATGATTGGGTCCTTGATGTATCTAACAGCTTCTAGACCAGATATATGTTTGCTACATGTGTTTGTGCTAGATTTCAGGCTGCTCCTAAAGAGTCTAATTTGATTGCAGTCAAGAGAATCTTTAGATATTTGCAAGGTACACAATCTCTGGTTTATGGTATTCCACTGGACACTCTTGAAAATTAGTTACTTTTTCAGATAGTGACTATGCAGGGTGCAAGTTAACTCGAAAGTCAACTTCTGGTGGTTGTCAATTCCTAGGCAACTGTTTGATTTCTTGGCAGAGTAAGAAACAAACATCTGTTGCTACATCAACTGCTGAGGCTGAGTACATTGCTGCTGCAAGTTGCACCTCTCAGGTACTCTGGCTTCAGAACCAACTTCTGGATTATGGCATTACAGAGACTAAGACTCCATTGTTAATGGATAGTGCTTCAGCTCTGTGTATTGTCAAAAATCTAGTCCAGCACTCTAGGACCAAACATATAGAGATCAGACATCATTTTGTTCGGATTGTTTTGAAAAAGGTCTGATTGATCCTAAGTTTGTGCCTAGTGCTGATGAGCTTGCAGATATTTTTACCAAGCCTTTGATAGTTCTACTTTCCAAAACCTTGTGTTAAGGCTTGGTATGCTGCAGCTAGAATAAGTGACAACTACTGATGATTTCAGTAGTAATTACTGGTGATCATTGGTACCCATGTCACATATAAGTACTGATGAGTCCTTTTCCCTTCAGTAGTTTTTATAACTACTGATGGCTAAATACCTCACAAGTACTGAAGTACTTTATCTGTTCCAAACTACTGATGTAGTTAAAACTACTGATGTAGTTAAAACTACTGATGTAGTTACAACTACTGAAATCAGTATAAACAGATAAGTACTAATGTTCTATGAAACACCTGAAAATCAGATGCAAAGTCTGATGAGTAAGTGTGAGGACAGCATGAAACAGCTGAAAGGCTATGAATTGACGACAACTACTGAAGAGAACTTTCTCTTCAGTTGTTTCAACAACTTCTGTTTCATTCTAAACAACTGAAGCAAAACCATGTCTTCAGTAGTTTTTATAACTACTGATGACTAATACCAAGTCTTCAGTTGTTTACAACAGCTGCTGACAAAACCACTGTCTTCAGTATTCCAACTACTGATGACAAACCCAAGTCCTCAGTTTTTCAATCATCTGAAGTCAAAACCACGGTCTTCAGTAGTTTTCTAACTCCTGATGCCTACACCACGACTTCAGCTGTTTCAATGTCTGAAAGGATAATACCATGTCAACAGTCGTTTAAAACTACTGATGACTAACACCACATCCTTCAGTCGTCTTTTACCCGTACCCTATAAATATCCCTGACCTAATCCTTCAATGCTTCATCTTCTTCAAACCTAACGTTCCTCTCCAAACTTCTCTCTTCTCAATGGCGTCCATGCAAATTAAACCGCGACACAACTTGTTGCCTACCTTACTAAATCGCCTGTCTGGGCTAAGTTCGATACTGCTATCGATCTTATGATTCAGTCCCAACAAAACGGCATTTCTTCTGAATCCCATTCTACATGCCGAATCCCTCAACAGTTTTGGATGAACGTCACCATTACCACTGGGGAGAACACACACCATCTCTCCAGTCGGTCGTCAACAACAAAGTGGTCATCACTCCTGCAATAATCCCCAAATTCTTCATCTGGATGATGCTATTTCTCCTGCTGGATATCCCAGGGCAACACAAATCTATCCTTTGCCCAACATGGATATCAAGGCAATCTAAGTGCCTCCACAATCATGAAGAAACACTTCCATGACGCCGAACGCCTAATTTTTCACATGGTGAATGTATGTTTGGCTCCTAAGACTTCGTCTTGGGATCAAATGTCGACAAAGTGGCAGCAGGTAATGTATTATATTCTTGAGCAACAACCGTTAAACTTTTCAGAAATAATATTTTCGGTGCTCAAGGATATGGCTCAAAAACTAACTGCTAACCGTTGGATACTATATCCACGGTTCATAATGGCCATCATTACAAACCAGCTTAATGCTGAGGGACTTGTTGGCTTGGGAGTCCCTGCTACGGCTGTTCTGCCGGAAGTACTCCCGGCACAACTCTGACCAGACACTCAATTGGCTGCCAAGCTGCGCAAACCCACGCAGCTGGAACCCACAGCCACCACCTCCACATCAAAAGTCCCCACCAAACCCACCAAAAGAAACCCAAAACGGCTACTCAGGGAATTGAGTCCCCTGAGGATGCCCCTGCAACCAAACGCAGGAGATATCCATTGTCAAACCCCCTAGTGGATATAAGGACTCTTCCAGCCATAGCCGCTCAGGATTCCTCTCAACAGGAGCCTGCAGCAACCACACAAGGGGTACCTACATATCTGGGATCTTCCTCACTTGAGGGGATTGCCATTGAAGAGCACCAACCTCCCCAGGTGCACACCTGCTTCTATCCCTTCACCCCATACAACCGCGCCTCACAGCCCAACTTTAATAGTTGCACAAGTGCTGACTCAACTGCACTCCTCACCCCCTCCCCAGAAACCACTTACTACTAGGAACACCTCTACATTGAGGGGGAGGAACACAGTGCAATTGAGAACCCACAGCACAGGGGTTTACCACTTCTATCTCCTGGTGTAGATAAGGAGATTAGAATATCTAGTGAGACTGCCACCTCTTCAAATCAGCACATGATCAGAATGAGGCTGGTAACATTGCTAAGACCTCACTAAGGCAACAGCTGATGATGGACATTGTCCTGAGGCTGGAAGTCCCCAGTACCAAGAAAAAGGGGCACATGCAACACTGGTCTACACCCAGTGCATGTAATCCTGCTCTAAGTAGGAGGTCAGATGATTCAGTTTCGGCTGATGATGACCTGGGCTTTTTCTACGATGTTCTTGCCCAGAACACAATCCTTGAAGAGAAAGTCAGTAGGCTGCAAAACCTACTTGACCAACTCTCACAAGGAGAAAGACCATCTGCCTCCACCAACCCACAGATGGCACCTTCAGTTGAAGGTTCCCCAAACACTGAGCCACTCCAAACTCAACCACCTGCCTCTGCTTCAGGCCCTATTTCTCAGGAACAGAACCCTCCTGAGCAAATAGGTGCTGTACTTCAAAATTCCCTCCCTCTCATCACACCCATAATCACTGATATTGTGACTAAAGCCATTGATGAGAGGCTTTCCTCAACTTTACAACCCTTGATTGATGCTGCTGTGCAAAAGACACTTTCTGCGGTACACACCCTTCCACCATGCATCCAAAAAGGGGGAGAGTACTGTAGTGAAAGAAAAGAGAGGAAAAGAACAGAGGAAGAGAAGAAGAGAAGCAAGCTCAAGAGGAGGAAAAGAAAAGCAACCATTGCTCACTTACAAGTGAAAGAAAAGTGCTGAGGATCAATCTACTGCTGAAGACAAATCCTTGGAAGAGCTGTAAAAGAAGCTGATACTACACACAGCCGATCCATGGATAAATAATTGAACAACTCTTCAGGCAAGGTTTGATACAACCACATTGGATAGTGAGATCAAGGTTGGAAGTGCAAGAGATTCAAACCCATGGGCTGGGTATGATGCTCTTGAAAAAGAGAGATTGGAGATATGATCCGCTTCATTGCAAAATACTTAAGAAGATCTTTAATGGAGATTCGCGCGTGGACCAGGACAGTATTCTGGCTATAGCCACCAGAATCTGTCTGTCTGCAATTCCACAAGGGGATTATTGTTGAAGCCCTTGATGAGGCTGGGCTGGTAAAAGGTTGGAAATGGCTAAACTTACAAAGGCGAAACTTACTACAAAGATGCTGGATCAACCTTCCCTTCCACCCACTCAAACACAGCCTACCCCTCAAATCTCCAAACCAATCTCTAAGCCAAAGTTCAAACATCCTCATTCTTCAAAACCAATTCCCTTACCAACCCAACCATCATCCAGTGATGCACCTAGAAGGAGGAGAAGGGTGCTGAGGATGGAAGAAGAAGAAGAAGAAGAGGATGAAGATGATAGTCTGCCACTCTCTGCTATTCTAAAGCTACCAAAACCCAGAAGTCAACCCATGATCACACCTGACTCTCAAAGGGAAATGGTCAGAGTCAAGATAGAAGATGAAGAATAGCAGAACAGCATGATGAGCAACTACTGAAGATGGTTGACAAGGAATTTCCTCAGTCATCATCTATACAAGCCATGAAAGGGCATGCTCAGAGGCTGTACACTCTCAGGCACACATTTCAGTATCAGAAGGAGAGAGTGAGAGTATGGCCAGACCCCAGGGTGAGTTCTAGAATCCATAAAAGAACTATTCCACACAGATACAATGGCCAGGTTAGAAAAACAATAGATTCTACCATCATGTTGGCCATTGTAGTCTCACCTTGTGAAATAATTGATGAATTCAAGAAAGCTCATCAAGCAAAGATGACCCCTCAAGCCTTACTAGAAAACAAGATGATTAAAAAGGGGTTGTTATATAAAAAGCTTGAAGACATCAAGAAGAATGAGCTCCAGTTACTCCTTGAAGGCACCCATCCAAATGAATTTGTCTATAGGGAGGTAACTACAGTGGAGCTGAAAAATGGCAGGACCATGAAGTACTTATCTGAGTACTATGGTCCAGAGTTCTTCTTCGAAGGTGGAGTAGAAGAACTCTCCAAGGAGGAACAAGTTGTTCTCCTTGAGGCCTATGTTCGAGAGTCATACAGACTCATTATGGGGAAGTAAATCTCATGAATGGGATAACAACTCTGTGTCCAGTTCCCCAAAACAGAGTTCCCATTCATACCTTGCCAAACAAATATCTGAGATTTCTTCCCAGGCCGGAGCTTACATGGGTCATCTTCTCTACTGATCAAGAAGGAAAAAGACCAATCTTTTGCCAACAATAAGTGGATAATAAATAATTTAGAGGTTTTGGCTGCACTGGTTCAGGGGGAGTTTGTTGGACCAAAAGAACCAATGAGCCAAGATCAGAAAACCTCTAAGTCCCACATGGTATCATAACAACTGCTGAAAGCTTCATCAGCAGTTTGACAAGTGCTGAAGACTTCAACAGCTGAAGAACACAAGTGCTGAAGCTGAAAGACCAAAGTACTGAAGTACAACTGCTGAAGAATTTACAAGTGCTGAAGATCAACAACTGATGTACAAAGTCTGAAGACAAAGACTGAAGACATCAGCTGATGATATCTACTGAAGTCATCAGCTGATGAAACATCTGAAGGTCAAAGTCTGAAGATCAAGTACTGAAGCGTCAGTAGTTTGTCACAACTGCTGAAGAGTACTTCTTCGGTAGTTGTGATATCAGTAGTTTTATATTTCTAGTTTCAGTAGTTTTGTAAAACGACTGAGGAGCTTGTTCTTCAGTCGTTGTAGTTTCAGTAGTTTTATATTTCAGTAGTTATAACAACTGATAACACTTAGAACTTTTTGTAAGAAGATGTCAGCTGTTTTGACATCTTCAGTAGTTGTGTTTCAGTTGTAATAAATCTGTTAGATGTCACTATCAAGTGACATCAGCAGACGTCACATCTTTTATATAAGAGGTGTCGACCTAATCATAAGTGTGACATTCTGTTACCACGAAAGCGAATATTGAATGAAATATATTTGCAGATATTCTCTCTCTCTATAACCGTCTTTGTTCTTCATTGAATATCGTTTTGTTCTGGTGAATCGACTAATTCATTATGTGAATTCCGCTGCAATACTTGTCAATCAATCAAACATAGATCACTGATCCTAACTAGGAAATATAAAACTACTGATATCACAACTACCGAAGAAGTACTCTTCAGCAGTTGTGACAAACTACTGACGCTTCAGTACTTGATCTTCAGACTTTGACCTTCAGATGTTTCATCAGCTGATGACTTCAGTAGATATCATCAGCTGATGTCTTCAGTCTTTGTCTTCCGACTTTGTACATCAGTTGTTGATCTTCAGCACTTGTAAATTCTTCAGCAGGTTTACTTCAGTACTTTGGTCTTTCAGCTTCAGCACTTGTGTTCTTCAGCTGTTCAGCTTCAGTACTTGTGTTCTTCAGCTGTTCAGCTTCAATACTTGTGTTCTTCAGCTGTTGTACTTCAGCACTTTAGTTCTTCAGCTGTTGAAGTCTTCAGCACTTGATCTTCAGCTGTTGAAGTCTTCAGCACTTGTCAAACTGCTGATGAAGCTTTTAGCAGTTGTTGTGATACCATGTGGGACTTAGAGGTTTTCCTTACCTTTGGCGTCAAAATTCTCGATCAAGTATGCAAATATCATGTTGGAGAAGCTGAAGGGGTGATTCAGCACTAGTGCCACATAGGCATTCTGGATTTGGTCAGATAAGTCATCAAATTCACCCCTTCTTGATGCAATGCACTTGAGGATGACGTGTGCTTTTGTTTAGCACACCTACATCGATGTCCCTAGAGTACTTCATCCTGAGAAAACATCCCCTCACATTCAGCGGGTGTAACCTGGTTGGGTGAGCAGCATCATCACCCAGGTCCAGTACACGTCGAAGGTCTGCCGCTATCACCTTTATCTCTTGCCCAAAGATGGTGCTCTGAATGCAGTAAGGCTCACTAGATCGGTCAACCGATGCACCCTCCCAGGAGGCCTACTGTATAGACCTATGGAGTGCATGGTGTAGATATCGTTCTATATATCCTTGATCTCTTTAGGAAAGCAATGATGCCAACAAACTCCGTAGCATTCCGAGTGGTGGCATCCAAATGAGCACAAATATTGTGCTTGGTGTTTATGGTCCACCGATCTGCCATAAATCTGTAACACAAGACACATACATATTAGATCAGCATATAATAGAAAGCAATTCACTCTAAACTGTTTGAGATCAGTCTGGTTCAATCGTGCGATTGAACCATATGACTAAGTTCAGTCGGCTGACTTATCATGCGATTGAGTTCAATCGGGCGACTGATTCAGCGACTGAGTTCAGTCGGGTGACTGAGCCAATGACTGAGCCTGCGATTGGGTTCAGTCGGGTGACTGAGCTCGTACGCCTCGTTTAATCGGCTGACTGAGTCATTCGCCCAGCTCAATCGTGCGATTGAAGTTCATCAGGTTGACCAATCGCATGACAGATTGTCTGTTCGATTCAAGTTCAAATTTTGAGCAAATCTTAATATTAGACATCGTGGTTTGGCTCATTAGACTCGCAATCACCCTAATTAGCACCTAACAACCTTGATTTTAACATTTTACTTAGTTTTACTAGTTTATTAATCCAACCAAGTCTCGGTTCTATGTTAGGGCCGAATTCAATAATTTAGGGCACAAATCGACTGCGATTTGGGTAGATTGTACCGCATTGTACCTTTATAAACACCAGCAATCGTCAGCACATAGCAATTTGTAGTTCAACAAGGTCAATTGACAATCGGGCAGTATAACAACACTATCGGGCGATTTTAGGGCGTATGGGGAATGATTAGCATATGCGATCGACTATAGCCCTATTTATACTGAATCTGGCTTCAATCTAGCAACTGGATCCATTCGCTCTTTTCATTCGAGCGATTGGATCTCAGTCGTGCGATTGGTTCAGTCGGTCACATTCAGTCGGCCGACTGGGTGTTAGTCGGGCGGCTGACTCATTCGGACAACTCCATTCATGCGACTGGCTCAATCTTGTAATCCAGTCGTGTGAATGGTTCATACTCATACTCCATTCAGTTGACTAGTGCATAAGTATGGTCTAATTGTAAGACTGGTCCACACTCATGGTCCAGTCGTGTGAATGGATCATACTCATGATTTTGACCTTATGACCATTTGACACTTAATCTCTTTTAACATTTGATTAAACATTTTGAGCATTTGATCATCTCAGACATGATCATTTTAACTTTGAAAACTTTTGATCACCTCAGTCGTGATTCTTTTAAACAAAACACATTTTGTCACCTCAGATGTGACCCATTTAACATTTGAAAACACGTTGGTCACCTCAGACGTGACCCTTTTAAGTGATTAAATCCCAGATTGAATTCCACGACATAGTCCGATGTTAGAAACTAAATTGACTAAAAAATTTAGACAACTAAAATTAAAAGACAAAACTAAAAATGTTTTTGTGATTTTGTGTGAGGTGGAAATCCTAAGATAGAAATCTAATAGATTTATTTCTTGAATAGGAGTTTCAAGTTATTTTTACCATAAGTGGAACGATTCATTATGGAATCATACAGGTAATCAAATCATTCAGAACATGTTACCAAAACCATTTGATGCTAGATTCTCGTTTTCGTCGAGAGTCATTAGCAAGTTTAGGAAATCATACTAGTACTATAAGACGCACACATTGATTTGGACTTTCAAGAATTGCAGCCATGATGATTGTCAGTATACTTGTCCACTTAAATCCATATACAGACTTTGGACACAGATTGGTGATACATTAGGTTAAATTATTTCAACAAGCATTTGTGGATCCCACGCTTATATGGTAATCAACATTCCTCAGGAGATTTTTGAGCGGTCTACGGGTATTTTGACAAGAAGAAACTATTCTTAGAGCTTTCAAAGAGAAGCCAAGCCTCAGGTCAGTGCCACCACACAACAGAGAGGCGGCAAACAACAATGAATTCTAGAATATATAGGTTATGCTTATCCTCAAGTCAGTGCCACCGCACAGCAGAAAGGCACATAACCTATCTTCTTGTTTGAGAAATTTTATTCTTTTTGCACAGATCGCACCAACAACATAGGTTATTAGTTTGATTGCTTTTTGCATTTTTCATCATGTGCTTTTCTCATATTTTGTTCATCCGCACACATTTGTGGCGTTTATTTTGCTCGTCACCCTTTATTGGAACTCTGTTGATTGTGTTAACCAGGGATAAGATGATAACCCACAGCTTGTTGAACAACTTAGTTTGATATTGAGATCACCAACCAGGTCTACTTATCTATTGTGTTGAATCTACCGACACATCATCTAATGGTCTAGCAGCCTCTAGGTCTACTTTCTCCGTGTTACCTTAGTAGTAGCTAGTTTTACTATCATTTTTCCTTTTATATTGCTCATACTCCTCAGACTTATACTTTGAATTTCACATCTAAATAAAATTAATCTTTTAAAGTCCCAATTCTTTGTTCCTGTGTACTATCATTCCATAGTCGTTGAATCGACATCTCAGATACGATCTCATTTCTTTTAGCTTGCCTGTCCTCCTCCTCGTTTTTTTAATACTAACTTAACCTATTATCCCCCTAAAATTCTAAAATCGTAAACGATCTGCGTTTTTAGGATGTTAATAGACAAAGAAATAAAATCAATAAAATAATTAAATAAAATAAAATCAAAGAAAATAAAAGAAAAATGGACTCGACGCATCGGACTAAACATGTTCATCTTCTGGAATTACATCACTTTTCTTTTTAATGCCGTTGACCTCTAACAGATATAGAAAACGTGGTTTATCAAAGGCTTTTATGTAGAGGTCAGCGCGTTGGAAATCCGTATTTATTTTAACAACATCGATTAAAGTCTTTTCAAAACAATCACGTATAAAGTGATATTTAATGTCGATGTGTTTGGTCTTATGATGTTCGACAGGATTTTTAGTAACAGCTATTGCAGCAGAATTATCGACAAATATAGGGGTGTTAGAAAATTTCAAACCGTAGTCCCGCATCTGCTGTTGAATCCAGATGATTTGAGAACAGTAGCTTGTCGTAGCAACATATTCAGCTTCACAAGTTGACAACGCAACTGATGTCTGCTTCTTACACTACCACACGACTAATCTTCTCCCAAAGAATTGACAACCTGCTGAGGTGGATTTGTAGTTCATCTTGCAGCCACCATAATCCGAGTCACTGTACGCGGTAAGCTCAAAGTCATCGTCATGAGGATACCACAGCCTAGTGTTGGTGTACCCTTCAGATAACAAAATATCCTTTTGACCCCTATAAGATGGTTAACTTTTGGTTTCGCCTGATATCTTAAACAAAGACATGTAGCATACATGATATCAGGTCTTGTGGCAGTGAGGTACATGAGGGATCCAATCATTCCTCGATACATGGTGGCATCAACCAGATCACCATTCTTGTCGGGTGCTACATCATGGTTTGTAGCAAGTGGAGTCCCAGTTGTGGAAGCATTCTCCATGTCAAACCGACTGAGAATATCCCCTACATACTTGGTCTGATGTAGCAATATCCCCTTTGGTGTTTGATCCACATGTAACCCGAGAAAGAACTTCATCTCTCCCATGGCACTCATCTCAAATTCTGCCTTCATTACTGCTTCAAATTCTTTACATAAGTCCTCATTCTTGGAACCGAAGATTATGTCATCAACATAAATCTGAACAAGCAACAGATCACCATCCTTTTCTTTGATGAACAGTGTACAGTCAATTACACCTCTGTGAAATCCGTGTTTCACAAGGTGAGTTGAGAGTTTTTCATACCATGCTCTCGGGACTTGATGAAGCACGTAGAGAGCTTTATCCAGTTTGTAAACTTGTCCCGATGATACAGATCCTCGAATCCCTTGGGTTGACTAACGTACACTGTTTCTCGGTTTTCACCATGAAGGAATGCACTTTTAACATCGGGCTGATAGACTTTAATCTTCATATACGATGCATAGGCTAGGAAGATATGGATGGCTTCTATTCTTGCCACGGGTGCAAACACTTCGTTGTAATCAATTCCCTGACTTGTTGAAATCCTTGAACTACAAGTCGAGCCTTGTTCCTGATTATGACCCCTTGGTCATCTTTCTTACATTTCAAGACCCACTTGGTCCCAATGACCTTAGCACCTTTAGGTCTATCTACCGGTGTCCATACACCTAACTTCTTGAACTGAAGAAGTTCTTCTTGCATGGCACTCACCCATGCCTCATCATTTAGGGCTTCACTAACGTATTTTGGCTCAAAATGAGACACAAAACAACGATATGCACCATCATGAAGGTATCCATTTTCCACTACCAAGGCATAATCAGCTGAGTATAGCTGATTTCTCGTCTGAACTCCTGATCTGACATCCCCAATGACATTGTCCAGAGGATGATATACATTAAGGCGTGATCCAGGAGTGGTGGGAACAGCTGCCTCAGAATCAAGATTATGAATGTTTGGTTTCGTATCTGAGGCAGTAGGAGTGTGAGGTTCCGAAGATTCAGAGGCATCAACATCAGATGATTGTGGACTTGTAGTAGTAGGAACCTATTGCTCCTGATTGTTCTGATCATTTTCCACGACTTCATCGTCAGAGGAGGAGTCACTTACTTTGACTGCTCCCCTTGATTGACTAGGCGACTCACCTTGTGAACCAGATGATTTTGAGTCTTGGGTTGGTGTGTTTAAGACATCATACATCATTTTGGTTACTAATTCATCATCAGAAGTGGAGAGAAAAATGTTGAAGGACTTAAAGAATCCATCATAGTCGAAAAAGAATGTGGGTCCTTTTCCAGCAGGAGGGGTAGTGTATCTCTGAACGTCGACATTACACCACACTTCTACTTGACCCGTTGAGTTGTTGTACACTATCTTATTCGGTATGTTGTACCCTAGAAAGATTCCCTCTTTAGCCTTCTCGCTAAACTTGCCTTATTGAGTTTTCTTCAGCAATGTACATGGTGCTCCAAACGGTTCGAGATACTCTAGATTTGGTTTACGTCGTTGAAGTAAGTCGTAACACGTCTTTCCATGACGTTTTACCACCAGAACTCGATTTAAAGTGTAACACGCATTGGCAATTGCCTCATTCCAAAATTGGATATGCAGTTTCGAGTCTACTAGCATTGTCCGTACTGTCTCTATTAACCTATGATTCTTTCTCTTAGCAACTCCGTTCATCTGAGGAGTGTAGGTGGAAGTGAACTGGTGCAAAATTCCCTTTTCTTTGCAGAAAGCCTCCATCCATTGGTTCTTGAACTCGGTTCCATTGTCTGAGCGTACTTGTCTTACCTTCAGCTTGTAGAGAGACTCCAGTGTAGTTACCAATTCTTTGTATGACTCAAATGTTTCTGATTTTGATTTTAGAAACATCACCCAAAAGAATCTTGAGTAGTCATCTGTAACTACATAGCAGTACAAGTCACCTGCGATGCTTCTTGTACTGGCTGGACCAAACAGATCCATGTGAAGAAGCTCAAGAGGCAGTTCTATGGAATTAACTTTCTTTGACTTATAAGACTTCTTAGTCTGTTTGCCTTTCTTGCAGGCGACACAAAAATCTGGGAGTTGGAAGTTTTTGACATTTACTCCTCGCACTAGATCATTCTGGATAAAGTGGTTCATCTTTCGTGGATTGATGTGTCCCATTCTCCTATGCCAGGAGATAGAATCCTTCTCAGTAGCTTTTGACATGAAGCACTAAACTTGATGATCCATTGTGGAGGCGTTTGATAGATCCAAGACGTAAAGGTCTTCATATCTTGAGGCTGACATTAAGACTTGGTCCTCCGGGATCACATCGTCCTTTTTTAGGACATACCACTTCTTATTGTCGAAAACTACCTTAAATCCCTTGTCATATATTTGGGAGACAAAAATCAAATTATTTTGAAATTGTTGAATATAGTTTACCTTGTCAAACTTCACTTTCTGATTCCCCACTTCCCCTTAAGTTGTGATGTAACCTCCTTTGTTTCCAGCAAAAGAAACATGACCTCCTTTGATTTGTTTGACGTTTGACAGGAGTGCCCAGTTCCCAGTCATGTGCCTGGATGCTCCGCTATCTACAATCCAAGTATTTGTTTCAGCACTATAGCGAACACCCTGCACATTCAATTGAAAACATTAGTTAAGGTTAGGGACCCAAGCCTTAACCGACTTGGGTATCCCAGAGGTATCACACATCATAAATTCTACCCATTGTCCATTAGAGGGTGAGGGAAGATCATTTGTCTTCTTGTTATCATTACCAGACATTGAATTAGACTTTTCTTTCCATAAGCCAGCTTTGTGTAAGGCCTGTTTGTAGTAACCAGACGACTGGCTAATGGGTTGAACTTTAGGTTCACTGACCCTTTTTGGTGGAGTCATTGATCTCCTTTTGATGAGCTAGGTTTAGTGTCATGAAGTTCAACTCTTTTCCTTGGTATCTGATAATAAGGACAGTAAGACACGATGTGTCTATATTTTCCACAGTTGTAGCAAGATCTACTTTCGATGGGTTGGTGTAACTGTTTCTGTGGAGAAGTGTGTGACCCATATGTGACTTTATTATGTTTGGGTTCTAGCACTTGTTGTTTAGAGGTTTTACTTTGTTTAATCACATTTGCTTGAACCTTTTCAACATCTTTACCCTTGTGTTTACCTGGACTTGGACATGATGCACATGTTTGGTTAACATGTATGGTCTTTTTAGGTTCAGATTTAGACGTGGTTGAACCTGAATTTATATTAACCTTTTCAAATTGTTCATCCAGATTAACAATAGGCATTTTACCTTTTGATTTTGAAGTGGCCTCCTTTTGTTTAGTGCCAGATTCATTTGGTTTACTTGTGGAATCTGGATCACTTACAAGAGGAGTGGACACCACATGATCCTTGATTGGGTTGTTATTTATTGGTTTGCTTTTGGCATTCAACAAGGTCTCATGTGGTGGAGGAACCACTTTATAACCTAATCCCTCCCCGTTGTTACGTTCTCTCACTAAGTGTTGGATAATGTAGAAGAACTTGTCCAACTATGCAGTTTTTGTTTTAATGAATTTACTTCTACTTCCAAAACTGCTTTTTGTTTCTTTGTTTTTTCTAGGGAGTTTAGATAGAACTTAATGTCATTAGCTTGGTTAAAAGCAACAAATTCAGTTTCTCTAAGTTGTTTGTTTAAACGTTCTATCTTTTCTTTATAACTGTGCTCATTTTGTTTTAAAACTATATTTGCTTCTGTGCACAGTTGCAAGTCCTTTACTAAGTTATCATTATGATCTAATAACCTAGCAAATTTCAAACAATGCTTTCCTTAAATTTATTATAATCAGAACAAGCATGATTATTGAAAAGTTGAGTAGTAGAACTTACCTGAGAGGGTGCGGTTGAATCAGCCATCAAAGCAGAGTCTGACTTTTCTGGTTCTAGAGATTCTGAACTTGTTGAACTTGTCCTTTCCTCATGTAGGTGATCAACCACATTTGAAGTTTCTTCAATATTTGACATCGCGAGTTCTACTGCAATATCACCTTCGCTTGCTGAGTCGTCATCTAAATCCTTAACACTAGCGATGTTGGATTTTCCCGGGGACACAAACTGAAGGCCCCAATCTTGTCCTTCATCATCCTGAGCGGTCAAGACCTTAGGATCCTTGCTTGATGAAGTAGGACTACTTGCGGGTTTATCCTGACGGTTGAAAGATGAGAATGGATTCCCATTTCCTGTTTTCTTGGGCTTCACACATTCACGTTTGAAGTGCCCCTTTTCCCCATAGTTGAAGCAGGTAACTTTGGTCTCGTCAAAACCAAAAGTAGTGTCCTTAGTGGCAATCAAGTTCTCTCCGGTCTTCTTGACAAACTTCTTAGCTCTCCGGACAGCACTTGCTAAGGCCCACATGATGTGCATTCTCTCCGGCTCTGTGTCATCTACCTGCTCGTAGTCCTCATCTGCTAGATGATAGTTCCCAATCTTCCCAAAAACTAGCCCATCATAGGAGTGAATAACAGCTGCTAAGAGATCCATATGTTCTTTAGCTACCTCTACAGTCATATTCTCGAGATTCTCGGTCTTCAGTTTTGTAGCATTGGCTTCAGGTGCTATGTATTGAGTACAAGTCGACCCTGACGTGTCAGATCCCGAAGTAGTAGCTTGAGATGGGGCAGCTAAACTCGACACAAATTCCGTTTGATGTGGCGCTCCAGATGTTTTGGCTTGTGGAGTTGAGTTTTATAGTGTCGGATTCTGATCATATGAAGACTTTTAGGCCATGTACTTCATCCTCAACTCTTCCTCTCTCAGTTTCAGAATGAAATCATTGATATCTAACTTCGCCAGCATATCATTCTGTCTGAGATTGGAGACAAAGGAAACCCACTTCTCTGGTAACCCATCTGCAAAGTTTGACACTTTGTCTTCCATAAACGTTGTTACTCCATGAGTGTGTAGCTCACTAATCAAGTGATAGAACCAATCAATGACGTCATCCAAGCTCTCCTTACCCATTGACGAGAAGTTGTCAAACTCCTTCTTCAATGCTTTTGCCTTTAGAGCTTTTAATGACGCATTCCCATCATATCGTTTTCCAATGCATCCCACACCTTCTTTGCTTGCTTGTTCTCAGAAAATTGATGGAAGATGTCCTTAGGAATTGACTGAGTTAGCAATGCATATACTTTCTTCTCACCACTGTATTTCACCTTTTGTCCATTGGTCATGCCGCGTAAGGTAAGTTTGACTCCATCTGCACCTACTGGCATGCTGTACCCTGTCTCTATAAACTCCCACAGATTTGGATCTACTCCATTTAAGTAGATCTCGAATCTTTGCTTCCATTGTGGATAATCATCTAATGTTATTAGCTTAGGGGGTTTATTGTGATTACCCACTTCATTTTCCAGAAGCAATAGATTCTGGATCCTTGGATCCCTTCCTGCGGTTAATGCTGAATATTGATCCTCCATTACTATCGGCTTTGAATTTTAGAACAAACTGGTGTACTTGTGCGACTGGAGGAGTGTGAATGGACACCTCGTGCGATTGAACAATGCGGTTGGCTCAAACGTGCAAATGAGCAAATGCGGATGGTTCAATCATGCGAATGGGAAAGTGCGGATGAACACTACGAATGGGCAGTTTAGTCGTACGAATGGATCAACGACTAAGTCCAATCGTGCGTATGAGGGATGCGGATGGATTCAGTCGTGTGATTGAGTCAATTGTGCGATGTAGGCTGCTAAATTTTGAGAATTCAAAGGTTTAAGGTACTTTGACACAAAAACACGAATTTCTCACTAACCCTAATTGTCGTATGCTGGAAAACATTAACTGTTTAACCTAGAGACGTCTAAAACACTGTTTGACACAAAAAAATTGCGTTTTTGAGTGAAAAACACAATTTTTATATCAAAATCGATTGAATCACACGTAAATCAAGACCCAAGGCTCTGATACCACTTGTTAGGGACCGTGTATGGACGGAGTACTAACTGATTTACGTGTATACCAACTCAAATAGTGGGGAATCCTATTTGATTGGCGATCCAATAAGTGAGAACATTAACTCAATCGATATAAGAATAAACTAAACGTTAAGAACGAATAGGAATCGATAAACAATGATCTATGAACTTGGACTGGTTTTCTTGGACGTTCTGGACGGTTAGGGTACGAGTAGGAGTCGAAATATTGAAAGTCTTCCGTTTTTCCACGAATTAAGTGGTATTTATAGGTTAGGGTTAGTCAATCGTACGACTGGACCATTAGCATGGTTCAGTCGTGCGACTAAATCATGTGACTGAGTCAATCAAACGACTGAAGGTTCAGTCATGCGACTGAGTCCTTCGTATGTCTCAGTCGTGCGACTGATCCAGTCTCCTAGTTCAGTCATGTGACTGGTCCATTAGCATGAAGTATTCATGCGTATGAACCATTAGCATGGTCTATTCGCATGAAAACTTCATACGACTAAGTTTGAATATGTTTCTCAATCATTAATTGACTAAGATCTATTCAAACTACCTCAAACCTATATAGTTGGTTCAATATGCGTTAATAAATGATAAACATTAAAACATACACTGAAACATTAACATTAAGATCAACAACCACATATTATGTTTCATTCAACTCATTCGTTTCATTACAATTAGGACATGATAGACATATTACATTAAGATTGTAAACTAGGTACATATGGATCAATAATAATTAAATTAAATATAACATGTGTTAAAAAAATATTTTATAAGAATATTAAACTATTTTAAGGAAATAAATTTACATAAAAAGTTAAGTGACTTTAAAAATGAATAATGTTTACAAAATTGATTTTTATAATTTTTCAGAAATTTTATACCATTTTTTTAAATCTAGAAAGCTCCAAAAAAATAGTTGAGGTTACCCAGGTTCGAACCCGAGACCTCCTGGTTGTGAAGAGTGTGATTTGCCATTAAGCCAGGGTCGTGGTTGTGCTAATGGATGGGTTTTAAATCTTAAATACCAAGTTACATCGAATTCCCCAAATCAACATAAACCCTAGAACAATTGAATCAAAATTGGACTTCAATTTGATAACGATCATAGGAATTTACATGGGGCTTTGATTCCCCATGTAATTTCGAGTAGATACATAAGTTTAGTTACCCGAATCGAAGATGGATTGACGAGATCAGGTTATGAACAGGTGCGACTGAAACCGAATTCGATTGATAAGCAAACGAGCGAGATAATCAAATTAACTTCATGGATTACTTCGAGTGATGATTTTGATGCAAAACCCTTTGTCAATTTTGGTTTAAATGCCCTAAAGTGGGTTTCGACTAAGTTGCATGTTGCGAAGGAGATGATGATTCGAACTCAATGTTTGAGCTTGTTTTATGTGAAATTGAGATTAGTTCAGGGATAGTTAAATGATTATTCACATTTGATTAATTGTATTGTCATGGAGTCTTGAATGTCAAACGGTTAGAAAGTTATTGTTGAACGGTTACCGAGTTAAATCGACCCTTGTAACTTGAATTAAACTCATCAAGTGTTCGAAACCATTTTAGGAGGTGATTAGCATCGATTAGGCATTAATTTTGGTGGTTACAGGTCGGTTTGGGGGTCGCCGGACTTGGCCGGAGGTGCTGCCGGCCGTTCGCCGGAAATACGGGGGTGAAGGGGAGTGGTTTGGGTTTTATTCATATTTACACATATAGTACCTGCGGTTTCATACTTTATTATTTTATGCCGAAAACCCCTATATTAAATTTCTAAAATGACAAAACACTCCCCCTAACCTAATTACTTTAAGTTTTAACATTTGTAATATTAGTAACTTTTTACAAATGAATATTATTATTATTATATTATTATTATTATTATTATTATTATATATAATAATAATAATTATCATTATAATCTTTAAAGTTAAAGGTTTAAGAGACAACTTAAAGCAACATGCATAAGTAACCCATGAGTTTCATATTAGGCAATAATAGTCCTTACAAGAATTTAACAAAATTAACTCTTAGTTAACCAAAAATACAAGATGTTACACTATTGCTAGTCTGGTGACGTCATAGATCTATGGGCCTGACAAGCCTGCTTGGTTAATCCAAGTACACTTAGCTAATCATATAAACTTGTAAACGTTAAGACTTGTAAAACTGTCAAGGTTTGATTGTGCATTCTGTTTTACATCCCTAGTTACTTTGTTCTCTAACTTATCACATGAATTGCCATTTTCTATATACTTATGTATTGCAAACTATGGAAATCTCACCAACCTTATGTTGACCTTTTATTTTTAATATATTTTAGGAAACGCGCAAGTTTAATTGCCGCCTTTGAAGTTTATTCACACCTAGGAATGGACCTAGTTCAAGAAATGAATGAACTTGAAATATTTCTTATGAATACTTGTTGATTTTCTTATTTGAGACTTATGCTTGTAATGTTATATTTGAAACTTATGATTATTATATTTGGATTTAATAATAGCGTTATGTGGCTATGAACGATCTTAACCCTCACATCTCGACGTTTCCGCCGTCATGGTTGGGGTGTGACAGATTGGTATCAGAGCCCATAACTATAGGGATTTAGGTTATTAGAAATGGTGACCTAGACTATAGTGTATGCATTAACCTCATAGAATTACATTTTTATCTTGTAAAGTGTATGGTTTGCATGCTACATAATGCTATGCCTTCTTATGTGCAATTTGATGCCTTAGCATAGGATTGCTTAAACATTGTTACCTGTCTCCCTAAACTTATCTTTGACTCTTTGATTCTCCCCGAACATAAAGTCTCTTAATCTTATTCTTGACGACATGTGAGATCTTATACTTATTGTTTATGTTTTGAATCTTTAGACTTTATGTCTAATCTATACAACTCTCATCAAGGTTTTGATTTCATGAACCTAAGGAATATTATGTGACACATAGACACCTGTATTCTAGATTTCCTGCCAAAAGGCCTTCTGGATAGGGTAAGCATTTCGCATAAATCCTACAGGACTAGTTATGCTTACCTGGGGATTTCTGGAATGAGTGATAAACTAGAGTCAACATACACAAGTTCCTAAGGTAAATGGGTCAATTCACCTTGACGTGTCAACGTTTCCAAATGGTCATGTGTACCAAATGGAACCATTCCGTGTACTTTACAACTCTTAGCCTATCCTTGTTTAAATTACTATCCTTTGTTATCCTCATTCCCGTGTCTTTGGAGTTCAAGCCTATACTTTCTAAAGCACGTGTTAATCTGAAAAGATCCTTCACAATCGAAGTCGTCGATGGAAATCTATCGTCGTTAACGTCGTAATACGCGATTGCACCTTGAGCCTTAACAAACACGAGTTCTTCATCGACCTTATTCCTATGCAACTAGGAAGCTTTGATGTTATTATTGGTATGGATTGATTAGCCAAGCAACGTGCCAAATTCTATGTTTCGAGAAGTGCATTCGAATTCCTTACCGACGGGTGATACTTTGAAAGTCTTTGGGGAGAAATCATCCCAAGGACTCAAAGTTATGTCTTGTATCAAGGCCCAAAAGTGCTTAAGTAAAAACTACCTAGCTTTCATGGCGTATGTAGTTAATACGAAAGCCAAAGGTAAGGATTGAAAAACATTCCTGTTGTGCAAGAATTTCCCGAGGTTTTTTCCCGAGGATCTTAAGGGATTACCTCCCATGCGAGAAGTTGAGTTCAAGATTGACTTAATCTCTGGTGCAAACCCTGTGGCTAAATCACCTTATCACCTTGCACCGTCTGAAATGCAAAAATAGCTAGTCAACTGCAAGAGTTGACCGATAAGGGGTTCATTCGTCTTAGTTCTTCACCATGGGGTGCACCTGTGCTATTTGTGAAGAAGAAAGATGGTTCATTCCGTATGTGCATCGATTACCAGGAACTCAACAAGCTTACCATCAAAAACCGATACCCTATTCCTCGAATCGATGATCTCTTCGATCAACTTCAAGGAGCAACTCAATTCTCAAAGATCGATCTACTTTCTGGGTATCATCAATTACGTGTTCACGATGATGACATTCGAAAGACTGCTTTTCATACTCGATATGGACATTACGAGTTCATGGTTATGCCTTTTCGCTTGAATAATGCACCTGCCGTGTTCATGGATCTCATGAATCGAGTATGTAAACCGTATTTGGATAAGTTTGTGATCGTGTTCATTGATGACATTCTTATTTATTCCAAGACGAAAATCGATCACGAGTCGCACTTGCGACAAGTTCTCAAATTTTAAAGAAGGATCAATTATACGCCAAGTTTTCCAAGTGTGAGTTCTAGTTGGAAAAAGTTCAATTCTTAGGGCATGTAGTGAATAGCCAAGGAATTTACGTTGATTCTACTAAGATAGAAGCTGTGAAGAACTGGTGTGTTCCTATAACCCCAACTGAGGTTCGATCTTTTTGGGCTTAGCGGGATATTACCGTAGGTTCATAGCAAATTTTTCGAAGATTGCTAAACCATTAACGGTGCTACCAAAAGAATTGACTTTTTGAATGGGGACCCGAGCAGAAGAGGCCTTCAAGACATTGAAACGCAAGTTGTGTAACGCTCCTATTCTCACATTACCCGATGGAAATGATGACTTTACCGTGTATTGCGATGCTTCTAATCAAAGTCTTGGTTGTGTTCTCATGCAACGAGGCAAAGTCATAGCATACGCATCGAGGTAATTGAAGGTTCATGAAGTGAACTTCACAACTCATGATCTTGAACTTGGTGTTGTGGTTTTCGCTTTGAAGATCTGGTGACACTATCTTTATGAGACGCAATGCATAGTCTACACCGATCATAAGAGTCTCCAACACGTTTGACCAAAAGGATCTCAACATGAGACAAAGACATTGATTGATTTGATTAGCGACTACGACTGTGGCATTCGCTACCATCCTGGAAGGCGAATGTTGTAGCCCGCGCTGAGTCGCAAGGTCTAGAACAAGGTTTTCTTGCTTAAGGAATCTGAGATCGAAGGCAATGGTTTGATACATTAGGGGAATTTGATACCGAATTCATGTGGATGTCAATGAGGCTACTATCATGCTTCAAAACATAAGGATTGCAAATGATCTCGAGATATGCATTCGCGAGGCTCAACAGTAGCGTTAACCAACGAAGGGAAAGAAGAAGATTTGGTGTTAAACATTCGGTCACAACTGGAGACAAAACCGAATGACATGTGGTACTTCTTGAATCAACTTGGGATTCCAATCGGGATAACCTTCGACACTTCATTATGAACGAAGCTCATTAAACTCGATATTCCATTCATCCCGGCTCCGATAAAATGTACATGGACTTGTGTGGTCAATACTGGTGGCTTGGAATGAAAAAAGATATAGCGTCTTATATTTCCAAGTGTCTCACATGTGCAAGGGTCAAAGCCGAGCACCAACGACGAAGTGGTTAACTTGAACAATCTGAAATCCCTATGTGGAAATGGGAACATATATCCATGGATTTTATAACCAAGTTACCTCGTACTCCTCGTGGTCATGATAGTATATGGGTGATTTTTGACCATTTGACCAAGACGACACACTTCATACCAATACGAGACACATACAAAGTTTCAAGACTGGCTCGTATCTATATTGACGAAATTGTGAGTCGTCATGGCATGCAATTGCACATCATATCCGACCGAGACGCTCGTTTCACTTCACACTTTTGGTCGTCTATGCAAGAACTCTTGGATACTCAATTAGATTTAATTACGGCTTACCATCCTCAAACTGATGGTCAAACCGAATGAACAATTCAAACCCTCGAGGGCCTGCTGTGTATTTGTGTCCTTGACTTTGGTGGTGACTGGGATTCACATTTACCGCTCGCAGAATTTTTGTATAACAATAGTTATCACTCGAGTATCAAGATGGCACCATTTGAAGCACTCTAGGGACGTAAATGCCGATCACCGATCTGCTGGACCAACATTGGTGAAAACTTCATCATTGGTCGTGAACTCATACAAGAAATGACCGATAAAGTATTCACAATCCGTAGAACCTTGAAGTGGCAAGAAGTAGACAAAAGAGTTACGCCGATAAGCGTTGAAAGCCGTTGGAGTTTCAAGTTGGTGACATGGTTCTTCTTAAGGTTTCATCGTGGAAAGGTGTTGTTCGCTTTGGGAAGAAGGGTAAATTAGCTCCAAGATTTGTAGGACCTTTCAAAATCCTGAAAAGGATCGGGAAAGTGGCTTATAGACTGGAACTACCTTCCGACCTTAGTTGAAAAACCTGTCAAAATTATGGATCGCATTATGAAGAAAACGAGAACCATAACTACTCCAATTGTCAAGGTTCGTTGGGAGAATAAGTGTGGAGCCGAGTTCACTTGGGAGCGTGAGGACCACATGAAGACAAAGTACCTGCAATGTTCGTTTAGTTTATTTTTAATTTCGGGACGATTCTTTTAAGTTAGGGAGACTGTAACATCTTGTATTTTTGGGTTAATAAAAGTTAACTTGTTATCTCTTGTAAGGACCATGTTTGCCTAATATAAAACTCATGGGTTACCTTTGCATATGGCTTTAATTTGTCTTTAACTTGAAAGCTTTATTGATAATTATTATACAATAATAATATAATAATAATAATAATAATAATAATAATAATAATAATAGTATAATAATAAAACAATAACGATAATAATAAATGAAATCATAACAATAAAATATACAATAATAAAAGTTATATTATTATTAATATGAATAATACAAAAAATTATACAATGATAATAATAACTAAGAATAATAATAACAATTATAGTAATAGTATTAATATGTTAATTAATAATAATAATTTGTAAAAAAAAGTTATAAGTCAAGGGGGCCTCATTGTCATTTAAAAACTTTAATAGAGGGTTTATGCATGAATAATAACACTCAAAGTTCGAGGGGTCGAAGTGTAAATCTCAAAGTTACAAATCAACCCCTCCACCTCATCCCTTTCACGAAATTCCGGCCAACTTCCTGCCAATTTCCGCCGAGTCCCAAACACGCGGTAATCAACCGTTTTTAATCAAAACACTAATTCAGATCGTTTCGAGGGTGTTATGCACCAAATGCATCATTTAATCTGGTTTTAAGCATAGGTTAAAAAGACCAACGATTGAAAAACCGATACCTAAATTCCATAACTGTTCGAACCCTTAAATCTTAATAATAACCTAATTAAACACACCTAATCAATTGATTAAGTGTTCTGTAACACCCGAATATTTATTATTTTGAAGCCGGTGGCGAAAGAAAAGAAAAAAAGTCCAAAAGTCGAGGGACCAAACCCACCACGAAGAAAAGTTGGAAATGTGGTGATATATGTAGGGAGAGGGCAGCCCACTCTCCCCACACTCACATTTCAGCTACAAAGAGAAGAATAGAGAGAAAGAGGAGAAAAAGAGGAAAAAAAAGGTGTTGGTTCGGGTCGATTCGGGTCGCCAAAATCGTCGTGAAGCAAGCCGAATCGAAGCTCTTGTTGTTGTGCTCGTTTAGGTTAGTTCTAGGACCCCTCTTTTACTTGTTTTCAAACGATTTGGGGCTGGAAAACATTTGAAATCGAGTTTTTCGTATGTGTGTAAGTTGACCCGTTGTGTATGTGTATGTATATGTATGACGCGATTGTGACTTGATTTCTTGCTTGGTTGTGCTTGAATGATGTTATGGTATGCATCCCTAAGGTTTAGGATGGTCGATTTAGGCTTAAAATGGGTTTAGATGAGTTGGAGGCCGAAAACCCTCGGCTGCAGTCGGTTGAACTGCATTCTGCATCAGTTAGGGCTAGGCGACCGACTGGAGGCCGAATGGAGGCCATACGGCCGATTAGGGTGCGATTGGGGTCCATTCGCACGATTGGGGTTCATTCGCACGATTGAAGGGCCAGTCGCATGGGGGTCATGCGACTGAAGGTTCATTCGCACGACTGAAGGTCTAGTCGCATAGGTGTTCATCAGCATTGTCCATTCGCACGAATGGATGTTCATTCGCATAGGTGTTCTCTGCATTAGTTCATTCGCATGATGTTCAGTCGCATGGAGGCAATGCGACTGAAGGGTGTCCATACGCCCGAATAGGACTGTTGAACCCGAGGAAGGTGTAGATTGACTTCTGACTTTCGGGGGAAAGTGCAGATGTAAGTGTTAATGTAAAGGTTCCCATAAGAGTTTTTAAGATGACGATCGAGGTCTTAGAGGCATGTTGGGCATGATGAGGGTGATGATGTTGTATGTTATGTATGTATGATGTTGCCATGTATGATGTGAGTTTGATGCATGTTTATGTTCCTTAATGTGATGTATAATATCTTTCCTATGGCTTTACTTGTTATGATGAATGAACGAAGTTTATGTAACATAAAGCGAAAGATAAAGAAGAGGAACATGATGAATGAATGCATGTATTAATGAACGAATGAAACGTCTTGCACACATCGGATACGGGGTCCTTCTTGGTGATTGACCCTAAATGTAGAACCTCTACCGCTCACCCCTAGAACTGTGGCATATGTTTAGCTGTCATTCGTTGACTTCGGCCCAGTAGCTAAGACTGATGGTTACTCCTAGTACCGTGGCATACGTTTAGCTGTCATTCGTTGACTTCGGCCCGGTAGCTACGACTAACCGGGGGTAGCACATGGTATTGGTTTTGGATGATGTCCGATGCGCAAGTAAGGTAACGAATGAACGAATGAGGAAGATAATGATGATATTATCTATGTGTACGTACGATGTGTGATCATGTAAAAGTAACGAACGTTTCATATGAAAGTAAAGTATGTTTTATTTATAAAACTAGAACTCACTCAGCAACGCTGACTTTGATGTGTTTCCAGTTGGCAGGTAATGATTGCTGAGGATGGCACGGGCGACTACTCAGCTCTTTTGGGATGGCATTCTTTTGATTAATGTTTTGAATTGTAATACGAACAAACTATTTTTGTAATGAATGATGTATTAGTTTGCAAAAGCATTTACATGAAAATGAAAGTTTGTTTTTAGTTTTCCGCTGCGATTTATTAAATACAAATGAAATTATATGTTTTATGTGCGATGAGAACCCAGCTGTAAGCGTCCCGGGAACGGGGCCTTACAAGTTGGTATCAGAGCCAAAGTTTAAGTGAAATGGTAATTTTTCAAAATAAACCTAATCTAAACTGAGAATGGGACGGAAAGGGAAGGGGATGCCAAACTGAGTAGTTGCGTGCCATCAGGTATTTTCGTAAAGTTAATCGGTTTTATGTGCGCATGGTATGTGGTTATGTGTTGTATGTAGGTTTAAATACTGATGTAGTCAGGATAGGTAATACTTGGGGTATGAAGAGTAAGTAAGTGGCTAATCACAACTGGCCACTATAATTAGGGACTTACTATACTTGACATAAACTGAGTTGTTCCCTTGAATGACCGTGTTGGTGTTTGAATCTTTCAGTGTGTGTGTGATGGCCGGAGGTAGATCTTCGAAAGCTTCTAGGGGTGGAGGTCACGGTGCTGAACCGCGACCCAAGAGAGGGAGACCCAGAGTTGAGAGAGTGGTTCATGAAGAACCAGAGATCCCTCATCCGGAGGGTGGCGACGAAAGCGCCAATCTGAGAGCCTTAGTAAAGGAGGCTGTTGTAGAAGAAGTCCATCAGGTCATGCAGACAATCTTACCGTCTGTGGTGACTGAAGTTATTAAGGCTGTACGAGAAGGGGAAGAAAAGAGAGAAACAGATCCTCTGGAGGACGGGAATAGCCAGAGCCGAAACGGTTCTGTCTGATGATGAAGAGAAGAAGAAGAGCCTGTGCCAGAGGCAGTGCGAGGATGTAACTACGGGGCATTTATGAGATGCAAGCCCCCTACTTTTGATGGAAATGGCACCGCTGCAGCCGCTCACTGGGGGTGAGGGAAATGGAAGCTGTTCTCGATATCAGCGAGTGCCGAGAGGACCAAAAGGTGAAGTTTGCTACCCACTCTTTTGTGGATTCAGCTCTGTGTTGGTGGATAACATTGTCCAAGCAGAGGGTAATCGGGCGATCGGGAGAATGAAATGCCCGAGTTGAAGAAGATGGTGATTGAGGAGTTCTGTCCTCACAGAGAAATGGATAAGTTGGAAAGGGAGTTTTTACAGTTGGAGGCTGGGACCATCACACACCAGCAGTAACCACCAAGTTTAACGAAATGGCACGGCTTGTGCCTGATCAGGTGACGCCTCTGTCTCGGAAAATCAAGAGGTATATTCAGGGTTTACCGGTGGATGTTCGCCGGCATATGATCGCCGCCCGGCCAAGCATGTTTAGGTCGGCGGTTGATTTGGCAGGGAGGCTGTATGATGAGCGGGAGCTGGTGGTGACTGAAGCAAGTAAGAAGGGTGGTGGTGATCGGAACTGGAACGGGAAACGGTTTGGTCGGGGTGATGCCCCGATGGGTAACAAAAAGGCACGGTGGATGAACGCCGTGTGGTCGCATCAAGTGCGGGGTCGAAAAGGTGTGGCAAGTGTGGAAGGGAGCACAGCGGGGAATGTAGGTTTGGGTCAAACTTGTGCTTCAAGTGTGGGAAGACAGGGCATATGGCGAAGGATTGCATGTCGAGCAAGTGTTTTAACTGTGAGGAAACTGGTCATATGAGCAGAGATTGTAAGAAGTCGAGGACTGAGGTTCAGGGGTGAAGAAGACGGGAAGTGATGGGCCAAGGGCGAGCGCCAGGGCGTTCACCATGACACAGGAGGAGGCTAGGACGGACCCTGACGTTGTGTCCAGTACGTTTCTAGTGAACCACTTTAGCTTCTGTGTTATTTGATTCGGGTGCTAGTAAGAGTTTTATTTCTGCTGCTTTCTGTGCTAAGCTGCCTGTTAGTAGTAGACATGTTGATGCGCCCTTTGATGTAGAAACTGCCATAGGTAAGTCTACCAGGATTTCTGAGATGATAGAGAATTGTGATATGGAACTTGAGGGTCATAAGTTTCCTGTTAGACCGTTCGTGATGACCTTGGGTGGTTTTGATTTGGTTCTTGGGATGGATTGGTTGGCAGACTTCGAGGCGAACATTGTGTGTCGCAAGAAGATGATTCGGTTGACAGCGCCTGACGGAAGTTTGGTAACGGTTTATGGTGATTGGGTTACTACGATCCCGAAGGTGATCTCAATAGCGGTGGCGGGAAAGTGTATGAGGCGTGGATGTAGCGCCTACTTGGCTTATGTAAAGGATGTGGATACACCAACACCACAACAAGCTGATGTACCAGTTGTGTGTGACTTTCTAGACGTGTTCCCAGAAGACTTATCAGGAGTGCCACCTGACAGAGAGGTTGAATTTCAGATTGATCTGATACCGGGTGCCCAACCTGTTGCCAAGGCACCATATCGGTTGGCTCCAACCGAGATGAAAGAGTTGATGGAGCAGTTGCGAGAGCTGCTTGATAAGGGGTTCATTAGATCGAGTATCTCTCCTTGGGGTGCTCCGGTCCTATTTGTAAAGAAGAAGGATGGTAGTATGAGGATGTGCATTGACTACCGCGAACTGAACAAGTTGACAGTGAAGAACCGCTACCCCTTACCGAGGATAGAAATTTGTTCGATCAGCTTCAGGGTGCTAGTTGGTTCTCGAGGATAGATCTTCGATCTGGTTATCATCAGTTGAAGGTGAAGGAGCAAGATATCCCTAAAACAGCTTTCCGTACGCGCTATGGCCATTACGAATTTCTGGTCATGTCCTTTGGTTTGACCAACGCGCCAGCTGCTTTTATGGATCTGATGAACCGTGTGTGTCGGCCTATGTTGATAAATCAGTGATTGTGTTTATTGATGATATCCTGATTTATTCGAAGAGCGAGATTGAGCATGCCGGTCACATTCGAGAGGTTCTAGAGACGTTGAGAAGGGAGAACTGTATGCTAAATTCTCCAAGTGCGCGTTCTGGTTGCGCGAAGTTCAGTTTTTGGGTCATGTGGTGAATCCTGACGGGATTATGGTTGACCCGGCGAAGGTGGAGGTGGTTATGCAATGGAAGTCACCAAAGACGCCATCCGAGATCCGTAGTTTCTTGGGCTTGGCGGGCTACTATAGAAGATTCATCCAAGACTTCTCTAAGATTGCTTCTCCACTAACTAAGTTGACCCGAAAGGATGTGAAGTTTGTATGGGGTCAAGCTCAAGAGAAGGCGTTCGAAGAGCTGAAGGCAAGACTGACTCGAGCTCCTGTTCTGTCATTACCCGATGGAAGTGAAGATCTAGTGGTTTATTCTGATGCTTCCTACTCAGGGTTGGGGTGTGTGTTAATGCAGAGAGGGAAGGTTATAGCCTATGCATCTCGACAGTTAAAGGTTCATGAGGTCAATTATCCTACTCATGACTTGGAGCTAGCAGCCGTGGTCTTTGCGTTGAAGATCTGGAGGCACTATCTCTACGGGATGAAGTGCACCATATTACCGATCATAAGAGCTTGAAGTACTTCTTCGAGAAAAAGGATCTGAACATGAGGCAGAGGAGATGGTTGGAACTTATAAAGGATATGATTGCGAGATCCATTACATCCAGGCAAAGCTAATGTGGTGGCGGATGCCCTTAGCCGAAGGAAAGGCCCGAACCGATTCGGGTGAAAGCTTATCAATTATCATGACCTCCGATGTGATGAAGCAAGTTAAGGAGTTTCAAGATGAGGCTTGAAAGAAGATCACCTTAACTCGGAAAGAATGAGAGGTCTGGTTGGGGAATTGGGTGAAAACACACTCGGTGTTAGAACTCGATTCGGTCGTGTGTGGATTCCTCGTTTTGGGGATCTACGGGTGAAGATAATGGATGAAGCCCACAAGACTCGATACTCCATTCATCCTGGTGCCACGAAAATGTACCATGACATGAAGAAAGATTATTGGTGGCAGGGTATGAAGCGCGACGTGGTGGAGTATGTGAGTGATAGTGCCTTACTTGCTTACAAGTGAAGGCAGAGCATCAAAAGCCGTATAGGAAGATACAACCTTTGGATATACCGGAATGGAAGTGGGAGCACATCACCATGGATTTCATTACGAAGCTGCCGCGTACCCCGAAAGGGTATGATGCCATATGGGTGATAGTTGATCATCTGACGAAGAGCGCTTATTTTCTACCGATCCGCGAGACGTATTCATCTGAGAGGTTGGCTGATCTGTTCATCAAGGAAGTTGTAGCTCGTCATGGTGTGCCGGTGTCTATTGTGTCTGATCGTGACACTCGGTTTACATCTAAATTTTGGAAGATATTCCACGACGCTATGGGGACGAGGTTACATATTAGCACGGCTTATCATCCCCAGACTGATGGTCAGTCAGAAAGGACCATTCAGACACTGGAAGACATGCTCCGGGCATGTGTGATCGATTTTGGTGGAAGTTGGGATGACCACCTGCCGTTAGCTGAATTCTCATACAACAACAACTATCATGCCAGTATTGGTATGCCACCATATGAGATGCTATATGGTAGGAGATGCAGAACATCCGTTTGTTGGGGTGATATTGGTCAGAAGGAATTGGAGAGCGTCGAGGTAATCGAGGCTACGACAGAGAAGCTTGAAAAGATTAAAGCCTTTATGAAGGCAGCCAAGGATAGACAGAAGTCGTATGCCGATAAGCGACGTAGGCCAATTGAGTTCCAGGTGGGTGACCGGGTTATGCTGAAGGTCTCACCTTGGAAGGGTATTATCAGATTCACAAAGCGGGGCAAGTTGAGCCCAAGATATATAGGCCCTTTCCGAATCATTGCTCGAGTAGGAGAGGTGGCCTATAGATTAGAGTTGCCGGATGAGTTAAGTGGAATTCACCCGACATTCCATGTATCTCATTTAAGGAAGTGCTTAGCAGAAGAAGATATGATTGTCCCATTGGAAGATATTGAAGTAGACGAACGGCTCAACTATGTGGAGCAACCAGTGGCAATCATCGATCGTAAGGAAAAGAGGCTAAGGAATAAAGTGGTTCCTCTTGTGCGTGTACAGTGGAAGCACAGGAAGGGATCCGAGTCAACGTGGGAGACTGAAGAAGAAATGAGACAGCATTATCCGTGTTTGTTTGACGAATAACTGGTTTCGGGGACGAAACCTATTTAAGGGGGGTGGACTTGTAACACCCGAATATTTATTATTTTGAAGCCAGTGGCGAAAGAAAAGAAAATAAAGTCCAAAGTCGAGGGACCAAACCCGCCAACGAAGAAAAGTTGGGAAATGTGGTGATATATGTAGGGAGAGGGCAGCCCACTCTCCCCACACTCACATTTCAGCTACAAAGAGAAGAATAGAGAGAAAGAGGAGAAAAAGAGGAAAAAAAAGGTGTTGGTTCGGGTCGATTCGGGTCGCCAAAATCGTCGTGAAGCAAGCCGAATCAAAGCTCTTGTTGTTGTGCTCGTTTAGGTGAGTTCTAGGACCCCTCTTTTACTTGTTTTGAAACGATTTGGGGCTGGAAAACATTTGAAAACGAGTTTTTCGTATGTGTGTAAGTTGACCCGTTTGTGTATGTGTATGTATATGTATGACGCGATTGTGACTTGATTTCTTGCTTGGTTGTGCTTGAATGATGTTATGGTATGCATCCCTAAGGTTTAGGATGGTCGATTTAGGCTTAAAATGGTTTAGATGAGTTTGGAGGCCGAAAACCCTCAGCTACAGTCGGGTTGAACTGCATTCTGCATCATTAGGGCTAGGCGACCGACTGGAGGCCGAATGGAGGCCATACGGCCGATTAGGGTGCGATTGGGGTCCATTCGCACGATTGGGGTTCATTCGCACGATTGAAGGGCCAGTCGCATGGGGGTCATGCGACTGAAGGTTCATTCGCACGACTGAAGGTCCAGTCGCATAGGTGTTCATCCGCATTGTCCATTCGCACGAATGGATGTTCATTCGCATAGGTGTTCATCTGCATTAGTTCATTCGCATGATGTTCAGTCGCATGGAGCAATGCGACTGAAGGTGTCCATACGCCCGAATAGGACTGTTGAACCCGAGGAAGGTGTAGATTGACTTCTGACTTTCGGGGGAAAGTGCAGATGTAAGTGTTAATGTAAAGGTTCCCATAAGAGTTTTTAAGATGACGATCGAGGTCTTAGAGGCATGTTGGGCATGATGAGGGTGATGATGTTGTATGTTATGTATGTATGATGTTGCCGTGTATGATGTGATGTTGATGCATGTTTATGTTCCTTAATGTGATGTATAATATCTTTCCTATGGCTTTACTTGTTATGATGAATGAACAAAGTATTATGTAACGTAAAGCGAAAGATAAAGAAAGAGGAACATGATGAATGAATGCATGTATTAATGAACGAATGAAACGTCTTGCACACATCGGATACGGGGTCCTTCTTGGTGATTGACCCTAAATGTAGAACCTCTACCGCTCACCCCTAGAACTGTGGCATACGTTTAGCTGTCATTCGTTGACTTCGGCCCAGTAGCTAAGACTGATGGTTACTCCTAGTACCGTGGCATACGTTTAGCTGTCATTCGTTGACTTCGGCCCGGTAGCTACGACTAACCGGGGTGTAGCACATGGTATTGGTTTGGGATGATGTCCGATGCGCAAGTAAGGTAACGAATGAACGAATGAACGAATGAGGAAGATAATGATGATATTATCTATGTGTACGTACGATGTGTGATCATGTAAAAGTAACGAACGGTTTCATATGAAAGTAAAGTATGTTTTATTTATAAAACTAGAACTCACTCAGCAACGCTGACTTTGATGTGTTTCCAGTTGGCAGGTAATGATTGCTGAGGATGGCACGGGCGACTACTCAGCTCTTTTGGGATGGCATTCTTTTGATTAATGTTTTTGCATTGTAATGCGAACAAACTATTTTTGTAATGAATGATGTATTAGTTTGCAAAAGCATTTACATGAAAATGAAAGTTTGTTTTAGTTTTCCGCTGCGATTTATTAAATACAAATGAAATTATATGTTTTATGTGCGATGAGAAGCCAGCTGTAAGCCTCCCGGGAACGGGGCCTTACATGTTCCTAAACGTTCACCAATCACAATTTCACCTGAAACGAACACCAACATCTCCTTGATTCACTCTTCATCCGCGACGTGCAATTCACTGGAACACCATCGTTTGGACGTTGAAACTCGAAATTGAAATTGGACATTGAAACTCGAAATTGAAATTGGCAAGAGGTTTTTGGTCTAGTACACCAATCGAAGCTTCATACAAGATTAATTGAGTTATCATCAACAATTAACCATCGGTCGATCACTGTTCGGTTGCAACATGTTCATTGCCGTGTACATCTTCAATATCTAATCAAAACGGGTAATTGAATCCACCTAAACAATGATTTTATCATGGGGAACAAAATCCCATGAATAGATTCGTTAACAACATTGTATTGATGCTCAATTTTGTTCGGCTAATTCTAGGATTCTTGAGAATGGGGGGAAACCTTTTGAATTGGGTTCAAAACAAGTGGAAATCAACAATAACCGTGGTTGTGGCCTTGGTCTATTGGTTAAGTTACTCTCCTTCCCTACATGAGGTCTCGGGTTCGAACCCAAGCAACCTCATGTATTTTAAGGGTTTTTAGCCCCAAATAAAATTCTAAAAAATTTCTAATTAATATAAAAATGGATTTTGTAAACTTTAAATATTTTTAAAAAACATCAAATTATTTTCTGTATTAACTTTAAAGAATTAAATAATTAAACAATTAAATATTATGTTTTGTGGAAAATTTTAACAAAAGTTGTACTTGGTTACTTTCATGAATTTAAAATAGTTGTTAGTTCACACATTGTTTTCCTTTAATTATTATTCAAAACGTGTTAATCTCATTTAGTTATAAAACTATATTTCAACTTATATCTAAATTCTTCAATTAATGTAAATATCTTCCCTTTCATAACTTCATATAATATAATATATTTTCTCATCATTTATTGCACGAAAATATATTTGATTTCCATTCGTTAAAAATAATTATTTGACAAACCCCAAATACCAAATTGAAATCCTAGTTCATGTTTAACCCTTAAAATTGTTATTAGGCTTAAAAATCTTGTATATATATATTTTAGGTGCATTGTGAAGGGGCTACGTTGAAACGACGCTTGTTATTATTTCTTATTAATCATCCAACGTATACTTATTTGATAATGTGAGTATTTCTATACCCCTTTTTTATATTTTCACACTTTAGGGTGGAACATGTTACCTTATAACCATTGCACTTGTAAAACGTTTGATTCTTGTAAACTTATGGCAATTCACTTATATGTTGTGGTTAGTTGATCTTTATAATTCCCATGTATTGACGATTATATGTACAATCATTAACTATTGCTATCCTGGTGACATCATAGATCTATGGGCCTGACAAGCCTGCTTGGTTAATCCAAGTACACTTAGTTAATTGTATAAACTTGTAAACGTCAAGACTTGTAAAACTGTCAAGGTTTGATTGTGCATTCTATCTTACATTCCTAGTTACTTTGTTCTCTAACTTATAACATAAATTGCCATCTTTTATATACTTATGTATTGAAAACTATAGAAATCTCACCAACATTATGTTGACCTTTTATTTTTAACATGTTTCAGGAAACATGCAAGTTTGATTGTCACCTTTGAAGCTTATTCACACCTACGAATGGACCTAGTTCAATAAATTAATGAACTTGAAATGTTTCTTACTAAGACTTGTTGATTTTCTTATTTGAGACTAGGGGAGTCATTTGTGATTTTTAATCGGGTTTCGGGTCATTCGGGTCGGGTTTCTCTGGTTTTTAGGTATAGGAAATCAACTCGAAGACCAAACCACATAAGTAACATTTAATTGGTTTTTGGGTTTAGATATTCGGGTTTATTTGGTTAGGGTTAATCGGTAATTGGGTTACACTAAATCATTAAGCTTTAAATTATTTGCTATCTCAAATGTTTGTTCAAACAATATATATATATATATAATCAAAATGCATGTATGAGATTTAACATGTGTTATTAATACATAATTTTGTTTGTTATCTTGATCAGAAAGTTTTTGCATATTTACATTCACTTTATTATGCATATTTAAATATTAAATGACATTATGTATAAATTATCCTCAAAGTTTATATAATAAATTTGAACCACAACAATATAATATAAAATTTGGAAAATCGTGTTTACAAATCCTATAAATTGTAGCATAATACACACATGTATATAAATCTTGAAATTTTTTAAAAACTAATATTCGGGTTAATCGGGTTAACCCGAATCTTAAAAATTCAACCCAAAGACAAAAACCATTTATTAAAATCGGGTTCGGGTTAGTGTAATAATCCGGTTGGGTTGCTCGGGTTAGCTCTTAATTGGGTTCGGGTTGATTTTGTTCGGGTTTAATATCCGGTTCGGGTAAAAAACACACCTATATTGAGACTTATGCTTGTAATGTTATATTTGGAACTTATGATTATTATATTTGGATTTAATAATAGCATTATGTGGCTGTGAACGATTTTAACCCTCACATCTCGACGTTTCTGCCATCATGGTTGGGGTGTGACAGATGAGATGATTGGACCAGAGTCCTCTCTCTCACCACCAGCTTGAGGTTCTTGGTTGCTGGATTTCCTCTGCTCACTGGCAACCTCAGTTGAGATGTTAGTGGGCTGAGTTGCCATGGTTGAGGTCTTAATGATGTAATCATTTTCAAAAGTGAGAGCCTCTTCCATATGGACATCCTAAACAGGTTTAGGAGTGTCCACCTTAGTAGTAGGTGACTGATGTGGGCTAGAAATAAGAGCCTCAAAAGCATTCATCTCTCTTTGAGTAAGGGAAAAGAAGAGAGAATCATGGTACTCACTGAAACCAAGATCTTCATCAGTGTAGAAGTCAAGGTTTGGGAGAGGTTGGTTTAGATCCAAAGGCTGGGGATGGTAATTGTTCCCTGAATGTTGATCACTTGAGTGTTGAGACTCAGAGTGATGGCTTAAGGCAATTTGGCTTATGAACTCATCAGGCTGAGCATGAGGAACCTCAGCACTGATCATTGAAGTAATGGGAGTGGTCTGCTCCTCAAGAGAAGTGGGAGCTCCAGTGTTCCCTTCTTCTTGTGTGGGTGAGTGTATAGGGGACTCCACAGACTGAATAGTCTGAGTAGGGGTTCGTTTGGATTTTCTTTGGTAGGTAAGGGTGATTTGTGGCTGTTGAGGTGGTTGGGATATAGAAGGTGTGGGTTCAATATTAGCTGGTGCTACTAAGTTGTCACCTTGAGCAATGAGCTCTAACATTTTTGGGACCAAGGTTGTTTTTACCCTAGAGAAGCCAACAGTGTGCTTTCTCAAGATTTTAAAGATGTTGGGCTTCATCTGTCCCAATTTAAGAATATTACATGTTCCCCTTAACTATAAGCCCAGTTCACAGTTAAGAATGTATTGAACATATCTAGGGAACATGTAATACTCTAAGGAGTCCAAGTTTTCAAGCAGATTAGTATAAACAAACTGAGAATACTTGAACTTGACTCCCTGAACCATCCCATGGACAATGAAGGAGAGATCTTCAAGAATCTGGTCCCATCCACCATGCTTGTTTGATAAGTTGTGGATAACCACATGGAGCAGGAATTTCCATTGGGATGAGACCTTCCCTTTCCTGAAGGTCTTGACAGAGTAGTCTCCCTCATAATCCATCTGCTCACAGGAATGATTTACAGCTTCCTTTGGGAAGAACATCTCACCTTCTTCATCATCCAACTGAAGATGCATGTTGATGATGGCCAGAGTGATGAAGATTGTTCTCCCCTGCACTGTGGAAGATAGTGCCTTCCCCCTATCCATTACGACCTCTTGGCAGTCTTCCAGAATTCTAGCAAATGATCCCCGTAAAGTGGAGGATCAATGGTTAGGGAGGTGAAGTAGTTCGACAGAGCTAAGAAACGGCAAACCTCTGAGAAATGAGGATCTTTCTCAAAGCTTAATAGAGCAACCTTGTTATGTTGCCTATGTGACTGCATGGTAAAGTTCGGGTCATTTATGTGATGAGGGTTGGCCATTTGGAGAGAGCTTAAGAATGAAGAAAGATGAAAGAAAGAGATTTTAGAGAGAAATCTGGGGTTTTAGGTTTGGATGAAAGAAGCAGATGATAGAAAGATGGGGAAACCGTTGGGTTTATATGTGAAAAAGGATTTCAGATAAAGTTTAATGAAAGAGGATAACTTTGAAATCCGAATATCAGTCCCACCTCTGAAAAAGTAGTTTACTTTACTCAAAAAGTAGTTTTCTTGGAAGTCAAAAAGCTTCCGAAGGTAAATTATCCTCGGAAGTTTTAATGAAAAAGCTTTCGAAGCTAAAATGACTTCGGAAGATTTTCCCAAGAGTTGTGAAAATTTTGTTGTGGAAGAAAAACTAAGACTTGAATGCTTTGTCCAGAAGAACAAAGCTTCCGAGAGTTAATTTGCTTCAGAAGAAAATGGTCCTTGAAAACAGATAAGTGTTTGAGACAAGTACTTAAGCTTCGGAAGATATTTCAGAAATTTCTTCCAAAGGTAAATTTCTTAGACAGTTATTTGTTTTGAAGGCATGATTTTCTTCCGAAGATAAAAGTACATCTTTCGAAGGATAAAATTTTTTTAGAAATTTAAGGAAAGTCTTCAAACATATTTTCTTCCAAAGAAAACAAAAGCTTATGAAAGTGATGAACTAGAAAACTTAGGACACATATATTTTAAGAAATAATAAGAATGAGTTTTAAGAAATACCTACTCAAAGTTTATCATCCCAATAGCTGATACAAGATATTTAAATCTCTGCTCATCAAAAGCTTTTGTAAACAGATCAGCATATTGTTCATTTGTGTGGACTTTGACTAGTTTAATTAATCCCTTTTCATAATTATCTCTTATTAAATGATACTTGATGTTGATGTGTTTGTTCCTTGAGTGCTGCATAGGATTCTCTGTGATTGAGATAGCACTGTTTTCTATGTGAATGGGAGTCTCTTTGAAGTTTAACCCGTAGTCTAACATCTGATTCTGAATCCAAAGCACTTGAGCACAGCAGCTTGCAGCAGCAATGTATTCAGCTTCAGAAGTTGATGTAGAGACACAGGATTGTTTCTTGCATTGCCATGAGACAACCCTTCCACCAAGAAATTGACATCCCCCAAATGTAGACTTTGCAGTCATGTTGCAACCACTATAATCACTATCTGTATATGCATACAGATTAAAGTCATAATTCTTAGGATACCATAGAGCAAGTGTTGAAGCACCTTTAAGGTATCTTATAATCCTTTTAACAGTGATAAGGTGAGACATCTTAGGGTTTGCTTGATATCTTGCACAAATACATATGGCAAACATGATATCAGGCCTGCTAGCAGTAAGATACATAAGAGACCCAATCATAGCCATGTATAGATGTTCATCTACACACTCCCCTCAAGACCAGGTCCAAGGGAGTGGTTCTAGCTATGGGTGTCTTAGAAATCTTACAATCAGTCATGTTGAACCTCTTAAGTATGTCCTAAACATACTTTGACTGACTAATGAAGATGCCATATTCAACTTGCTTCACTTGAATTCCCAGAAAAAAATTGAGTTCCCCCATGGCACTCATTTCAAATTTGTCCTTCATCAGCTTCTCAAAGTCTTTGCAGAGCTTTGGATTAGATGAACCAAAGATGATGTCATCCATATACACTTGAACTAGCATTATGTCATTTCCCTATCCTTTGATGAAGAGAGTTCCATCTATAGTACCTCTCTTGTATCCATGTTTGCAAAGATACTGAGATAGAGTCTCATACCACTTCCTGGGTGCCTGATGCAGCCCATAAAGAGCTTTGTCAAGCTTGCAGACATAATCAAGATGATCAGGATCTACAAAACTAGGTGGTTGTTTGACATACACCTCTTCATCAATCACTCCATAAAGAAAAGCACACTTCATATCAAGTTGATAGACCTTGAAATTTTTGGATGCAGCAAATGCTAGGAATATCCTAACAGCTTCCAGTCTTGCTACTGGAGCAAAGACATCAGTGTAGTCAATTCCTTCTTCTTGTGTGTATCCTTGAACAACTAGTCTAGCTTTATTCTTGATGACAAAGCCTCTATCATCCTTGTTCCTAAAAACCCATTTGGTTCCAATGGTAGTCTTCCTATGAGGAAGAGGACAAATGTTCCAACCTTTCTGTCTTTTGAATTGAAGTAGCTCCTCTTGCATAGCTTCAACCCAACTTCCATCCTTTAAAGCGTTATCAACTTTCTTTGGCTCTATCTGGGACAAGAAACAAGAGTGAAGACAATCATTTGCTTCATGGGTTTGTCCTCTTGTTCTTACCCAAGAGACAACATCTCCAATGATGTTTGTAGTAGGATGAGACTTGTGGATCCTTAGCTGAGGGATCACAACAAGTTGCTGAGAAAGATCTAAATTAGAGAAATTTAGATCTGGCATCGATGTTTCTCCCATTACATTAACACACTTATCAAGAGAAACTTGATCCAAGGAGTGTGTGACATCATTGATGTTGTAATTTAAGGAGTGGTTATCAGTATCAAGAAAGTCTTGATCACTATCACCACTACCACCATTGTCTTCTGCATTAAAAGTATCTTTATCTGGTTGTGGAGCCTCTGAGCTAGAATTTGAAGGCATACCAAATGTATCAGCTGAGTTTGTCATTATGGTGCTGATAGAAACTTCATTTGCAGAAGTAGTTCCAACTGGAGCTAAAGTTTTATTTCTTGAAGGACTTCTAAGCTCTAATCCTGGATCAGGATCACCTGTAGATAAGATTTCTGCAGATGCTAAAACAGTCTTACAAGATTTGTTAAAACAGTTGGTAACTAAATCAAGATCAAAAAGCCAATCAGGACTAGAACCAGCCACACAGGGTGTGTGTTCATTGAAAGTCACATTGGCTGACTACTCAATATTTCTAGTTCTGCGATTGTATACTCTGTAAGCCTTAGCTTGGGAAGAGTATCCAATGAAGTGTCCATCATCTGATTTCTCAGAAAATTTAGCAATTTGATCCTTGGTATTAAAGATGGTGCAAGGACATCCAAATGACCTGAGAAAACCAATGAAAGGTTTCCTCTTACGCCAAAGTTCATAAGTAGTCTTGTGAAAGGATCGAGATCTAGTTTGATCAATTTGATTGATATTTGCTGCGGAATAGCACACGAATTAGACTAAATTATAGCAAGAGTAATATGAATATGCAATCAAACAGTAACTGTTATAGATAGAGAAAGTTTTCTGCAAAAAGAATATTTTCATTCACGCACAAGCTTCCCGTACAAGGAAATTAGGTCAACATTCCTTTTATAAGGAATGTGACATCAGCTGACGTCACTTGATAGTGACATCTAACAAATTTATACAAACAACTGAAAGTAAACTAAACTACTGAAGATGTCCATAACAACTGAGGACACCTTCACAAAAAGCTAAGTATAAGCTAGCATTACAACTACTGAAGTTATAACATCTGAAGTATAAGAACTTCAGATGTTTTACATAATATAAAACTACTGATTACAAACTACTGAAATGTAAACCATCACAACTACTGAAGAGAACTACTTCAGCTGTTGTGACAACTTCTGAGAACTTTGTCTTCAGCAATTGTCTTCAGACTTTGTCTTCAGCTGTTGTCTTCAGACTTTGTCTTCAGCTGTTGTCTTCAAACTTTGTCTTCAGACTTTATCTTCAGACTTTGTCTTCAGCTGTTGTCTTCAGACTTTGTCTTCAGACTTTATCTTCAGACTTTGTCTTCAACTATTGTCTTCAGACTTTGTCTTCAGACTTTATCTTTAGACTTTGTCTTCAGCTGTTGTCTTCAGACTTTATCTTAAGACTTTGTCTTCAGCTGTTGTCTTCAGACTTTCTCTTCAGACTTTATCTTCAGACTTTGTCTTCAGCTGTTGTAGACCACTTCAGGTTTGATGTCTGTGGGACTTAAAGGTTTTTCTGATCTAGCTCATTGGTTTTTTTGGTCCAACAAACTCCCCCTGAACCGATGCAGCCAAAACCTTTAAGATTATTGAAATCCCACTTATTGGCAGAAACATTATCTAGATCAGCTCAGAAATCTTCAAATTAAGCTCAGGCAAGGGAAGAGGTTTCAGAAGGTTTGATTGGCAAAGGATGAATGGGAACTCTGTCTTGGGGAATTGGACACAGAGCTGTTACCCCATCCATGAGACCTACTTCCCAATGATAAGTCTGTAAGACTCTTGACATACGCCTCAAGGAAAACAACTTGTTCTTCCATTATGAGTTCTTCAGCTTCACTTTCAAAGAAGAACTCAGGCCCATAGTACTCTGATAAGTACTTAATATGTTTTCCATTCTTCAGTTCCACAATCATTATTTCTCTGTATGCAAACTCATCAGGATGAGTGCCTTCAAGCAACAACTGGAGCTCATTTCTTCTTATTTCTTCAAGCTTCTTGTAGATCAACCCCTTCTTTACCATTTTGTGTTCTAGTAAAGATTGTGAAGTCATCTTAGACTTGTAAGCTCTCTTGAAGTCATCAAGGATTTCCCAAGGTGACACTACAATGGCCAACATTATCACAGCATCTACAATCTTCTTTACTTGGTCATTGTATATACTTGGAATCTTCTTTTTATAATTATGTCACTTACTCTGGGATCAGGCCAAATTCTCACTCTCTTTTTCTGATATTGAAATGTAAATCTGAGAGCATACAACCTCTGAGCATGTTTCTTCATAGCTTGTATGGATGAAGACTTAGGAAACTCTTTATCAATCATCCTTAACAGCTGCTCATCATGTTGTTTATGTTGTTCTTCTTCTTCAAGTTTTACTTTTACCATTTGCCTTTGGAAGTCAAGTGTGATTGTTGTTGGTTGACTCCTGGGCTCAGGCATCTTTATTTTAAGAACAACAAAGATTGGCAGACTATCATCCTCATCATCTTCTTCTTCTTCTTCCATCCTCAACACCCTTCTCTTCCTCTTGGGTGCATCATTGGTAGTGGGTTGAGTAGGTTTCTTGGGTAAAGGAGTTGGTTTTGAGGGTTGTGAGGGTGGTTGTTTTGGTGTAGGAGATTGTGCAGGCTGCTTTAGCATCTTGGTTGTGAGTGAAGCTTTGGATAACTTTGCCATATCAGACCTTTTCCCAGCACCAGCTTCATCAAGGGCTTCTATGATCAATCCTTTGTTGAATACTTCAAAAGAACAGATTCTGGTGGTTATCTCTAGAATACTGTCTCTGGACCATGACTTTACTTCAATGATTGATCTTCCCAAATGTTTTGATATAAATCTTACCATAGCTTCCAGCCTTTCCCTTTCTTTCTCACTCCAAATTGCCCATCTTTGTTCAATCTCTTGAATCTCTAGCCTTCTGATTTCAGAGTCAAGTTTGACAGTGTCAAATCCTTGTTTGAAAAGTTGATCAGTAATCTTATCCATAGATCTGCTATGTTGCTCATCAGCTTCTTTGATCAGGTCTTCTATCTTTTTCTCACCTTCAGTCTGTTCAGAGCTTTTCTTTCTCTTGTAGGTGATCATTTCCTTTTCTTTCTTCTCTTTTTCTTCTTTTTCTTCAACTCTCTTTCTTTTGTCTACTTTCACTGACTTAGACTCCCCCTTTTTGGTTGCATTGGGTTCAGGGGTGTGAATGTCAGAAAGTCTCTGAGAAACAGAAACATCAACTAAGGATTGAAGATTTGAGGAAAGCCTCTCATTAATGGCTTGATGCATAATATTTGTGATTATGGAAGTGATTTGAGGTAAGGATGATTGAAAGGCAGCAACCATTAGCTCAGAGGGGTTCTGTCCCTGAGAAATGGTGCCTGAATCAGAGGCTGGTGGCAAATTTGTTGGGAGTGGCTAAGTGTTTAGGATAGTTTCAGGAGAAACTGCCATCTGTGGGTGAATGTGGGCAGATGGACTTGATTCTTGTGACATTTTGGCAAGCAGTTCTTGTAGTCTGCATACCTCAGTCTCAAAAATGGTGTTGTGAGCTAGAACATCAAAGAAAAAGCCCAGGTCATCATCAGTCTTTGCTGAATCATCTGACCTCCTGATGAAATCAGGATGAACATGTGTTGAGTGTAGATCAATATTCACATGTGCCCCTATTTCTTGGAACTGGGGACTTCCTGCCTCAGGATGATGTCCTTCATTGGTAGTTACCTCTAGTGAGGACTTAGAAATGATACCATCTTCATCCTGATCATGTGTTGAAACAGGAGAAGAGGCAGCCTCACCAGATGTTCAAATCTCCTCCTCTACACAGGGAGATTGAAATCTGTAATCCCTGTGTTGTGGGTTATCAGCCACATTATAATCCTCTCCCTCAACTGTTGAGGTTTGCCCAGTGGTAATAGGTTTCTGGGGAGGGGTAGAGGAATGTAGTTGAGTCAGCACTTGTGCAATAACCACAGTTGGGCTTGTAGGGGTGGCTTCAGTGGGAGATAGGTGTGAAGAGGATTGCACCTAGGGTGAATGGTGCTCTTCAATGGCAATCTTCTCAAGTGAGAAAGATTCCAGTAATGTGGTTTCCCCATTTTTGGTTGCATCGGGATCCTGTTGAGAGGATACCTGAGCGGTTTCAGCTGGTAGAGTCTTGGAAACTACAGGGGGATTACTATCCATAGTTTCATCCTGCCTTTGTGTTACAGGGGCATCATCAGGGGACTCAACAACTTAAGTAGCATGTTTGGTTTGTTTTGAATGTGGTTTGGAGGGGACTTTGGATCTGGAGAATGAGGCTGTGGGTTCCTTCTGCTTGGGTTTTAGCAGTATGGCAGCCTCTTTGAGGTGTGGATCAGAGTTGTGCCTGGAGTATACCTCTGGCAAAACTACCACAGTAGGGACTCCAAGGCCAACACGGCCATCAGATTTGAACTGATTCATGATTATGGCCATAAGAAACCTTGGATATAATAGCCATCTATTAGCCACAGGTTTCATTGCCAGATCTTTTAATTCTAAAAATATAATTTCAGAAAAATCTAAGTTTTGGTGTTCAAGGATAGAATACAATACCTGCTGCCACCTAGATGACATTTGATCCCATGAAGAGGTTTTAGGGGCAAGGCAAACATTGATCATGTGGAAGATTAGGCGTTCAACATCATGGAAGTGTTTTTTCAGAATGGTTGTAGCACTTAGGTTGCCCGCATATCCATGGTTGATGAATGATAGATCAATGGTGCCCTTCGGGTATTTGGTGACAAAGGTGGCATCATTCAGATCTAGAGTTTGGCGAATGATAGCAGGAGTGACTACCACCTTCTTCTGGTTTAGAAATGACTGGAGAGTGATCGTGACATCATTCTCACTAGTATGGATGGTGACATTTGTCCAGAATTGGCGAAGGGTATCGGGATAGATGGTTGGATTCAGAAGAAAAGCAGTTCGATACGGGGAATCAACCATCAAATCAATGGCATCATCAAACTTAGTACAGTGGCCGATTTTGTGAAGTAGGCAACACAGTTGTGTCGTGGTTTGATTTGCATGGTCGCCATTAATGGAAGACGAACGTTCGGAAATCGATGTATGAAAAGTTTGAAGTTAGGGTTAGGTATTTATAGGTTATGAAATGGCTGAAAGAAAACAACTAAAAGTTTTGGTGTTAGTCATCAGTTGTTAGAAAACAACTGAAGACATGGTTTTAACTTTCAGATGTTGTAAACAACTAAAGACTTGGTGTTTGTCATCAGTAGTTGGAAACTACTGAAGACTTGGTTTTGGCTTCAGTTGTTTTGAAATGAAATAGCAGTTGTTTGAAACAATTGAAGAATAAAATTACTCATCAGTTGTTGTCGTCAATTCACATATCTCAGTTGTTTCATTTGACCTTAACACTTACTCAGCAGATTCTGATTTTCAGATGTTTCATTGGTCATCAGTACTTATCTGTTAGAACAGACATCAGTGTTGTAACCACATCAGTACTTTGCAACAATAAAGTACTTCAGTATTTTAGAGTAATTTAGTCTTCAGTAGTTATGAAAACTGTTGAAGATAAAATAACTTATTAGTACTTATTTTTGACAATTGTATACTAATGCTCATCAGTACTTATGAACTGGGATCATCAGTAGTTGTCAAATCATTCAAGCTGCAGCATACCAAGCCTTAGCATTAGATTTTGGAAAGTTGCACTGTCCAAAGGCTTAGTAAATATATCTGCAAGCTCATCAGCACTAGGAACAAACTTTGGATCAATCAGACCTTTTTCATAACAATCCCTGATAAAATGATGTCTAATCTCAATATGTTTGGTCCTAGAATGCTGGACAGGATTCTTAACAATACAAAGAGCCGAAGCACTATCCATCAGTAAAGGAGTCTTAGTCTCTGTAATGTCATAATCCAGTAATTGATTCTGAAGCCAGAGTACCTGAGATGTACAACTTGCAGCAGCAATGTACTCTGCTTCAGCAGTAGATGTAGCAATAGAAGTTTGTTTCTTACTCTGCCAAGAAACTAAACAGTTGCCTAGAAATTGGCATCCATCAGAGGTTGATTTTCTGGTTAATTTACACCCTGCATAGTCACTATCAGAGAAAGAAACTAATTTGCAAGAGTGCCCAGTGGAATACCAAAGTCCTAGAGATTGAGTTCCTTGAAAATATCTAAAGATCCGTTTGACTGCAATCATATGGGATACTTTAGGTGCAGCCTAAAATCTAGCACAAACACAAGTTGCAAACATAATGTCTGGTCTAGAAGCTGTAAGGTATATCAAGGAACCAATCATACATCTGTAAAGAGTTTCATCAACTGCTTTACCTTTCTGATCAGCATCCAGTTGTGTGGTGCTGCACATGGGAGTAGAACAGGGCTTACAGTTTTGTAAATCAAACTTTTTCAATAAATCCATTGTATATTTTGACTGATGAATGAAATTTCCATCAGCCATTTGTTTGATTTGCAACCCCAGAAAGAACTGTAATTCTCCCATGACACTCATTTCAAACTTTTGTTGCATCAACACAGTAAAGGCATCACACAACTGTGGATCAAAGGATGCAAAAATGATATCATCTACATAAATTTGAACAAGGAGCTTATGCATGCCTACTTTCTTAATGAATAAAGTTTTATCTATGGAGCCTCTAGTGAAATTATTTTGAAGAAGAAAGTTAGATAGTGTTTCATACCAGGCTCTGGAGCTTGTTTTAGCCCATAAAGAGCCTTATCAAGCTTATACACCCAATTTGGATGTTTATGATCTTCAAAACCTTGTGGTTGACACACATAAACTTCTTCTTTTATTTTACCATATAAGAATATACTTTTGACATCCAATTGGAAAACTTTAAGATTATGAAAAGCAGCATAAGCTAAGAACAATATGATTGCCTCCAGTCTGGCTACAGGGGCAAGGTTTCATCATAATCAATACCTTCTTCTTGTGAAAACCCCTGTACAACCAGTCTGCCTTGTTCTTGACAATTTGGCATTTTTCATTAGTTTTATTCCTAAACACCCATTTAGTGCCTATTGCAGACTTACCTTGGGGTAGAGGAACCAGTTCCCACACTTGCTGCTTTTGAAACTGAAGAAGCTCAAGTTGCATAGCTTCAACCCATCCATTGTCTCTTAATGCAATATGATAGTTCTTTGGCTCTTGCTGACTGATGAAGAGAGCATAAAAGCAAAAATTGGACAATTGACTTCTAGTTGAAACACCAGCATTGATGTCACCAATGATCTGAGACATGGGGTGATTCTTCAGTTCTTGATACTCAATAAGATCTGTGCAAGTGTTTGTAGGTGATCTAACAACAACAAATGGTGATCCAGACTCTTGAAACCTAGAATGAGATGGCAATTCAAATAAAGTAGAGGATTCAGAGATCTCATCAGCATTTGTTGTGGATGGAACTGCTAAAGCTACAGGAACATCAAGTTTAGTAGACCCAGGCAGTTGATCACTAAAACTTGCATTTATACCGACAGATGGATAACAAGTGGCAGAATATGATGGATTCACAGAATCTGCAACAGCTGGAGACTGATAAGGAACATATTGCAGTATGTCCAAATCAAATAACTCCATAGGGTTTTGTGGGATTTTCTCCTTTGGAGATTCATTAACTTTACATGCAAGGTTTCTTCAACTATCTTTGTTCTGCAATTAAAAACTCTGTATGCCTTGCAAGTAGATGAATACCCAACAAAGTACCCTGCATCCACCTTTGATTCAAACTTCTGAAGTGGATTCTTTATGTTAAGAATATAACAAGGACACCCAAATGCTCTAAAGAAGGAAATCAGAGGAGCCAAATGATGTAACACTTCATAAGGAGTCTTCATCAACCTCTTATTTACTAACACTCTATTTTGCACATAGCAAGCTGTGTTGATAGCTTCAGCCCAAAAGGTTAGTGGCAAACCAGAATCAGCCAACATTGACCTTGCGGCTTTAATAAGGGTCCTGTTCTTTCTCTCCACCACTCCATTTTGTTCAGGAGTTCTTGGAATGCTATACTGCCTCTTGATTCCCTTAGAGAAATAGAATTCATCATGTGTGTGATTTCTAAATTCTGTGCCATTATCACTCCTCACACACTTGACAAAAGAGAATACTGCTTTTCCACATGCAACACAAAGTAAATGATGATTTGACCAGCCTCATCTTTTGAATGTAAGAAGAAAGTCCATACAAATTTGGAATAATCATCCACAATTACCAGACAGTATTTTTTCTTTACCATGCTCATCACTCTTGCTGGACCAAAAAGATCCATATGCAGTAATTGCAAGCAGGCAGTTGACTTTGGTTCTTCTATTGGAGGGAATGATACTTTATGTTGCTTTCCTTTTAAACAAGCAGAGCAGTTGTCATCACATTTGAACTCCTTTAAAGGCAGACCTCTCACTAAACCATGATGGATCAGCTGGTTCATGTTTTTAAGATTCATATGACCAAGCCTTTTGTGCCATAGTTTAGATTCCTGAGGAGAGGCCTTGGAGAATAGACATGGATGGCCTTTTAGATCAATTTTCTTTGATAAGTCTAAGGCATATACTCTTCCAATCCTGTTGGCCTTCAGGAGAGTATATTCATCCAATATCTTGTCAATCATTCTCAAAACATTGGAAGACATAATCCGACAGTTCTGGCTGGTGAAAAGGGCAACATGCCCTTTATCACACATTTGACTGAAACTCAACAAGTTGTACTTGAGATTCTCCACATGGTTAACATCATCAAATCTTATCTCACCATTTGACACAAAGCCTTTGCCGATGATGTAACCCTTAGCATCATTACCAAAAGATACAAATCCCTTCTTTCCTTGAGAGTAGTCATGAAGAAGAGAACTGCTCCCTGTCATATGCATAGATCCTCCACTGTCCACATACCAGATGCTTCTATGGCATGCTGAAGAACCCTGCATTTGTCACAACAAACTAGTTAGCTTTTGAGACCCAAACCATTTTGGTTTTCGGTCTGTTCTCATCAACAGATTTTATACTAACTGATTTGTCATGACTAACAGCCTTTGAAGGTGGAGATGGTGCTAAAAAGGATTCCTTTGATTTTGGCTTAGTTTTCCTTTTCAGTGGTTTAATCACAGGTACATCTATTTGATTAACTCTCCCCAATAGATGTTGAACCATCATAACAAGTTGTGTCTGATTGGTTGTTAAAGCCTTCAGTTCAGCAGACACATCAGTACTTGCATTTGATTGGTTCCTGTGACTCACCTTGTCCTCCTTTTTGAAAGACACAGACTTAGTCTGGAGTTTTGATACTCCTTGAGGAATATTTTCAGTTGTTTTATGATAAACCCCTTCCTTCTTTTTAGATTTTGTGAAAGCTTTGGGTTATCAATTTGAGATGTTTGTGGCACAAACTTGGTTTCAAATTCATCTTTCATTTTATTAATTTTCTTTTAATGATTTTATCTTTGTTAAATTTGGAACCCTTTCTGTACCAACATTCATCAGTGAGATGATTGAATAGACCACATATGACATGGCTTTTTCTTCATCTTCTGTTGTTCAACTGCTAAAGAAGATGAAACTACTGAAGGTGTGTTCTTTAGTACTTTCTTCCTCTCAGTACTTATGTGAAGTACTGAAGGATTTGTAACAACTGAAGACTTTTCTTCAGAAGTTTTCTATCGTACATTTGGATTTCCTGATAGACTCTTCAGCAGTTGTCAAACCATGTTTGTTTTCATTTGGTTTGAAATGTTCTTCAGGTGTTGTTACATGCTCTTCACTACTTTGAATACCTTGTGAGACAACACCTGAAGTGCTCAGCTTTTCTTTGATCATGTGTTCATCAGCAGTAAGACCATCAAATTGATTAGTTGAGGTAGTATTACTGACTTCATCCTCTGATTTTGCATTATCACTTGAGGATGAGACACATGATGATGTGGTTTGGGAATTGATTTACCTTCAAATTTTACTTCTGTCTTGGGAGTAAAATCTGTAGGAGGTTCAGTGTGATTATACCCAATCCCAAACTTCACATTTGAAGCTGTTTGCTTACTGAGAAGCATTTCAAACCCCTTGCAAGATGTTACCCAGCGTTCACACTCTACCTGAGTAACTGCAAGTCTTTCTTTGAGATTCTTATGATTTTCTAAGATGACCTCTACCTTGCCTTTTCATCAGTGATTTGGCATTTTAATTTGTAAATCTCATCATCTTTTTCTTTTAAAACAGACTCAAACTCAGTTTTTCTTTTGGAAATCACTTTCTCTAGGTCAAGATTTTGATTAATTAAAGCTACATTTGCTTCTCTAATTAGGCAAAAGCAGCTATGCATGACTCAGAACATAACTTGTCCTTAGCCTCAGAAGATACTTGTGTACCTGTGATGATGAAGCATTTGAACATGAACCATCAATAGACTCCAGGGCCATAAGAGCAGATTTCCAAGGATTTCACCACCATGTTGACCAGCACCAAAACACTTGTTCAGAATAACCAGAAAGATCATCTGGTAAGCTACTCCAGTCAACAACTCCAGGAGTGAAAAAGCTTTGATGTGATTGAGATTGAGATTGTTGACTTGGTTCAGATGGTTGAGGCTCAGGTAGGGCATGTGGTTGTTGAGCTATGGGAACTAGAACCTGATTGGACTGAGGCATGTAAAAACATGGATAAGGATATGGCATTTGACCTTGTGGAACAAAATATGCAGGAGATGATTGAATTGGTGAATAATGACCAGAACTGGTAGAATGTTGCCCTTTGTTTTGTGAACTATTGCCTGGAAAGGTCATAAAGGGCAGAAGAGTTAGATCCAGATGATCTACACTCTCTTGCAAAATGTCCAAGTCTATGGCACTTGTGACACCTCAACTTGCTCTTGTCAAAACCAACTTTGTTTTTCCAGAGAGACCAGGAAATTTTTTACCTGTCCTTTTGTAAAATTTATGAGATCTGATATTAACTAATGCCATTTGGCTCAAAATATCTATCTCTTCCAAATCATCATCAGCAATTCCTTTCAAATCATCCATCCAAAAGCACAAATTATCACTATTACACCCTGAGTTACTATCAACACCAACAAAAGCATGATCTCCACTGTTTGAAGAGAAATCTATATGCTCATCATAAGAACTTTCTGATGCAGCATATTCTGACTCATGACCAACCAGAGCAGTATTCCCTGGTACAACATCATCAGTGAGCTTCCCAGATGAAGCCAGTTTCCTTTTCTATTCTATCTCTCTTTCAAATGTTAGCAGTTTCCCATAAAGTTGGGTGAGAGATAGATTGTCCAGATTTGCACTGGAGCGTAGGACAATAGTATGTCTATCCCATCTCTCAGGCAGGGATCTGAGGAATCTGTTGTTCATCTGACTGTTTGTATATTCATGTTTAACCATTTTCAGTTTAGATATCAAACAGGAAAATCGCTCAAATTGTTGAGTCAGTGACTCACCCTTTATATGAGAGAATGTCTCATATTGCTGGGCAAGGATCTCTCTATTGTTTGCCAAGACCTCATCAGTTCCTCCAAATTGTTCTTTCAGAGCAACCAAGAGGTCATGAGCAGTTTCATGATGCATAAGTCCAGAATAGATTTCATTAGGCAGTGCCATGGCCAGAATTCCATGGGCTTTAGCATCAATTTCAAACAGTTTTAGATCTTCATCTGAGTATTGCTCTTTCTTCTTCTAGAACCATCTCATTGGTTTCCGATTACTCACCATAGGCTTATATGGTCCATGAACCCAGATTTCCAACAACCTGAACTGTTGACAGACAGGTGATGGAGCATTCGCGTTGCCATATGTTATACTCACTCCTAACAAGCATCGGAGGCTTTGTTGAGGAGCCAGTATTGTGAGGAACATTGATTGATGTAGCCATTTTCACCAATTCAAACAGGTTCAATGAGATTTTAACAAATCTAGCTCGAAAAACTCAACCCACAGTTTAAAACAAGAAGAATCTCAAATTAATTCACAGGAAGCAACAGAAAAACAACCTCTCCAACCAATTTTTGCAAATTTGCTAATTCGATCAAACTTAGATATCAAAAGATCAGTTTCAATGATAATTGTTAAATCGATCAATGATTAACCCTCTGATACCATTTGAAAGGATCGAGATCTAGTTTGATCAATTAGATTGATTTGTAGCGGAATAGCACACGAATTAGACTAATTATAGCAAGAGTAATATGAATATTCAATCAAACAGTAACGGTTATAGAGAGAGAAAGTTTTCTGCAAAAGAATATTTTCATTCACGCACAAGCTTCCCGTACAAGGAAATTAGGTCAACATTCCTTTTATAAGGAATGTGACATCAGCTGACGTCACTTGATAGTGACATCTAACTAATTTATACAAACAACTGAAAGTAAACTAAACCTGAAGATGTCCATAACAACTGAGGACACCTTCACAAAAAGCTAAGTATAAGCTAGCATTACAACTACTGAAGTTATAACATCTGAAGTATAAGAACTTCAGATGTTTTACATAATATAAAACTACTTATTACAAACTACTGAAATGTAAACCATCACAACTACTGAAGAGAACTACTTCAGCTATTGTGACAACTTCTGAGAACTTGGTCTTCAGACTTTGTCTTTAGACTTTGTCTTCAGACTTTGTCTTCAGCTGTTGTCTTCAGCTGTTGTCTTCAGCTGTTGTCTTCAGCTTTGTCTTCAGACTTTGTCTTCAGACTTTGTCTTCAGACTTTGTCTTCAGACTTTGTCTTCAGACTTTGTCTTCAGACTTTGTCTTCAGACTTTGTCTTCAGACTTTGTCTTCAGACTTTGTCTTCAGACTTTGTCTACAGACTTTGTCTTCAGCTATTGTCTTCAGCTATTGTCTTCAGCTATTGTCTTCAGACTTTATCTTCAGGCTTTGTCTTCAGCTATTGTCTTCAGCTATTGTCTTCAGACTTTGTCTTCAGACTTTATCTTCAGACTTTGTCTTCAGCTGTTGTCTTCAGACTTTGTCTTCAGACTTTATCTTCAGACTTTGTCTTCAGCTGTTGTCTTCAGATTTTGTCTTCAGACTTTATCTTCAGACTTTGTCTTCAGACTTTATCTTCAGACTTTGTCTTCAGCTGTTGTAGACCACTTCAGTTGTTTTGATGTCTGTGGGACTTAAAGGTTTTTCTGATCTAGCTCATTGGTTCTTTTGGTCCAACATCTTGCCATGAGTCTTAACTACTAAAACTTTGTTCTGCACATAGTAGCCAGTGTTGACTACCTCTGCCCAAAAGGTGATGGGCAGCTTAGAGTTAGACAACATGGTTCTTGCAGATTCAATCAGTGTCCTGTTTCTCCTTTCTGCAACACCATTTTGCTGAGGAGTCCTGGGAGCACTGTATCGTCTTGTAATACCCTTTTCATCACAAAATGCATCAAGAATTTGGTTCTTGAATTTAGTTCCCTGATCACATCTTATGATTTTGACCTTGTGATCAGATTGATTCTCAATCTTTAAGATGAAGTTCTTTAGAATCTCAGGAGTCTCATCCTTAGTGATGGAGTTTCTTTCTTTAGGCTTGTGAGATACCTTATGTTGCTTCCCTTTCAGGCATGCAACATAATGGTCATCACTTGTAAACTCTTTCTTTGGCATTCCAGTTACCAAATCATTCTTAATCAGTTTATTCATGTTCTTAAAGTTTACATGGCACATTCTTTTATGCCATAGGAAAGACTCATCACTATTGCCTTTAGACAGAAAGCATGAAACTTCTCCAGAGGGAGATGTTTCTTGCAAATCCATCTTGTACATGTTCCTTTTCCTGGGGGCTCTAAGTAGAATATGCTCATGAGGAATGACCACCCCAGGCTTGAGAACAATGCACTTATGCTCAGTAAAAAGCATGTTATGACTCTGATCACAAAATTAGGATAAACTCAGAAGGTTGTACCCAAGCTCCTTGACAAAGTTTACCTTTTCAATGCTGAGCTTACCACTTGTGACCTTGCCCCTTCTAGAAATGTAACCACCTTCATCTCCTCCAAAAGCAACTGGCCCTCCATCAATCCTTTCAAAGTTCTGGAGTAGTGACCTATTGCTTGTCATGTGCCTGGATGTTGGACCAAAAGAACCAATGAGCCAAGATCAGAAAACCTCTAAGTCCCACATGATATCACAACTGCTGAAGGCTTCATCAGCAGTTCGACAAGTGCTGAAGACTTCAACAGCTGAAGATCAAGTACTGAAGACTTCAACAGCTGAAGACTAAAGTGCTGAAGCTCAACAGCTGAAGAACACAAGTGCTGAAGCTGAAGACCAAGTACTGAAGTACAACAGCTGAAGAGTCTACAAGTGCTGAAGATCAACAACTGGTGTACAAAGTCTGAAGACAAAGACTAAAGACATCAGCTGATGACATCTACTGAAGTCATCAGCTGATGAAACGTCTGAAGTTCAAGTCTGAAGACCAAGTACTGAAGTTTCAGCAGTTTGTCACAACAGCTGAAGAGTACTTCTTCAGTAGTTGTGATATCAGTAGTTTTATGTTTTTACTTTCAGTAGTTTTGTAAAACGACTAAAGAGCTTGTTCTTCAGTCGTTGTAGTGTCAGTAGTTTTATGTTTTTCAGTAGTTGTAGTAACTGATAACACTTAGTATTTTTGTAAGAAGATGTCAGCTGTTTTGACATCTTCAGTAGTTGTGTTTCAGTTGGAATAATTCTGTTAGATGTCACTGTCAAGTGACATCAGCAGACATCACATCTCTTATATAAGAGGTGTCGACCTAATTGTAAGTGTGACATTCCGTTACCATGAAAGCGAATATTGAATGAAATATATCTGAAGAATTCTCTCTATCTATAACCGTTTTTGTTCTTCATTGAATATCTTTTCGTTCTTGTGAATTGGCTAATTCATTGTTAGAATTCCGCTGCTATACTCTCTAATCAATCAAACTTAGATCGCTGATCCTAACAAGTGGTATCAGAGCAGGTTAATCATTGATTGATCTAACAATTGATCATTGAAACTGCTAATTGATATCTATGTTTGATTGAATTAGCATATTTGCAAGAACTGGTTATAGATTATTGAATTTCTGACGCTTTCGTTCATTTATTTTGAGATCTCTCTTGGTTCAATTGGTTATTGTGTTTTTTGTTCTAAATCTGTTATAGCTTAATTGAATTTGATTGAATCTGAGATGACTACTCCTTCTAATGATCCTCACAATACTGGTTCCTCAACCAAGCCCCCAATGTTGGTTAGGACCGAGTATAACATATGGCAGCGAAGAATGCTTCATCACCTGTCTGTTAACAGTTCAGGTTGTTGGACATCTGTGGTACATGGACCACATAAGCCTATGGTGAATAATCCGGAAACCAATCAAATGGTTCTGAAGAAGAAGGAACAATACTCTGATGAAGATCGGAAACTGTTTGAGATTGATGCTAAAGCCCATGGAATTCTGGCCATGGCACTGCCTAATGAAATCTATTCAGGGCTTATGCATCATGAAACTGCTCATGATCTCTGGAATGCCCTGAAGGAACAATTCGGTGGCACAGATGAGGTCTTAGCAACAACAGAGAAATCCTTGCCCAACAATATGAGACATTCTCTCATAGAAAGGGTGAGACACTGACTCAACATTTGAGCGTTTTTCCTGCTTGATCTCTGAGCTGAAAATGGTGAAACAGGAATACACCAATAGCCAGATGAATAACAGGTTCCTCAGATCACTGCCTGAGAGATGGGACACATACACTACTGTCCTACGCTCCAGTGCAAATCTGGATAGCCTATCTCTCACCCAACTTCATGGGAAACTGCTTACATTCGAAAGAGAGATAGAGCAGAAGAGGAAACAGTCCTCATCAGGAAAGCTCACTGATGACTTTGTACCAGGGAATACTGCCTTGGTTGGTCATGAATCAGAATATGCTGCATCTGAAAGCAATTATGATGAGCATATTGATTTCTCATCAAATAGTTCTGATCATGCATTTGTTGGTATTGAGAGTTATTCTGGCAGTAATAGTGACAATCTATGCTTCATCATGGATGATTTGAAAGGAATAGCTGATGATGATCTAGAAGAGATGGATATTCTAAGCCAAATGGCATTGATTTAATATCAGATCTCAGAAGTTCTATAAGAGAACTGGCAGGAAATTTCCTGGACTCTCTGGCAAAACCAAAGTTGGTTTTGACAAGAGTAAGTTGAGGTGTCACAAATGCCAAAGGCTGGGACACTTTGCAAGAGAGTGTAGATCAACTGGATCTAACTCTTCTGCACCCTTTGTGACTTTTCCTAGTACTAGTCCACAAAACAGAGGGCAACATACTGCTGGTTCTGGTCATCATTCACATCCTAGGTCTCTTGGATACTTTGTTCCACAGGGTCAAATGTCATATCCTTATCCCTGCTATTATATGCCTCAACCAAATCATGTTCAAGCTCCAATTGTACAACAACCACAAGCATTGCCTGAACCACAACCTTCCCAATCTCATCAACAAAACAACACAGCTTCTTCACCCCAGGAGTTGTTGACTGGAGCAGTTTACCAGATGATTTGTCTGCTCATGAACAACTGTTCACTGGTGCTGGTCAACATGGTGGTGACAGTCCCTTTGGAAATCTAGCTCTTATGGCTTTGGATTCTGCTGATACTTCATCCACTAATGCCTCTACACCAAAGGTATCACAGGTATCCTCTGAGGCAAAAGCCAAACTATGTTCTGAATCATGCATAGCCGCATTTGCATCTATTAGAGAAGCAAATGTAGCTTTAATCAACAAGAACATTGAGCTAGAACAAATAATTTCCAAAAGCAAAGCTGAATTTGAGTCTGTGCTTAATGATAAGAATGATGAGATTTACAAACTTAAATGTCAAATAACTGATGATAAGGCTAGGGAAGAGATACTTCTAGAGAAGTATAAAGATCTCAAAGAAACCCTTGCAGTCACCCAAGTAGAGTGTGATCGATGGGTACAATCATGCAAAGGTTTTGAAATGCTTCTTAGTAAGCAATCTGCTTCCAATGTGAAGTTTGGCATTGGTTACAATCACACTGCTCCACCTACAGATTTTACTCCCAGAGCAGAGGTAGAATCTGATGGTGAGAGTAATAACCAATCCATTTCATCATGTGATCTACTTTCTGATTCAGCACTATCAGAAGTAGAAGTCAGCACTAAGCCCTCTCAGAACCTATCAGCTGATGTTGATGGTTCCACTGCTGACACTCACATGATCAATGAGTTGATCAACTCAGGAGTTAATTCTAAAAGTCCTGAAAGGACTAGAGAGCAAGATTTAACACCTGAAGTTCAAACTCCAACTACTGCCAGTACTGAAAAGAAGTAAATCAGTAGAAAGAGTTTGAAGACTACTAAAAACAAAGTCAAGAAAGCAAACAATGCTTCCAAAGCACTGAAGAGCAAGTCTTTAGTTGTTTCATCCTCTTTAGTTGATGCTCAACATAATATGAATAAGAAACCATGTGAAGTATGTGGTTTGTTCAATCATCTTACAGATGATTGCTGGTACAAAAGAGGATCCAAACTCAAACATAAAGAGGAAATTAAAGACAAAATGGTTAAAATGAAAACTGAGTTTGAGACCACATTTGTATCAGCAACATCAAATCCTGTAACCCTTAAGTCCATAAAGAAATCCAAAAGGGAAGGGGTTAAACAGGTAACAGCTGAGATTGCTCAGAAGAAGAAGGTGCAACATAGGAACTTATCAAACTCCACTGGCAATGTGTCTGATGAGCTGAAAGCTTTATCACAAAATCAGACACAGCTGGTTATGATGGTTCAACATCTATTGGGAAGAGTTAACCAATTAGATGCTCCTATGTTGAAACCACAGAAAAGGAGGTCCAAGCCAAAGGATTCCTCTTCTTCACCATCTTCTTCCTCTCAGGCTGTTGCTTCCAACAAACCTGTTAGTTTACCATCTGTTGATGAGACCAGGCCCAAAACCAAAAAGGTTTGGGTCTCCAAAACTAACTGAGTGTTGATAATTGCAGGGTTCTTCAACATGCCAAAGTAGCATCTGGTATGTAGACAGTGGGGGATCTATGCACATGACTGGGAACAGCTCTCTTCTTCATGACTACTCTCAAGGAAAAAAGGGGTTGTTTCTTTTGGCAATGATGCTAGGGGTTACATCATTGGCAACGGCTTTGTCTCCAATGAAGAAATAAAGTTTGATGATGTTAATCATGTGGAAAATCTCAAGTACAATCTCTTGAGTGTCAGTCAAATGTGTGATAAAGGCCATGTTGCTCTTTTCACCAGTCAGAACTGTAGGATTCTCTCATCCAAATTTCTGCATTTGATAAATAAGGTGTTGGATGATCACACTCTCCTGAGAGCCAACAGGACAGGAAGAGTGTATGTCTTAGATCTTTCCAAGAAAATAGATCTCAGAGGCAATCCTTGCCTATTTTCTAAAGCCTCTTCTCAAGAATCTAAACTGTGGCACAGAAGGCTGGGTCATGTTAATTTCAAAAACATGAATCAGCTTATCCACAATAGTTTAGTTAGAGGCTTACCATAAAGGAGTTCCACTGTGATGAAACCTGCACTGCTTGTTTAAAAGGAAAACAGCATAAAGTCTCATTCCCTCCTATTGAAGAGCCTAAGTCCACTGCCTGCTTGCAATTACTGCATATGGATCTATTTGGTCCTGTGAGAGTAATGAGCATGGCAAAGAAGAAATATTGTCTGGTAATTGTGGATGATTACTCCAGATTTGTATGGACTTTCTTTCTACATTCAAAGGATGAGGTTGCTCAGAAGATTATTCACTTTGTGTTGTATGTTGAGAAGCAGTATTCCCTTCCAGTCAAGTGTATTAGAGTGACAATGGAACTGAATTCAGAAACCATACACTTGATGACTTCTATCTTTCAAAGGGAATCAAAAGGCAGTTTAGCATACCAAGGACTCCAGAACAAAATGGAGTAGTGGAGAGAAAGAACAGGACCCTAATGAAGCTGCAAGGTCTATGCTGGCTGACTCTGGTTTGCCACTAACCTTTTGGGCTGAAGCTGTTAACACAGCTTGCTATGTGCAAAATAGAGTCTTAGTAAATCAGAGGTTAATGAAGACTCCATATGAAGTTCTCCATCACTTGGCTCCTCTAATTTCATTTTTCAAAGCATTTGGGTGTCCATGTTTTATTCTCAACACAAAGGATCAACTCCAAAAATTTGATCCTAAGGTGGATGCAGGGTATTTTGTTGGTTATTCATCTACTTGCAAGGCATACAGAGTCTTCAACTGTAGAACAAAGATAGTTGAAGAGACTTTGCATGTGAAGTTTAATGAATCTCCTATGGACAAGATTCCACAAAACCCTATGGAGTTGTTTGATTTGGACATACTGAAATATGTTCCTTATCAACCTCCAGCTACTGCAGATCTTGTGGATAAATCATCTTCTGCAGCATGTCTTCCACCTGGTGGTATTGATGATGATGATGATAATATCAATACTCACCTCTTCAAATTTAGTGACCAACTGCCTGTGTCTGCTAAATTTGATGTTCCTGTAGCATCAGCAGTACCATCCACAACAAATGCTGATGAGATCTCTGATTCCTCTACATCTTTTGAGTTACCATCTAATTCTTGGTTTCAAGAGTCTGCATCAACATCTGCTGCTGCTGAAGGTCCTACAAACACTTCATAGATCTCATTGTTTATCAAGAACTGAAGAATCACCCAATGTCTCAGATTATTGGTGATATCAATGCTGGTGTTTCAACAAGAAGTCAATTGTCTAACTTCTGCTTCTATGCTCTCTTCATCAGTCAGCTAGAGCCAAAGAACTACCATGTTGCTTTGAGAGACAATGGATGGGTTGAAGCCATGCAGCTTGAGCTACTTCAGTTCAAGAAACAGCAAGTGTGGGAACTGGTTCCTCTTCCCCCAGGTAAGTGTGCAATAGGCACTAAATGGGTGTTTAGGAATAAAACTGATGAAAATGGGCTTATGTTAAGAACAAGGCTAGATTGGTTGTACAGGGGTTTTCACAAGAAGAAGGTATTGACTATGATGAAACCTTTGCCCCTGTAGCCAGACTAGAGGCAATCAGATTGTTTTTAGCCTATGCTGCATTCCACAATCTTAAAGTTTTTCAAATGGATGTCAAAAGTGCATTTCTATATGGTAAAATAAAAGAAGTTTATGTGTGTCAACCACCAGGTTTTGAGGATAATAAACATCTTGAATGGGTGTATAAACTTGACAAGGCTCTTTATGGGTTGAAACAAGCTAGAGCCTGGTATGAGACACTTTCCACTTTTCTTCTTAAGAATAATTTCACTAGAGTCTCCATTGATAAAACTTTGTTTATTAAGAAGGTGGATCAGCATCAGCTACTGTTCAGATTTATGTTGATGATATCATTTTTGCATCCTCTGATCCCCAGTTGTGTGATGATTTTACAACATTAATGAAAAAGAGGTTTGAAATGAGTGCAATGGGAGAATTACAGTTCTTTCTAGGCTTGCAAATAAACAAAAGGCTGATGGAACCTTTATTCATCAGTCAAAATATACAAAAGATCTTTTGAATAAGTTTGATTTACAAAACTGTAAGCCTTGTTCTACTCCCATGTGCAACACCACACAACTGGATGCAGATCAGAAAGGTAAAGCTGTTGATGAAACACTTTACAGATGTATGATTGGGTCCTTGATGTATTTAACAGCTTCTAGACCAGATATTATGTTTGCTTCATGTGTTTGTGCTAGATTTCAGGCTGCTCCTAAAGAGTCTCATTTGATTGCAGTCAAGAGATCTTTAGATATTTGCAAGGTACACAATCTCTGGGTTATGGTATTCCACTGGACACTCTTGCAATTAGTTGCTTTTTCAGATAGTGACTATGCAGGGTGCAAGTTAACTAGAAAGTCAACTTCTGGTGGTTGTCAATTCCTAGGCAACTGTTTGATTTCTTGGCAGAGTAAGAAACAAACATCTGTTGCTACATCAACTGCTGAAGCCGAGTACATTGCTGCTGCAAGTTGCACTTCTCAGGTACTCTGGCTTCAGAACCAACTTCTGGATTATGGCATTACAGAGACTAAGACTCCATTATTAATGGATAGTGCTTCAGCTCTGTGTATTGTCCAAAATCCAGTCCAGCACTCTAGGACCAAACATATAGAGATCAGACATCACTTCATTCGGGATTGTTTTGAAAAAGGTCTGATTGATCCTAAGTTTGTGCCTAGTGCTGATGAGCTTGCAGATATTTTCACTAAGCCTTTGGATAGTTCTACTTTCCAAAACCTTGTGTTAAGGCTTGGTATGCTGCAGCTAGAATAAGTGACAACTACTGATGATTTCAGTAAAACGTACTGGTGATCATTGGTAACCATGTCACATATAAGTACTGATGAGTCCTTTCACCTTCAGTAGTTTTTATAACTACTGACGGCTAAATGCCTCACAAGTACTGAAGTACTTTATCTGTTCTAACTACTGATGTAGTTACAACTACTGATGTAGTTACAACTACTGAAATCAGTACAAACAGATAAGTACTGACGTCCTATGAAACACCTGAAAAGCAGATGCAACGTCTGATGAGTAAGTGTTGAGGACAGTATGAAACAGCTGAAAGGCTATGAATTGACGAAAACTACTGAAGAGAACTTTCTCTTCAGTTGTTTCTACAACTGCTGTTTCATTTAAACAACTGAAGCAAAACCATGTCTTCAGTAGTTTTATAACTACTGATGACTAACACCAAGTCTTCAGCTGTTTACAACAACTGATGACAAAACCACTGTCTTCGGTAGTTTCACAACTACTGATGACAAACACCAAGTCCTCAGTTGTTTCATCATCTGAAGTCAAAACCATGGTCTTCAGTAGTTTTCTAACTGCTGATGCCTAAAACCACGACTTCAGCTGTTTCAACGTCTGAAAGGGTAATACCATGTCAACAGTCGGTTTAAAACTACTGATGACTAACACCAAACCCTTCAGTCATTTTCTCACCCCTACCCTATAAATACCTGTCCTCTTCTCTAATGTTTCATTAGCCGTTATTTTCTGAGCTTCTCTCTCTCAAACATGGCGACCATGAGTCTGAAACCACGACATAACTGTGTTGCTTACCTTACAAAGTCGGCTTTCTGGAACAAATATGATAATGCCATTGACTTAATGGTGGATTCCCCATATCGCACAGCCTTTCTCTTGAATCCGACCATCTACCCTGAATCCCTCAGTCAATTCTGGTCAAATGCTTTTGTTCATACTGATGAGTCTACCGGCCAGATCTCTGTTCAGTCCCTTGTCAACCAGAAACCAGTGGTCGTCACAGCCGACATCATTCGCAGGCATTACACTTACACGACTCCACCGCTGTGACTGAATACCCAAAGGGCATAACAGATATGTCATTTATCAATCATGGGTATGAAGGTGATCTTCGGGCTACAACCATTCTAAAGAAACATTCCATGACGCTGAGAAAGTTATTTTTCACATGGTAAATGTCTGCTTAGCCTCCAAGACATCTTCTTGGATCAAATGTCATCCCAATGGCAACAGGTATTGTATTCTATTCTAGAACACCAACCGCTAAATTTTTCTGAAATCGTGTTCTAGAAATAAAGAACTTGGCTCAGAAACCTGTGGCAAACCGATGGCCATTATATCCCAGGTTTTTGATGGCCATTATTTTAGATGAATTAAAATCTGATGGCCTTGTTGGCCTTGGAGTCCCTGCACCAGCTGTTTTGGCTGAGGTATACTCCAGGCACAACTCAGACCTTACTCTCAAAGAAGCTGCCCGAATGCTAAAGCCCAAGCACAGGGAACCCACAGCTTCCTCTACCAGAACCAAAGTCCGCACTAAACCAAAACCAAAACAACCCAAAACAGCTATTCAGGGAGATGAGTCCCTGAAGATGCTCCTGTACCACCAAGGCAGGATATACTTGCTGGTTTAAAACCCACCAGCAGTATCAGAGACTCTACCAGCCACCGCTTAGGATTCCTCTCAAAAGAGCCTGCAGCCACCATAGAAGGGGTACCCACACATCTGGGATCTTCCTCACTTGAGGAGATTGCCATTGAAGAGCACCATCCTCCCAGGTGCACACTGCTTCTACCCCATCTCCCCATGCAACCGCCCCCCAAAGTCCAACCATAATAATTGCAAACGTGCTGACTCAGTTGCATGCCTCTCCTCTCCCCCACAACCACCAACAAAGGGGAGAACCACAGATATTGAGGAAGAGGATCATCATGCTTCTGACAACCCACAGCACCGGGGTTTACAAGTTCTATCTCCTAGTGTGGATAGGGAGATTAGAACATCTAGTGAGGTTGCCACCTCTTCTGCATCAGCACATGATCAGAATGAGGCTGGTAACATTGCTAAGACCTCACTAGAGGCAACAGCTGATGAAGGACATAGTCCTGAGGCTGGAAGTCCCCAGTTCCAAGAAAAAGGGGCACATGCTAAAACTGGTCTACACCCAGTGCATGTACATCCTGCTACAAGCAGGAGGTCAGGTGATTCAGCATCTGCTCATGATGACCTGGGCTTTTTCTATGACGTTCTAGCCCACAACACCATCCTGGAGGCTGAGGTAAGCAGACTACAAGAACTGCTTGCCAAGAAGTCTCAGGATGTAAGTCCATCTACCCCCACCACCCACAGATGGCACCTTCATTGAAGGTCCCCCAAACACTTTACCCTCTCACTTCACTGAGCCTCCAGCTTCTGCTTTTGGCACTATCTCTCGGGACAGAACCCCCCTGAGCAGATGGTTGCTGTATTCCAACAATCCCTACCTCTCATCACTCCCATCATCAATGACATTGTTTATAAAGCCATTGATGAGAGGATCTCCTCAAGTCTACAACCACTCATTGATGATGCTGTGCAAAAGAAACTTTCTGCGGTACAAACCCCTGCCACCAATGCATCCAAAAAGGGGGAGAGTACTGCAGTGAAAGAAAAGAAAAGAAAAAGAACTGAGGATGAGAAGGCACAAGAGAAAACCCAGGAGTTGGAAAAGGAAAAGGAACAACAACTGATCACTTACAAAAGAAAGAAAAGTGCTGGTGATCAATCGAATGCTGAAGAAAAATCCTTGGAAGAGCTGGTAAAAGATGCAGATGAAACACACAGCCAATCCATGGACAAAATCATTGAGCAACTCTTCAAGCAAGGCTTTGATACAGCCACACTAGACAGTGAGATCAGGAGGTTGGAAGTAGAGGAAATTCAAAACAGATGGGCTGGGTACGATGTGCTGGAGAAAGAGAGATTGGAGATCATGATTCAATTCATAGCCAAATACTTAGGAAGATCACTGATGGAGATTCGTTTATGGACCAGAGACAGCATTCTGGCTATAGCCACCAGAATCTGTTTGTCTGAGCAATTTCATAAGGGGATAATCATTGAAGCACTTGATGAGGCTGGGGCTGGAAAAAGGTTTGAAATGGCAAGACTCACAAAAGCCAAACTCACAACCAAAATGCTTCAACAACCTTCCCTATCACCCACTCAAAAACAGCCTACCCCTCAAATCTCCAAACCAATCTCAAAACCCAAATCCAAACATCCTCAACCTTCAAAACCAATTCCTTTACCACAAAAACCAACCCAACCATCATCCAATGATGCACCTAGAAGGAGGAGAAGGGTGCTGAGGATAGAAGAAGATGAAGAAGAAGAGGATGAAGATGATAGTCTGCCACTCTCTGCTATTCTAAAGCTACCAGAACCCAGGAGTCAACTCATGATCACACCTGACTCATAAGGGAAACGGTTAGAGTCAAGATAGAAGATGAAGAACAGCAGAAGCAGCACGATGAACAACTACTGAAGATGGTTGACAAGGAATTTCCTCAGTCATCATCTATACAAGCCATGAAAGGGCATGCTCAGAGGCTGTACACTCTCAACACACATTTCAGTATCAGAAGGAGAGAGTGAGAGTATGGCCAGACCCCAAGGTGAGTTCTAGAATCCACAAAAGATCCATTCCACATAGATACAATGGCCAGGTTAGAAAAACAATAGACTCTACAATCATGTTGGCCATTGTAGTCTCACCATGGGAAATAATCGATGAATTCAAGAAGGCTCATCAATCAAAAATGACCCCTCAAGCCTTACTGGAAAACAAGATGATCAAAAAGGGGTTATTATATAAGAAGCTTGAAGACATTAAGAAGAATGAGCTCCAGTTACTCCTTGAGGGCACTCATCCTGATGAATTTGTCTATAGGGAGGTAACTACTGTGGAGTTGAAGAATGGCAGGACTGTAAAGTACTTATCTGAGTACTATGGTCCAGAGTTCTTCTTTGAAGGAGGAGTAGAAGAACTCTCCAAGGAGGAACAGGTTGTTCTCCTTGAGGCCTATGTTCGAGAGTCGTATAGACTCATCATGGGGATGTAGATCTCATGAATGGGATAACAACTCTGGTCCAGTTCCCCAAAACAGAGTTCCCATTCATACCTTGCCAAACAGATCTCTGAGATTTCTTCCCAGGCCAGTGCTTATATGGGTCATCTTCTCAACTGATCAAGAAGGAAAAAGACCAACCATTCTGCCAACAATAAGTGGGAAAATAAATCAATTAGAGGTTTTGGCTGCATTGGTTCAGGGATAGTTTGTTGGACCAAAAGAACCAATGAGCCAAGATCAGAAAACCTCTAAGTCCCACATGATATCACAACAACTGCTGAAGGCTTCATCAGCAGTTCGACAAGTGCTGAAGACTTCAACAGCTGAAGATCAAGTACTGAAGACTTCAACAGCTGAAGACTAAAGTGTTGAAGCTCAACAGCTGAAGAACACAAGTGCTGAAGCTGAAGACCAAAGTACTGAAGTACAACAGCTGAAGAGTCTACAAGTGCTGAAGATCAACAACTGGTGTACAAAGTCTGAAGACAAAGACTGAAGACATCAGCTGATGACATCTACAGAAGTCATCAGCTGATGAAACGTCTGAAGTTCAAGTCTGAAGACCAAGTACTGAAGTTTCAGTAGTTGTCACAACAGCTGAAGAGTACTTCTTCAGTAGTTGTGATATCAGTAGTTTTATGTTTTTACTTTCAGTAGTTTTGTAAAACGACTGAAGAGCTTGTTCTTCAGTCGTTGTAGTGTCAGTAGTTTTATGTTTTTCAGTAGTTGTAGTAACTGATAACACTTAGTATTTTTGTAAGAAGATGTCAGTTGTTTTGACATCTTCAGTAGTTGTGTTTCAGTTGGAATAATTCTGTTAGATGTCACTATCAAGTGACATCAGCAGACGTCACATCTCTTATATAAGAGGTGTCGACCTAATTGTAAGTGTGACATTCCGTTACCACGAAATCGAATATTGAATGAAATATATCTGCAGAATTCTCTCTCTATAACCGTTTTGTTCTTCATTGAATATCTTTCGTTCTTGTGAATTGGCTAATTCATTGTTAGAATTCCGCTGCTATACTCTCTAATCAATCAAACTTAGATCGCTGATCCTAACACTGGAACAGCCACTGTCAGTTATCTAGACATTCTTGTTTGTCTTGAGTTGTCCCTGCATAAAGAAAATGATTAGTTACATGTAGAAACCCAAGCCTTACTTGTCTTGGGCTCACTAAGAGAAACAAAAGGTAATGCAACAGTAATAGATCCTATTGTTGTGCTTTGAGGATCTTAAGCTATTGTTGATGGAGAATTTTCAGTCACTTGGTCTTTCTAAACTTCTACACCACCTTTGGAAGCTTGGACTTGACCTTCAATACTTCGGAAGCTTTTAAGCCTTCAGAAGTTTTGATGACTGGACCTTCGGAAGATTCCACAAACACTGCAGTAGACTTCAGTGCTTCGGAAGTATTCCTTCCTTCCGAGACCAACTTTTCTTCTGAAGGCAATTTTCCACTTGCCTTCTTCTTAGTTTTGGAGCTTCCAAAGGAAACAGGTTTTCCTTCTGAAGCTTGAATCCTCTTGGAACTCTTGGAAGTCCTTGTCTTGGTCATGTGAAGAGTACCTTTAGGATTGTATGGACAATCCTTAGCAAGATGAGCAGTACTTTCACACATGACACACTCCATTTTCTTCTTCCCAAGAGCCTTCTGCCGGGAACAAGACTGACTTTTGTCACATCCCTTCTCCACCTTCATCTTTGCAGATGCTGAGACAATCCTTTTGAGCTGGGAACTGTTCTTGGAGTTTGATGGACCAGGCTGTGTAGCAGTGATACACAATAGATCAGTCTTCTTCTTGGTACTGAGATGATTTGAACATGAACCAGAACTCTTAGCAGAAGAGTTTAGGTTGATGTCTTCAATCTTTACTACTTCAAACCCTGCAAAGATAAAAACTTGTTTCTGCTTAGAGTCAAAAGTAACCTTGATCTCTTGAGCCTTCCTAGCTTTCCTTTTGCTCTTTTTGATCAAGTTTTTCCTCATTGACTTGGTCATTACAGTCTTCTTTTTCTCCTCAAAAGGATAGTGTCCCTTCTTAGAATCCTCATCTGCACTCTTCTTAGAGAAATTCTTCACTATCACTTCATCATCCTCTTCACTCAAAGGATCTATGAGAGGAAGCTCATCTTCAAAAGTTCCACACCTGGGTGATCTTACAGACAAGATTGTGTATGGAGGAGCTATCTCATTTGATCCCATTCCTTGCTTGTTTTGATAGCACACTTTGCTGTGCAGGGATGATGATATCATGTTCTTGAAGGTCTCTTCTTCAGAACACACTTTTCTGCCCTGGCGTTGCTGATCACAAGCTCAGCCTAGCATTCAGTTAGCTTAGATATGAGATCCTTGATCTGAGTCCTATAGTTTGTATGCTCATGTTTCAAAACTGAAATGGTTTTCTCTAAGTCCTCTATCTTTAGTGTATACCCATTTTTAGTTTTTCTAAAATCATCTTTTAGAATGTTTAAGGACTCAAGATCATATCTCACTTCCAAGTTATAGGACCTGTATTGTTAATTTTAGCAATACATTCAGGGGTACAGAGATGTTCCAATACCTTAGCTTCATCATGATCTACCATCAGTGCTTGGTTGCGAGAAGCATCTTCCACCTGAAAGCTCCAGTCAAAGCCTCCTTCTTCAACAGCAACTGCAGCATGCTGCTTTGGCTTGTCATTCTGGGGAGCTTTGTTAGTGTAGTTTGGTCTGGACTGTGTTTGGCCACCATTTGTTCTTGGTGCATTACACTCCCTAGCAAAGTGGCCCATAAAGTTACAGTTGTAACACTTGACTTTGCCTTTGTCTAACCCAAATTTTCCACTAGACTATCTCCATGTACTCCAGATCATCTAGATGGATATAGTCTAGATCTTCAAGGGTGAAAAGAAAGCTGTCATAACTTTCATCAGAATACATAAAGGTTTGAGAAGAACTTGTCTCTTGGAATGGGCTTCCTTGAGTGTAGTTATCCCTTGGTGTCTCAGGGAAGATGATGAAAGGACCCTTTGATGAGTTGTTAGGGTAGCATATGAGATGATGTTGGGGTTCTATGCTATCCCTTTCAACCACATGAAGGGCTAAACCCATTTGATTGTTGGAGTTGCCAGATGAACCTTGCATGTTCATCTCCATCTGGTAGCCACTGAGAATCCCATACAACTCTGTCAGAGTAAGAGTTTTCAGGTTCTCAGTAATCTTGATAACCACACAGTAGTGTGTCCATTGCCTAAGAAGTGAGGACATGAACTTCCTTACAATGTCTCTATTCTAAAGGGCAACTCCTTCATCCACTAGGGTATCCACTATCTCAACATACCTGAAGTATTGTTGAGTCATGGTTTCACCTGCTTTGAAGGTGAAGTTTTCAAACTGTTGCTTCAGGAGATCCTTCTTGTTTTTTTGCTTTAGCGGAACCCTCATACATTAGTTTCAATGCATCCCACAGCTGCTTAGCTGTTTTGCATTTCTTGAAACCTCTATATACAGAGTTAGGAAGAGCAGTCTAAAGGGTTGTCATGGCCTTCCGGACAATCTCTACTCTCTTTATATCTTTATCTGAGTAGTCAGCCACAGCCTTGGGGATCATACCACCACTAGTAGAAGAAGGGGTCTATGGTATGTAAGGTCCATTCTCAACAGACTCCCATATTCTTGAGTCTATAGACCTAATGAAACCTTCTATTCTTAGGCACTAGGTATCAAAGTCTTCAAGAGTGATCAGTGGGGATTTGTTCATGGTTCCAGTTTCCATATCAGTTTTGGAAATAGCTGCCATTTGAAAAGTTGAGTATTTGTGTGTGTGAGGGATCTTAAGATGGTGAGATCTTATATCAAGATCCTGGAAAGCTTTTATACCAAATGCAGGACCGGTGAAGGGTGGTCACTTACAACACAACAACACAAAGAGGGGAGCAACTTAACTTAATCAAACAGTGAACTGGATTAACCACAAGTAAAGACACTAAGAACACAAGTAATTAAGAGACAGAACAAAAGAGTAAGATACACAAGGAGATGGTTTTCAAGATTGCAGTATATTGCTTTCTTAATGTTCTATTACAAGTGTACAAAGCATAAAGGAAAGTTACAAGAACATGAGATACTTATACTGCATCCTATAGCCGGCCATACTTTGAAGGCCAGCTGGATATAATTGACTAGACACAACACAAAATCAATTGTAGAGTCAAAAGGCAGATTGCCTTTTTGACTTTGTGACTATGACATGCCATAGCTCACATCCTTATCTATTACAAAAAAGATAAAGTACAAGAAGTAGAAAGTTACAGACTCAAGACCTCAATGTACAGTTACCAAAAGCATGGACCTTTTCACCAACTCATGTAAGTTGGTGACTTTACAGAGTTGCAGCGGAAAAGGGTCATGCTTTATGCAAAAGTACATCAGATAAAGCATGTTGTTAAAAGTCTTCGAAAGAAATTTTTCTTCAAGAGTTGAGCTTCGGAAGACTTCATCTTTGGCTTCGGAAGATATTGGTCTTGGCTTCGAAAGATTTCACACTTAGAATATTTCTGTTGCTTGTGTGAAGCTTCCGAAGCATTCTTCTTCAGTACTTGTGTGCATGCATGCAGAAAGACTTTGAGTGCTTGGTTGCTTCAGCCTCTTCATATAATCTCTACATCTATAAATAAACTCCCATACATTGCGCCCAGTGGCCTGATCATAATACCAGGGTACCAATGCCATGTGCTATACCCCACCGTCATGCATGAAGCAGGTACTGGGCCGAAGTCTATAAATAACACCCATACATTGCGCATCATCATACATAAAATATACCATCACACATCATCACAAACATTATGCATCATCCATTCACAAACACATACACATACACATACACATACACAACAAGTACAAGTCATCATAGAACATAACCGATCCTCTGTGAGAAAGCAGGGGTTGGCGGCGGCAGCCCCTGACAACGGGGTTCTAAGGGCAGCAGCCCCTACTGGGGTCCAAGGGGCAATGCCTCTGGCTGGGGTCGCGCTGCCAAGTCAGCATGGAAAATTTTATTTTTGAACATTTACATAGCACATTTCCTTATAGAAATATCGATCTTCCTGTTAAAATCTCTTAAAATCTTGGTCGTTTGAAACGTATATTTAGTATGCATTTCCAACCCCAAACTAGTTTAAAACCTTAAAAATAGGGGATCTAGAACTCACCTGGACTCAGTGAGTAGCTCCTCAATCAAGCTTTCAAAACAAGGTTCACACTACACAGCCTGCAGATAAGTTAACACACAAAGGAGTTAATTTCTGTTAATTTTGTTGGAAGATCAGCAGTTTCGCTGCTAGTTTCGCCAGCAGTTTCGCTGCCACCTTCGCTCGCAGTTTTGCTGGCATCTTCGCTACCAGTTTCGCTGCCAGTTTCGCCCAACTTTCGTTGGATAACCATGTCTGCGAAACTACCTGTGAAACTATAGTTTCGCAGGAAGTCTTCATAGTTTCGTTGGATGACTACGCATTTTCACCGGATGAACCCTTAATTTCATAGAACGGGCTGAAAATTACGAACCAACCCAATTTTGACCCAAAACTTCAATCTTTTACATCCAAAACCTGGTTTATCACCCAATAAACTATATCTAAGCTTCTAACATGTTTTCTTATACAACAACGTGCATTTTGGGTGAATCTTTGCCACTTTTAAAAACCCAAGGCTTAGAATCCGGGTTTACATCAAATTGAAAGATTAAATGATATTTCTTACTTGGATTCTTGGTGTTTTCTTGTTGTTTGGATGCCCACGAACACCAATCTTCAATCTCGTGATCAACCAAGCCTTAAATCTTCAATTCTCTCCACTCTCTCTCTAGAAATTGGGGTGTTGAGTTGCAAATGAGAGTTGCTCAAGTTGATCCGTTTATATATATCGGGAGTTCTCAGGACCTTAAACTCGCCAAACACATAACCCTTGAGGTCTACTCGGTCCATACTCCATTACCTGCTTATTTACTTTAAATAATCTTGGCTATGCCCATTATTATTAACTTGCTCGTTTTGACTTTATTCCGGGCGTTACAAGTCCACCCCCTTATTTCGGTTTCATCCTCGAACCTGTTAGTCATTCAATAGTTGAGGGTAATCTGGCCCATCTCCTTTTCAGCTTCCCAAGTGGACTTTGATCCCTTCTTGTGCTTCCACTGTACACACACCAAGGGAACCACCTTATTCCTTAGCCTCTTCTTTTTGCGATCGATGATCGCCACTGGTTACTCCACGTAATTGAGTCGTTCATCCACTTCAATATCCTCTAATGGCACCACCAATCCTACTCAGCTAAACACTTTCTTAAGTGAGATACATGGAATGTTAGATGAATTTCAGTTAACTCACTCGACAACTCCAACCTATAGGCCACCTCTCCTACTCGAGCAATGATTCAGAAAGGCCCTGTGTATCTCGGACTAAACTTGCCCTACTTCCTAAACCGAATGTCGCCCTTCCATGGTGAGACTTTCATCATAACTCTATCACCCACCTGGAACTCAATCGGTCTACATCTCTTGTCAACATACGACTTTTGTCTATCTTTGGCTGCCTTCATAAAGGCTTTGATCCTTTCCAGCTTCTTAGTCCTAGCCTCGACCACCTCGATGCTTCCTAACTCTTTATGGCCAATGTCACCCCAACAAGCAGGTGTTTACATCTCCTACCGTATAGCATCTCACATAGAGGCATGCCAATGCTTGCATGGTAGCTATTGTTATATGAGAACTCGGCTAATGGAAAGTGGTCATCCCAACTTCCTCCAAAATCAATAACGCATGCCCGAAGCATATCTTCCAGTGTCTGAATGGTCCTTTCTGACGGACCATCTGTCTGCGGGTGATAAGCCGTGCTGATATGTAACATCGTCCTCATGGCATCGTGAAATCTCTTCCAAAACTTGGATGTAAACAAGGTGTCACGATCTGAAAAGATAGACACTGGTACACCATGCCGACTTACAATCTCCTTGATGAAGATCCGCTAATCTTTCAGAAGAATACGTCTCGCGGATCGGTAGGAAGTGAGCACTCTTCGTCAAACGATCAACTATCACCATATGGCATCATACCCTTTCAAGGTACGCGGTAACTTCGTGATAAATTCCATGGTGATATGCTCCCACTTCCACTCGGGTATGTCCAAAGGTTGGATCTTCCCGTATGGCTTCTGATGCTCCGCCTTCACCTGCAAGCAAGTAAGGCACTTACTCATGTACTCCACTATGTCGCGCTTCATACCCGGCCACCAATAATCTTTCTTCATGTCTTGATACATATTTGTAGAACCGGGATGAATAAAGTACCGAGTCTTATGAGCTTCATCCATAATCTTCCCACGTAGGTCCCCAAAACAAGGAATCCATATTCGTCCGAATCAGGTTATAACACCGAGTGTGTTTTCACCCAACTCCGTGACCAGACCTCTCATTCTTTCAGAGTTAAGATGATCTTCTTTCAACGCTTCATCTTGAAACTCTTTAACTTGCTTCATCACATCAGAGGTCATAACCAACTGATAAGCCTTCACCCGAATTGGCTCGGGTCTCTCTTTTCGGCTAAGGGCATCTTCCACCACGTTGGCTTTGCCCGAATGGTAATGGATCTTGTAATCATAATCTTTTATTAGCTCCAACCATCTACTCTGCCTCATGTTCAAGTCTCTACTTGAAGAAGTACTTCAAGCTCTTGTGGTTAGTGAATATGGTGCACTTCGTCCCGTATAGGTATTGTCTCTGAATATTTAATGCAAAGACCACTACTGCTAACTCCAAGTCATGAGTAGGATAATTAACCTCATGAACTTTCAACTGTCGGGATGCGTAGGCTATAACATTTCTTCGTGAATCAAGACACTTCCTAACCACGAGTAAGAAGCATCTGAATAAACCACTAAATCTTCGCTTCCATCGGATAACGACAAGATAGGAACTTGAGTCAACCTCGCCTTTAACTCCTCAAATGCCTTCTCTTGAGCTTGACCCCATACAAACTTTACACCCTTACGGGTCAACTTAGTCAATGGAAAAGCTATCTTAGAGAAGTCTCAAATGAATATTCTGTAATAGCCCGCCAAACCCAAGAAACTACGAATCTCAAATGGCGTCTTTGGAGACTTCCATTGCATCACCACCTCCACCTTTGTCGGGTCTACCATAATCCCTTCAGGATTCACCATGTGACCCAAAAACTGAACTTCGCGCAACCAGAACGCGTACTTGGAGAACTTGGCATATAGTTCCTCCTTTCTTAACGTCTCCAACACCTCTCGAATGTGATCGGCATGCTCCTTCTCGCTCTTTGAATAAATTAGGATATCATCAATAAACACAATCACTGATTTATCCAACATCAGTCGACACACTTGATTCATCAAGTCCATAAAAGCAGCTCGCGCGTTGGTCAAACCAAAGACATAACGAGAAACTTGTAGTGTCCATAACGCGTGCGAAAAGCTATTTTAGGAATATCTTGCTTCTTAACCTTTGGCTGATGGTAGCCAAATCAAAGATCTATCCTCGAGAACCAACTGGCACCTTGGAGCTGATCAAACAGGTCATCGATCGTCGGCAATGGATACCTATTCTTAACTATCAACTTGTTCAGCTCCCTATAGTCAATACACATCCTTATACTACCGTCTATCTTCTTCACAAATAAGACCAGAGCACCCCAAGGAGAGATACTCGGTCTAATAAACCCCTTATCAAGAAACTCCTACAGTTGCTCCATAAATTCCTTCATCTCGGTCGGAGCCAACCGATACGGTGCCTTAACAATAGGTTAGGCACCTGGTATCAAGTCAATCTGAAATTCAATGTCACGGTCCGGTGGCACGCCTGGTAATTCTTCTGGAAACACGTCCAAAAATTCACACACAACTGGTACATCAGACAGTTGTTGTGTTTGCATATGCACATCCTTCACGTAGGCCAAGTAGGCACTACACCCATGCCTCATGCACTTTCCTGCCACCGCCATCGAAATCACCTTCAGGATAGTCGTAACTCAATCACCGTAAATTGTCACCGAACTCCCATCAGGTGCTGTCAGTCTAACCATCTTCTTGCGACATACGATATTAGCCTCATAGTCCGCCAACCAATCCATTCCTAGGACTAAATCGAAACCACCTAAGGTCATCACGAACGGTCTAACAGGAAACTTATGACCTTCTTGTTCTATATCACAACCTTCTATCATCTCAAAAATGTTAGTAGACTTACCCATGGAAGTTTCTACATCAAAGGGCTCATCAATACTTCTACTCCTAATGGGCAACTTAGCACAAAAGGTAGCAGAAATGAAACTCCTACTAGCACCAGAATCAAATAACACAGATGCAAGAGTTTGGTTTACTAGAAACGTACCTGACACCACGTCAGGGTCCATCCTAGCCTCCTCTCGAGTCATCGTGAAAGCTAGGGTGCTCGCCTTCTACCCTTCCATACCAACAATATTCTTCTTCGCACTGGAACTCTCAGCCCTCGACTTCTTACAGTCCCTGCTCATGTGACCCTCTCCACCACAGTTAAATCATCTTGCCACATGACAATCCTTTGCTATATGCCCCGTCCTCCATACTTAAAACATAAAATCGATCCCAACCTACATTCTCAAAATATGCTCCTTTCCATATTTTCCACACATCTTCGACCCCGCACCAGATGTGACCACACGGCAGTCATCCAAATGTGCACTCTTGTTACTCGTCGGGGCACCACCCCGACCAAACCTCTTCCCATTCCAGTTCTAGTCACCCCTACCTTTCTTACTCACCTCAGCCACCACCACTTCCCGCTCATCATACAGCCTCCCCGCCAGGTCAACCGCTGACCTGAACGTGCTTGGTCGGGCGGCGATCATGTGCCTGCGGATGTCCGCTAGCAAGCCCTGGATATACCTTTTAATCTTTTATGACAGAGGCATCACCTGATTCGGCACCAGTCGTGCCATCTTATTAAACTGGGTGGTGTATTGATGATGCGTCATTGTTCCCACCTCTAGCTGCAGGTACTCCCTCTCAACTTTGTCCATCTCTCGGTGAGCATAAAACTCTCAATCACCAGCTTCTTCAACTCTAGCCACCTCCTTCTCCCGATAGCCCTACTACCCTCAGCATGGACAATATTGTCCCACCAACACAAAGCCAAGTCCACAAATGAGTGGGTGGAAAACTTCACTTTCTGATCTTCCCGACACTTGATGATATCGAGTACAACCTCCATCTCTCTCACCCATCGGTGAGCGGCAACAACAATGCCATTACTATCAAATGTAGGGGGCTTGTATCTTCGAAATGCCCCATAGTTACAGCCTCATGCTGCCTCCTGCACAGGCTCTTCTTCATCCTCCTCATCATCAGAGAGAACCCTCTCAATTTCCGGTTACTCCCGTCCTCCCGAGAACCTATTCCTCTCCCTTCTTTCTCCTTCCTGTACAGCCTTAATCACTTCGGTCACCACAGACGGTAAGATTGTCTGCATGACCTGATGCACCTCCTCAACAATAGCCTCCTTCACTGAGGCTCTCAAGTTAGCACTCTCGTCCCCAACCTCTGGACGAGGGGTCTCTGGCTCTTCATGAACCACCTCTTTAGCCCTAGGCCTTCCTCTCGTGACTCGTGGTTCAGCACCACATCCACGACGACCTCCACCACGAGAAGCCTTAGAAGAACTATCGCCAGCCATATTCTAAGCACCTATAAGATTCAAACATCAACTCGGTCAATCAAGGTAATAGCTCAGTTTATGTTAAGTATAGTAAGTCCCTAATTATAGTGGCCAATTGTGATTAGCCACTTACTTTACTCTTCATACCCCAAGCATTTCCTATCCTGACTACATCAGTATCTAAAACTACTAAAGGCATATAAACCACATAACATGCGCACGTAATCTCGATTAATAATAAGAAAATATATGATGGCACGCAGCTACTCGGACTAGCATCCCTTCCCTTTCCGTCCCATTTTCAGTTTAACTTTAGGTTTCTTTGAAAATATACCCATTTCACTTAAACTTTGGCTCTGATACCAACTTGTAAGGCCCCGTTCCCAGGACGCTCACAGCTGGTCAATCATCGCACATAAAACGTATATTTACATTAATTGAATTAAAACATCGTAGCGGAATGAAATTAAACCACTATTTCATTTCATATAAATAATCGCTTTTGCAAAATAATACAACAGTGTTAACAATTACAAAACATCATTTGTTCGCTTTACAATGCAAAAACATCATTTGTTCGCATTACAATGCAAAAACATCATCATTATACAAAATGGATGCCATCTAAAAACAAGCCAAGTAGCCACCTCGTGCCATCCTCAGCAACATTTACCTGCCAACTCATAAAAAGTCAGGGTTGCTGAGTGAGTTCTAGTTTTATAAAATAAAATACTTTTACTTCCATTTAAAACCTTCCTTTACATTCTTATACCATCAAGCATCATACGTACACATAGATAAAACATTATTATCTTTCATCATTGTTCGTTAACTTTCGTTCATGCATCATCATACCTCATTGTTATCATTCGTTACCTTTCTTACCGTTCATTACATACGTCTATCGTTACGTCCTTACATTCCATACCAATACCATGAACTTTACCCCACCATCATGCATAAAGCATGTACTTGGCCAAAGTCTATAAATAAACTCCCATACATTGCGCCCGGTGACCTGACCATAGTACCGGGGTAAATTTCAGGGTACCAATGCCATGTGCTATACCCCACCATCATGCATGAAGAAGGTACGGGGCCGAAGTCTATAAATAACTCCCATACATTGCGCCTGGTGGCCTGACCATAGTACTGGGGTAGCGACAAAGGTTCCATACAAATGGTCAATCACAAACACAGACCCCAATGTGCATCTTTCCGGGGTAGCTAACCCACACACCGTTGAGCCAACACCCTTCATTGGGTGTGAACCTACATACTTTCTTGCAAGACTTTCTTACATTCATTCGTACATTAAGCATGCATTCATTCTCACTTCACGTTCACTTATCATCATCTTTAACTTCCGCTTTATGTTACATAATACTTTTCGTTCATTATCATAATCACACCACGTAAAGTCATATCATGATACGTTGTAAGGAACATAAGAAAACACATCACACACAAGCATAACATCATCACGTGTCATCATACATAACATATACCGTCACACATCATCACAAACATCATGCATCATCCATTCACAAACACATACACATACACAACAAGTACAATTCATCATAGAACATAACCAGCTTCATGAGACAGTGGGGGTTCGGGGGCGGCAGCCCCTGACAGCGGGGTTCTAGGAGTAGCAGCCCCTAGTGGGATCCAAGGGGCAACGCCCCTGGCTGGGGTCGCGCTGCCAAGTCAGCACGAAAAAAATTTATTTTAGAACATTTACATAGCACAATTCCTTATAGAAATACCGATCTTCCTGTTAAAGCCTCTTAAAATCTTGGTCGTTTGAAACGTATATTTAGTATGCATTCCAAACCTAAACTAGTTTAAAACCTTTAAAATAGGGGATCTAAAACTCACCTAGACTCAGTGAGTAGCTCCTCAATCAAGCTTTCAAAACAAGGGTCGCACTACCCAGCCTACAGATAAGTTAACACACAAAGGATTTAATATCTTCTAATTTCACTGGAAGATCAGCAGTTTCGCTGGTAGTTTCGCCAGCAGTTTCGCTGGTAGTTTCGCCAGCAGTTTCGCTGCCACCTTCGCTGGCAGTTTCGCTGGCATCTTCACTGGCAGTTTTGCTGCCAGTTTCGTCCAACTTTCGTTGGATAACCATGTCTGCAAAACTACCTGTGAAACTATAGTTTCGCAGGAAGTCTTAATAGTTTCGTTGGATGACTACGTATTTTCGCTGGATGGACCCTTGATTTCACAGAACGGGGTGAAAATCACAAACCAACCCAATTTTGACCCAAAACTTCAATCTTTTACATCCAAAACCTTGGTTTATGACCAATAATCTATATCTAAGCTTCTTACATGTTTTCTCACACAAAACGTGAGTTTTGGGTGAATCTTTGCCACTTCTAAAAACCCAAGCCCTAGAATCTGGTTTACATCAAAATGAAGATTAAATGATGTTATCTGGATTCTTGGTGTTTTCTTGTTGTTGGATGCCCATGAACACTGATCTTTAATTCCGTGATCAACCGAGGCTTAAATCTTCAATTCTTTCCACTTTCTCTCTCTACACTCTCTCTCTCTACACTCTCTCTCTCTAAATTTGGGGTGTTTAATTGCAAATAAGAGTTGCTCAAGCTGATCCGTTTATATATATCGGGCATTCTTGGGACCTAAAACTCGCCAAACACATAACCCTCGAGGTTTACTCGGTCCATACTCCATTAGCTTTTATTTTCTTAAATAATCTCAGCTAAGCCCATTATTATTAATTGGCTCGTTTTGACTTTATTCTGGGCGTTACAAGTCCACCCCCTTATTTAGGTTTCGTCCTTAAAACCTATTAGTCACTTAATAGTTGAGGGTAATGCTGCCTCATCTCCTTCTCAGCTTCTCAAGTGGACCCTGATCCCTTCCTGTGCTTCCACTGTACGCGCACCAAGGGAACCACCTTATTCCTTAGCCTCTTCTCTTTGCGATCGATGATCGCCACCGGTTGCTCCACGTAATTGAGTCGTTCATCAACTTCAATATCCACTAGTGGCACCACCATATCCTACTCAACTAAACACTTTCTTAAGTGAGATACATGGAATATCGGATGAATTCCACTTAACTCACTAGGCAACTCTAACCTATAGGCCACCTCTCCTACTCGAGCAATGATTCGGAAAGGCCCTATGTATCTCGGGCTCAACATGCCCCACTTCCTAAACCGAATGATGCCCTTCCATGATAAGACTTTCAGCATAACTCTATCACCCACCTGGAACTCAATTGGTTTACATCTCTTGTCGGCATACGACTTCTGTCTATCTTTGGCTGCCTTCATAAAGGCTTTGATCCTTTCTAGCTTCTTAGTCGTAGCCTCGACCACCTTGACGCTTCCTAACTCTTTATGGCCAATGTCACCCCAACAAGTAGGTGTTTACATCTCCTACCGTATAGCATCTCATACGGAGGCATACTAATGCTGGCATGGTAGCTATTTTTATATGAGAACTCAGTTAACGGTAAGTGGTCATCCCAATTTCCTCCAAAATCAATAACGCATGCCCGAAGCATATCTTCCACCGTCTGAATGGTTCTTTCTGACTGACCATCTGTCTATTGGGTGATAAGCCGTGCTGATATGTAACCTCGTCCCCATAGCATCATGAAATCTCT
>CM046453.1:57632135-57819635 GCA_025506515.1 Flaveria trinervia
AAATTACATAGTGGCCAAAGTTGAAACTAAAGAAAATTCAATGGTGAAATATGAAACCCAATACAGTAACTGTATCACTGAACTTTCTTTTTGATATATAAATATATGATTTGTATTTTGATATTGTTTTTTAGATGTTAAAGCTACATAATGCTGGATCTTGGACATAATCCGGATGGGTGTGAAGATGACATTTAATTTTCAGTAGTATTAAGTCATTACGTTGCAGTAAAAAACGTAAAATGATGTCAAGTAATCATTGACCATCAACATCAAGAAAACCAAAAAAAAACAAATCAAATTAAAAGTAGATAAAAAAACGTTAAACCACAAGTCAAGTTACGGTATGTTAACTCGTAAAATTAGATCAAGACGTAAAGCGAAAAATTTGTGAAATATGAAATGAATAGGGGAACAAATATGAAAGTACAAATTTATTGAGCCTGAATTATAAAAAATGTAAAAGTATTGGATTAGAATAATAATATTAAAGATTAAAAAAATAAAAACAAATTGAGTACAACATATAAAGCATAAAGCACAACTTACGATGCATAGAAAACTTGCTAGTTACTATATAGAATTAATTATACGGATGATCCTTGTGGTATGCCCTGATTTTATTTTTGGTCTATAATTCTTTGACGTTCTCCTTTCTGTCTCTTCCTCCGCCGGAATGCCATGCACCACCATCACCAGTATCACTGACGCCGCCTCATCGAGTCTGTTGTCCTTGTTGCCACTTCTATGACTTGAATCACACCACTGATTTTGTTTTGAGCATGTGCCTAAATTGCACCAGACCGCCACCATTCCTGCCCCAAATTTTTTTCCCTTTGCAACACTTTGACGTTGATACCTACCATTGTCATCATCATCAAACTTAATACCATCTACCTTATCCAATTTCACACCTTTCTATACATCCATTCCATCACCACCACCTAAACCAACCAAAAACAACTAATCAAATATAAACAATACCCAACCCAAATTCAACATTCTTTTCATTTTTGATGATGTTATGGTAGGTCTCAAGCAATGGTTGCAACAACGATTTTCAAGGGGTCGTCAATCATTCGACTCAAGTTTGGGTCTCCATAGATCTGGACGATTTAGATGCTTACGAGCACTAATGTTACGTGTGTGCAAAGTTTTGGACCAGCCTTATAATTTCAAAGAGTTAGGAGCTAACAGTAAAATCAATGCATATCACATGGATCATCCTTGTAATTAAGTCTAGTATATATAATATATGACATACACTATTCCATCCTGAATTTAGATGTGTTTTTTTTAATTTACTTGTTTTTACGTTGCATACTTGCATCATTATTTTTTATTTAAATTGACATTACATAATTAATAAAAATACATAGATTATTTTTAAATATTAACAAAATATCGGTTTTGAAACCGAAGTAAAAACTGAAACCAAAATGAAAATAAAAAAACCGAAACTGAAAAATTGAAACTAGATAGTTTTAAAAACTCAAAAAGCGAAATATTGGTTTTTCTTATTTGTTTTAGGTTGAAACTGAATCAAACCAACCCATGTGCACCCTTATGTAGACCATTACAAGACAAATTGTATGACTCATCGTACAATTCTCATGTACAATCTTAAGTTGATTAAAATATTTCATGAAATGCTTGTAGGTTCTTTACATGACCTAATTCTTTGATATACAACTGACTATTCTAAAACAGCGTAAATTAAAGTGCTACTTCATGTTGAAAACGAGGTAGGATTTCTCGATTTAACATGATATAAGATTAATTATTACACTTGATAATTATTTGAGATAATATAAGATTTAATTAGTTAATATATTAGATATATACTATATGTTTATTGATTCATCCATTCATTTATCTATTACTTCATTTCTTTGTTTCTTCAATTCTACACAAAGGTTGTTAGTGATTTCGTTCTGATAGCATTCAATAATGAATCGCCTTACGAGATGGGCGTATGAAACCATACCATTTGTCGTGAGCTTTAGAGAAGTTTAACCATACCATTTGTTTTAGGTGTTTGGGTCTGTGGATGAGTTGGCAGATTAGGCTATTAGCGGAGGAAGTGAGAATGGTTACGTCATAGTCACCTAACAATCGAAGAATAACACAATCAGTTATGTTATTAAGATACTTATTAAATGTGATTATGGTTACGTGGACTACAAGAATGCACCGTACCCCAAGTTAGACATTTGACACGCACACACGCACACGCAGACGCACACGAAAACAAAAACAAAAACAAAAACAAAAGGAACGAGTTTTCAGTTTGAATTGATGATCTGCTCAACATCTAGAGGGTCATAAATGACGAATATAACTATGAATCTACGTAACATCTAAAAGGTGGTAAATAATTGATATAACAATAAAACTGCTCAAGGCATCCATTTAAAATAGAACTCTTGAAGAAGAAAACTTGTTTGGTGGGGCAACCAACGAATAAAAACATGGAGCCAAATAACATATTGTTAACCTTGAGGGAACATAACTTTGACAACGTGTCTAGCCTCAAAAACCAAATGTAATGCGCTCTGGGCAAACATAATGTAAACAAATTCATGGAAACTCTAATGCAAACTTTTTTTCAGGATACTACATGCATTCAGATGGTTATACTTGTAACAATCAAGAAAATAAAACCACTACTATTACGAAGAAGGTTTTTTTCATCCATCTAACATCATACATTATATGACGTGCTTCTCGCATGTGTTTGTAACATACAGGACGTAGTACACCTGCCATTTGTTTGGATTGTTAGTGTGACATGTTGCAGAATATGTTTTGTATTGCCCATGAGTTTATAACTAAATAATGGGAGGACAACTTCGCCTTAGTGCTACATAAGCTAAAAGATGCATTTGATTGTTGTAGCATTCTGTTAATTGTAATCCTTACAATTAACAACAAAAGTAATACATTTGATTGAGGGTTTTGAAACCGAAGTATGATCGTTAAACCCAACAAACAGATCAGGAATCACAAATTGATAGTTTGATACCTCGGATAAATCCTAGAAATGTGCTAAAATACTATCAGATTAAACCAATTAAGTGTACATCTCAAATGTATAATTGGATTCAAGCAGGAATTTATATAAAAATCAAACATTTGGTTTTTGCGATAGAGAACATCATACGTCACCCTGTTCCTGTTTCAATCCACGTTTTTCAATACGTGAGTGCTTTATACGTTGGACTCGATGGATTTAGAAATATCAAATTCATACATACATAGGGCCTACTTAATAATTAGTAAAACCCAACATGTTTATACTCACATGAAACAAACCATATAATCTAAGCCATGTACCAAAGACCCAGTAATAACTAATATATTCACATCATCACATGTATAATTAATTAATTATGTTAGTATAACACGAGCCCGTACTTTCACATCACCTAACTTGTTTATAATTAATTAATTATGTTAGTATAACAAGTTAATCCAATAATACTAAAATTATCGATAACACTAAATTATTAACATTCTTCTTCGTTTTAATGATAACCATGATTAAGTTTAATGTCTTACAGAAATTCTGCATAAATGAAAAATGTCCTACGAATCATACATCAGTATCCATCAGGAATCAACACTTCCATACTATCATTAATCTCACCCAGGAATCAACACTTCCAGTGTGAAAAAACTGGTGTCAGCTTTTACATTCTGATTAAACATCAATATTCATCTCTACTATATTGCACAATTTACACTATAATCAATTAACATTGCAAATCAAGTGTTGTTCGCCTATTTCTCAGCTCAAGTGCAAGGTTTCTAGCATGCTTTAAACACTGGAAGCTTTTTGCAGAATTGACATCTTCCGAAAATGCCAACTCCAGATTTGAAAACATTTCTTTAAAGGCCTTTGTATCTCCACTTCCATCTGATTCTTGTAAATTCTTCTGCGCCGACCTGTTTTTACGTCTGCTGCCCACCGCTTTTTCCAACTTCATTGCCATCACATTCGCTCGTGTTATACATGATAAGGGTAGCTGTAACATAACATGAGTAGCACTAAACAAAGTTGAACTTTTACTTCTTAGGTCAAAACTATTACTCCATAAGTTGCCAGGCGTTTTTTATTAGAGATGGCAATTTCAATCCCTTTACTTATAAATGGGTCAATTTTGATTTTTTCCCCCTCAGACGGGACTAACGGGTCAATCCAACATATTAGCAGATAGGAGAACACGTCACATGGGTTGAAACTCACCAAAAATTCATTTTATATACACTCAAACTCAAAATTGCTTTATTCAAAATTTAGATTGCAATCAAAATTAACGCAAAATTGTTTACAATATTCTCTGAAAAAAACTAACAAAAAGATGTTTGTCGGTCAACCCAACCACAAACTGACCTGTTTCAACAATGACCCATTACTCAACCTGATCATTTTGACACCTCTATATTTCTGATAGGCAGGTTTGATTTAGCAATATGCCCTTGATTCATCATGCAAAATCAACAAATTTCTCCACCCAAAAAGAATCAAGTGTCAACTGACCTGAGCAAGTTGTGCGACTTTAAATCCAAAGCTCCTTTCAGTAACACCAGGAACAAGCTTATAAAGGTAAACAACGTCTTCATAGTCAGAATTCTCAGCATTTGAATTCATCATACATTCATCCTTCTGTGAAGTCAGATATGAAACATGATACGACCCCACACAACCAGTCAACCCTTTTGTCAAATTGACTATTTCTGGATAATGAGTAACAAATAGCACCATACATTTTTTCTGCTCTAACAAATAGTTCAATGTAGCATATGCAATTGCAACCCCATCATGTGTGCTTGTGCCTCTACCAAGCTCATCAAGAATCACTAAAGATTGGCCCGTGCAAGTATCGAGTATATGAGAAGCCTCACTCAATTCTTCTAAAAATGTACTTCTTCCCTGCTGAATGCTATCAGAAGCTCCCATCCTTGTGTAAATTCCATCTAATACATGCAGTTTTGTTGATGATGCTGGTACAAAAGAACCAACCTAAAGAAAATGGAGAACATTCATTTAGTTCTTTCTATTACACCATGTCCCAAAAACTACAAGGGTGTTTGGATGTGTTCCTGCTGTTTAAAGTCATAACACAGTCAGATATTTATATGTTTGGTGATTTGTAATTAGTTAAAGAACTAATATATAAAATTTACCAAAGAGAAAATTGCTTGTGAAAACAATTACTGAAGGAGATAAAAGATAAGACGACCAAAAAATGGGAGAAATTTTGTGCAATATGAGTAGAAGTCTCTAATTAGATCAAATAGAGAAAAAAAGTAAATTTAATTTACCCATAGATAATGAAACATTCAGAACAAGAAACAAGCTGTAGTCTGTAGAGTAGTTTTCGTGTGTCTTTTTGTTGTTTTGAAATTGTAATAATCACAAGTTTTTATTATTTAAGGAATTAAAGAATACTATGGCCAAAAAAGATGTTTTGTGCAAAAAGATTACCGACTCTTTAATAAACTACTCGAGAAAATGAACAAATACATTTTGTAGAAGAAGAGATTACATGAATATAAGTCATCCAAATTAGGTCAAGAGAAGGGGTAAGGTAAGTTTATTTTGCTCTTACATAATATGTTTTGTTTCCAGCTGACATGAACTATTTATTTGACCTCCAAACCAGCATATAAGTAAATGCAGGATATGTTTATCTGAATTTTAAAAGGCGATTAGACCAGGTTTAGAACACAAATCCAAACACCACCTAGATAGCCTAGACGTTTTAGAGTACATGAGTAGTAAAAGCATATATGTATTGCTAACATACCTGTGCCATGATAGCAATAAGAGCCACTTGTCTTATATAACAACTTTTTCCACCCATATTTGGTCCTGTAACAATCTGACAATATTCCCCATCTGCATGCAAATTTGTATCATTTGAGACAAAACTATCTTGTAACATCGTCTCCAAAACCTGCTCATGGTTAACCATCTAAGCATTATGCAAAAAAAAGCACTGACATGAGACATCTTAAAAAGAGTTTTATATACCGGATGGCGCCCTGCGGATATACATATCTGAACAGGTTCACTATCTTCAACAAAATCAGGACGGGCATAGTTCTGAGAAAGTAAGAAAATATACAAGTTGAAGCATCACACATGTAGAGGTGGAAGTTTCGAACCATTTATGAGCAATATGGTCACTTTGGGTTGGACTTAATCGCTAACTAGTAAGGTTAGTATTTTTACAACTGTAATGGAATGGGTCAAACAGGTCACATGAGACGAAAGTTGCTCAAACTACATTTAACATCTCAATTGTTAAAGATTATGGAAAAAGTTATTGCAGTCATCCTAATCAGACCTGACTCATTTGGTATGTACTAAAAAATTGCTCATTTTGACATGAACCCATTTTGACCTTCCCGACCTGTCCATTTTGCTACCTCTCATCAAATTTGTGAACTCATGAAAGACTAGAAACCTTGTTTCTTGCAAGAAGGGCAAGAGAATGTATGCAATCCAAGGCTGCTATTGCTTGAACAGAACTCTGGAACTCAGAATAGTATTTGCTGAATTCATTTAAAAAGTTGTGCCAAGCTGAGCGGCACACAACGAGAAGCTCTTCCTTGGCCAATGACAGGTGGTCTAAAGCCACCAATACTTCTGGTGCATGATAGCGTATCGCCTTTTTGTACTGTTAACCTTCACCCAATTAGAAGGAGCCTTTACTTCTAGTGGCAACTGCAATTAACACTATAACGAATGAGAGACAACCATAACCGCAAATAGCATTTTAAGTTACAGACAATAATAAGCTTCAAAAACATATATATATATATATATATATATATTATATATATATATATATATATATATATATTCCAAGATAAATTGATTTATAGGAGGTGTTTGGATGAGTGCTTAGAAGTAATTGAGTTTGACTGTGCTTTTGTAGTTTGATGGTTGAATGGTTAGTTAGATAACAAGTTATTTAAGCATTTGATGAATTCTACTAATTTATGAAATTGATAAATAAAATGACAAAGGATATTCTAGTAAAAAAGATATACTTGCTGTATAAAAAAAAGAGTAAAATGTCATTTTCGTCCCTGACGTTTTGTTGAATTTTCCATTTCAATCCAAAAACATTTTTTGTCATTTCAGTCATAGTGGTTTACCAAATATTGTCATTTTCATCCACTCCACTAACTCCGTTAAGATCTTAGTTAAATATGAGTGTATTCAAGTCTTTTTCGACACCCTGATCATCCAATTAAAACAAATTAATCAATTAAACCTAAAAAACATGAAGTGACTAGTGAAACCGGGCGTTTCGATTTAAAAACTTCAATTAACCCTAATTCATGTTGTTCGATTGAGGTCTATTGTGAGATTTCCATTAATCTTCACATTTTGTTCTAATGTGTACCTTTATTCGATTAAGGGTTGTTGTAGGACCGAGGTCTGCTGTTGTCACGCTTTGTTTGATTCAGGTATGTTGTTATCATGTTCGTATTGTCACGTTTGTTTAAACGTGACAACTGAACTCAATCAAACAAAATTTGACAACAATAGATCTCAATCGAACAACGATGCACGTTAGATCAAAACATGAAGATCAATTGAAATCCCACAGCACACCTCAATCGAACAACATGAGTTAGAGTTAATCGAAACTTTTAAATCGAAGCACCCGATCTCACTAGTCACTTCATATGTTTATTAGTTTTGATTGAATATTAATTAATTATTTGTTATAATTGGATAATTAAGGTGTTGAAAATAACTAAAGCACCCTCATATTTAACGATGACCTTAACAGAGTTAGTGAAGTGGATGAAAATGGCAACATTTGGTAAAATACAGTGACTGAAATGGCAAAAAAAGTTTTTGAATTGAAATGGCAAACTCAACAAAACATCAGGGATGAAAATGACATTCTACTCAAAAAAAAGATATACTTTCTTGGAATGGAAGTAAAAATATCTTCTACTAAGGTTACGAGAACTACAATTAGGTAAATATGTTTATCCTTTTAGTAGCAGTTGATTATTGACCCAAAATAATTAGATAATCAGAAGAAGGCTCTCTGTTTATCCAAAAGTTGAAAACTATTATACGCAAACCTAAAGTCTAAACACTTGTTAATTACCTCTATCAAATGGGTCGTTCCAGACACACTCATGAATTCCAGATTCTGTTTTTTCAATTGTTTACGGTATAAACCAATTAATAAATCTAATTTTTCCTTTGCCTGCTTCACTTTAATCCTTGCTGTAGCAATCTGCGTATTGTTAAGAAATATAAATGTGTAAGAAGCCACCCAACTATTCAAGTTTTTTGATCAACTGAAATTAATTTAAAGGCCACTCAAGTATAAATCCAGATTCATTTATACCGAATCTAACCAAAAACATGCTAAATGATAAAAGCTTCATTTAATTTTTTTAATGGCACGATAACTTTGTACTCTAGCTGAGAAAAGTTATGAAGGGTATCATCTATTTTGCTGGATAACAGGCTTTGATATAAATGTAAAGGGATACATACTCGGGTTGCCTGTAAAATAGTTTTAATAGACGAGTGCCCTTAATGTAAAACGTTGGATAGCTTGTGTGGTTTCCTCATATATTATCCCAAAAGATTAAGACTCATTAAATAAACATAAGACATGATAAAATGCACAGGTTACATTTAGAGTGATTCATATTAGAAACCTCTTCGAAATGCCCTTCTGAAACAACAAACAGATTGGAAAGGTCACGTTGTTCAGCAGCTTCCTTATTCAAGGCAGAGAGCAGCCTTGTGGCAGTAGAAATTATGCTGGATGATGATGCAGTCAAAATTAACCTTTTCAGCAATGAAGAACGAATGGCTTTTTCTTGCATGTCGTCACCATTATCCTCTTCTCCAACCTGAAGCTGCTGAAGCTGTTTACCGGACACTAACATGGCTTGAATGACTGCTATGAACTGACATCGAACACTAAATTAGATACATATATTCCAGTTGTCTAATTACACTAAATGTGCCAACTTTAAAATCGTTTATGAATGAAAGCTTAGAAACGGGTCAAGCAGCTCAAAAGTCACATGAAGAGTATTCAAAAAGCAAAAAAAACCAACTAAATTGTTTCAATTTAAAAACTATCATTGTACAATACATAGTTTCTTTCACAAATTTAACCCATTATAGTTTCTATACATTAAAGAAAAAGATAAAAAGAGGAAAAAGAAAGTTAGGGTGAGTTGGCCAGCCCATTTTTCCACCTCTAACATGTGCAATAGCTTCAGTACCTCAGATGCCGTAGCAGTTCGATGAAAAATTCTTGTAATTCCACGTTGAATATCAGGCAGCCTCCCTAAATTAGTCAGAACTGAAGTAAGCAGCTGCTGGAATTTTGGTGTAAAAGTAATGTTGGTGCCTTTTCTGTCAGACCCCAAACCACCATAGGTGTTGGGAGAATTCATTGATACAAGAATCTCTGAAATAGCATCAAGACGAGCATTAATCATGTTTCTGTCACGTAAAGGATGACTCACCTGAATGATGAGGTAAATCCCAATTACCATATAATAGATTCCATAGATAACAGTAGCAACAAAAAAGATTACACACATTCACGAAAAAGTAATAATGATAATGATTAGAGGTACCAATAATGACTTAATGTGTGTGTATAACAAGTCAAATAGATAAACTAATAAAATAGCTAAAAAGAAAACAAGTCAAAAGTCCCACCCACTCGTTTCTGAAACATGTTGGCATTGATTTATATTCTAAACCTGTTCCATATTTAGATTAGCGTATTGATGTATTATATATACTGATTATGTTCAATGAGAAGGACACGGTTCTGAATACCAAGTAATAGTCCCTTGAAGTGAATTTCTAATGCATACCCTTTAAATCATATTATTCAAGTAATTAACTCAATTTCATAGTGAACAGCTTTTGTAATCATATTCGACACAAAACTATTCACCAAAAGTTCACAAACCTTAAACCATAATTGTTTTGGGTGAACACCCAACCATACAAAACATCCTTTACTGAACTTAACCATGTTGCTACCTCTAATGATGAATGCAAGACAGATTGAAGCATACCCAGTGCCTGAGAAGCCTTGAACCACATGTAGTAAGTGTGTGATTCATACACCCAAACAATGAGCCAGACTCAGAACCATTGGTGTTGTTCTTCAGAACCTACATGTGGTCAAACTGTTAAAGCTACTTGAATAATTATATTACACAAGGCCTAATGTTGAATTTCGGATAGTGTATGAGGAATTATTATCAAAGGCATATTCTAACACAAGATGAGTATTCAGCTACATTAATGTTTAAGACATTGCAAATAGGAAATTATCACAAACCTCTAATTGTTGCATAGCATTGGCTGAGAGGATCATCTCCACATTATTAAAAAAGGGCCGAAATGAATCTCCCAAGCACAGAATCCTTTCAAGACCAAATTGTTTTAAATGATTGATGGTCAAGGCCAATGCCTGAACAACCAAATCAGGCATACCCATAATCACCTGTATAATCGAAAAAAAAACAGATAAATACAACTAAATCTCAAAATCAGTATTTGCTTTCCTCATCTTCTTCTAGTTCCTTTTATTTGCTATCTTATTACCATTCTTGTTTCATATCTTTAATAGTTTGACTGAAAAGAAACATGTTTACCAATTGATTTTTTGTTCTTCCCTTCAACTTCCACATTCTTGAGCAGTATCATTTATAAGACTGCCGCCTATTGTATCATAAGCAGACAATACTTCAGCCAGTGCACCACCATCTTTATAGAGATCTCGAGAAGCACGTTCCATACGTACATTTGAAGCAGGCCCCGCATATGTCACTAAAAACTATACATAAAACAGAGTCCCTTGTATTAGAAGTAGTTACCTAAAATATATACCACAAAACCAAGATTTCCAATTTATCAAATCAAAAAGTTTTATTGATGAATGGCATATCATAATCATCCAGTAATGACACTGCCATACATACTAGAAAAGATCAAGTGATGGTACATTGGTACCCTTGAAAATAGGTCCAGCTAGGTGTTTGCATGTGTGTTTTGATAGTGATCATGTGATATTTCAAAAAGATGATAATAAGATATTAATATAATGAGTTGTAACAAATGGGCTGTATAAAATAGTGTTTAGATTTGCTTCTACCGCTTGTAACTATAATAATAACAAGATGATCAAATGTTTGATTCAACCATGTTATCTATTAAGATTCATCGAGTCATAACTACCTTCTCTGTTAGCTTAGACAAGGGATCACCAAGAAGCAATTCAGCAGGAGACAAGCTCAATATCTTAGCTTCAAGCCCAGTTCTCAATACATTATCGTCAAATTCACCATAAATAACATCTCCCGTCGAAATTTCAACCGCCACAATCCCGATTTTCACATCAATCCCACTTTCACTACTCCCCTTCTCACCACCATTCCCACTATCAACAACACAAACCAAATAGTTATTACAAGACCCACACCCCTCCTCTCCCCCACCCACATCTTCAGCAGCTTCCAAAGTCGCCTTTGTGTACAATGCCGATAACCCACGACAAAAAGGACCCAATTTATTCGACCCATGCGCTTTGATCGTCGCGGTTTCAGTCTGCTTAACAACACCCACCTTGTACCCAGCACTCACCAGCCTCCTCACATGGACATTCAACCGAAAAGTGGGTATACTAGCTGTCAAGAAATTATGGTCCATATGTGCATAAATCCCCAAAACTCTTGCAGCATTCTCAGCATCTTCACCGAAAAATCGAAACTTGTAACCTACTTCTATCATCAAAAGAACATCTTTGTACTTTGCTTTAAGCTCCACCACCTGCTGCTCTAATGGGGTATACTTAGGATTCAATACAAGTTTACTGTTTGAAGTGGAAGCAATCTCTGTATCATGATCACAGGGCTCTAGAAGTTTGCTTATGAACTTTTGGTGAAGTGTAGGATTGGGTAAAGGGAGATTAGGGTTTTGAGAAGGTTCTGGAAGGTCGGAATTGGGGGATACTTTGGGGGTTTTTTTGATGGGAGAGATGAGTTGGGATGTGCGTTGGCGTTTGAGAGGGGAGAATGTGACGGTGGCGGAGACTTTAGGAGGTGGTATTGATGGGGCGGTGGAAGACGGTGGCGACGGCGGCGATGGTGGCGGTGATGACGGAGGCGACGGTGGCGGTGGGGAAGAAGGGGGTTTGGGTTTGGGTTTGGGAGCGAAGAAACGGGAGATGACTTGTTGTTTTTGTTTTCCCATTACGGCGGCGGTGCGACGGTGATCACGGTGGTCGCGAGGGTTTAGAGGGTTTTGGTGTGAAGGCGGTAACCCATACGTTTTGGCGCCCTTTTTGAGGGCACCAGCGAGATGATTATTCACCGTACATTCCAAGTTTTGTTAAACTTTCACTCATTATAATACAACTCATTTGGTAAAATCGAATGGGTTTTAGTGTTTTGTGAATTTTTTAACACTTGTATCCTAGATAGTTTTGGCAGTGATTTAATTTTAATGGATGGGTGTCGGTGCGCGTTCGAATAATGGTGCCCATTTTTTTTCCCTTGAGTAAATTATGTTTTTAGTCTCTGTGGTTTAATGGTTATAACGATTTTTCATCCAATAGTTTGAAAACGTCCGGTTTAACCACTGTGGTTTGAAATCTGTCACAATTAAGTCCAAACCGTTAACTCCATCCAATTTCTCCGTTAAACTTTTTGAAAAAGACCAAAATACCCTTGAACTAAAATTGTTATTATATTACAAATAAACAATATGTGGGTCCCACTCCATCCCACTATACCTTAACCTACTTTCTTTTCTTTTGACCACATCCGAACCACCTTCACACGCCACTCACCAGCAACCTCCACCGCCACCACCCGCCGGTCACCGGCTACCACCACCTGCCAATCGCCCATATCCGAATCAGTACCATCACCGACAGCCAACTGACGAACCTACATCTCCTTCTTGTTGAATCCGATTCGTGTTCTTCTTGACATTCAATTTGGGGTTTTGGATTTGGGTTTTTAGGGTTTTGTGTTTTAAATGGTTAATTCATGAATTGGAGTTTGAATGGAAGATTATAGTGGTGAAGAAGGTCGGTTTGGGCTTTGCGTTGTGGCATTGGTAGTGGTGGAATTTTTGTTCTGATGGTTGTATCCATGTGTGGTGGCGGTAGCGGTGGGTGGTTGTGTGTCTGTGTAGTGGCAGTGGCGGTGGTTGTGTAGTGGTGGTGGCGGTATGGTAGCTGTGGCGGTGGTTGTATGGTAGCCGTGGCGATGGCTGCGTGCACATGTGGTGGCGGTGGCGGTGGCTGTGTGGCGGTGGCGGTGCTTATGTGGTGGCGGTGACTGTGTGGCGGTGGCAGTTAGGTGGTTGCTATGGTGTGGTATCAGTTAGGTGGTCGCTCGGTATTAGTTAGGTGGTTGCTCGAGGGTGGCAGCGGTGGTGTATGGAAGTGACGGTGGTCTTGGTTTATGCAGGATCGGTGTTTGTCACTTAAACACAAGGTTTTCTTTTAAACTCACCTAGAATCACACTCGGGTAAGAATCAATAAGAGTTGATCACAATATGAAAAGTAACTAAGAACATAAAAAGATAATTTTCAAGATACTTTTATATATTGATTCTCAACTCAAGATACAAAGACTCTTACAAGCAGATAATCTTTTTTTCTATGAGTTACAAGGAGAACCTATATATAATACTATCTACAGCCGGATATACTTTGATACCAGCTGGGATCCTTTAGCTAAAGCCTATACTACAAGACTATAGTTAAGGTATCTCAGATAAAGTCTTATCTGAGATTTGGTAGTCAGGACATGTCCCTGACTTACCTTTTGTCACCAACTAAAGATGGCAACTGTACTATCATGAAAAGGTAAACAGTGGAATAAAGTATGGTCAACAACATGGTTCTTTAGGAAGAAGCCATGTTGTATCAGAAGTCTGCAGCGGAGTGTCAGAGACCATACTTGTGTCCACTGGTTATAGCAGTGTCTTCCAAAGGTTAAATGGCTTCGGAAGAGTAAGTACTTCCGAAGTCACTTTATACTTCGGAAGAGGTTGCTTCTTCCAAGACTTGGAGACTTCTTCTTTTCATCATACTTCGGAAGTGGTCTTTACTTTATTCTTCTAAGTCTTGAACTTCGGAAGTATGCATTTATCTTCGGAAGTGGAATTCTGTCTTCGGAAGTTGAACTTTTTCCTGGTGTTGTAATGGATCACCCGATGAGTTTTGAGGCTCAGTAGGTGACTCACTTATTGAAGCTTCACTATTCCTTGATATAGTAAATTATCGGATTTGTGAATAGTGGAAGCTTGATGTATTGCAGCACTTGGAGAACTTGGTCTAGGCCTGGGAAGCTCAAACAGTTGATCATTAGCAGCAGCATCAGCATCATTTTGAGCACCTATTCCAGCTGAAACATTCTCACAAGAAGGTTTAGAATAGTTTGGAAATAATTCTAAATCAAAGATGTGATCAGGTCCATTCCCCTTAACACAAGGAGTGTGCTCATTAACAACTATATTGGATGGCTCCTCAAATTGTTGATTCTTAATGTTGTATACTCTGTAAGCTTTGGAGCTAGAAGAGTATCCAACAAAGATAGCATCATCCGACTTTTCAGCAAATTTTGCTAAATTGTCCTTTGTGTTAAGTATGGTACACCTGCTTCCAAAGGACCTTAGAAAGTCAATGAACGGTGGCCTCTTGTTCCATAGCTCATAAGGGGTTTTTCCATGGGGCTTAACTATAAGAACTTTGTTATGCACATAGCATGCAGTGCTGACTGCCTCTGCCCAGAATGTTAGAGGTAGCTTTGAATCAGCTAACATAGTTCGAGCAGCCTCAATAAGTGTCTTGTTCCTCCTCTCAGCAACACCGTTTTGTTGAGGAGTTCTGGGAACACTATATTGTCTGGCAATCCCTTTTGAGTTACAGAATGAGTCAAGAACGAAGTTCTTAAACTCAGTCCCTTGATCACACCTAATTATTTTAATCTTGTGATTAATTTAATTTTCTATTTTAAGAATAAAAAATTTTAATGTTTCAGCAGTTTTATCTTTAGTTCTTAAAACGAATACCCGTGTGAATCTTGTAAAATCATCAACTATCATAAGGCAATATGATTTCCTTCCAATGTCATTATACTTGTGGGACCAAAAAGATCCATGTGCAATAAGTGCAATGGAGTAGTGATAGAGTTAACACATTTGGATTTATGAGACGTCCTGTGTTGTTTCTCTTTCAGGCATGCAACACAGTTGTCTTTGCAGAAAAACTCTTTTTTAGGCAAATCATGTACCAAGTTATTTTTAGCCAATTTATTCATTGTCTTAAAATTTACATCACACATACATTTATGCCATAGTGTTGACTCATCACTATCAGCTTTGGAAAGAAAGCATGATACTTCACCCATTGAGGAAGCATTGTTCATATCCAGCTTGTACATATCCCTTTTCCTGGGAGATCTAAGAAGCACCAATTCCGGAGGAATTGTCATCCCTGGTTTGAGGATAATGCACTCATGTTCTGTGAAAAGCATTTGGTGCTTTTGATCACAAAATTGAGAAACACTTAACAGGTTGTGTTCAAGCTGTTTGACAAAGTTAACTTTGTCAACTGTTAACTTACCATTGGATATACTCCCTCTGCCAGAAATATATCCTCCGACCTCACCTCCAAACTAGACAGGACCTCCATCATAATATTGAAATTGTTGAAGGAGAGATCTGTTCCCTGTCATGTGCCTGGAGCATCCACTATCTACAATCTATACATTGTTGTTCTTGTCAAATGGATGTTCCTGCACATAAGATGAGATTTCAGTTTTGTTTGGATACCCAAGCCTTGCTGGTCTTGGGTTCTTCCAAGGATAATGACATGAGTGAACCAAATGATATGCATGGGGGTTCAATAGAGGTCTTTGAAGAAGAGGTTTGGGCTGTATCATCTTCCTTGATCTTCCAGTCCATCGTGTTGGCTGATCTTGGAGGATGAGCTTGTTGAAGCTTTTGCAGCATGGTCTTCTTCCGAAGCTTCTTTCTTTTCGGAAGAAGTCCTCACCACCTTTTCTTCCGAAGCAGTCTTCTTCTGGGATGGTTTCAAGGGAGCCTTTTTGTTCTTGCGAACCTCAGTAGCTTTTGCTTCCGAAGCCATTTTCCCTTCGGAAGAAGGGGTTTCTTCCGAAAGCAACTTGGCTTTGGAAACTAGCTTTCCCTTCTTCAACACTTGAACCGTATGGAAGGGTCCAAATGTGAAACCTTCCCTGACTCCTTCTTTTCTAACATTATTTGCATAATATGTGCTTGCATGATTGTAGTAACAATCTTTTGCCATGTGATTTTGCAAGCCACACATAATGCATGTGATTTTAGTCTTTTGGGAAAGTGAGGGTTGCTGTTTCTTGGTTTTCTTTTCTTCGTCAGCAACTTTTCCCTTTAACTTCTGATCCTTTGGTAGGACAGGAATGCTAGTATTACATTCCTTTCCTGAATCACAAGTACCTAACACTTGGAATCCAGCTAAGACAAAGACACCCTTCTGTTTAGGGTCAATTTTCAGTTTGGATTCAGCCACTTTCTTAGCAGTTCTCCTAGCAGCTTTAGCTCTGCTTCTTTTGGCTTTGGTGGTTACGATTTGATCATCACAGGAGGTGATAGGTATATCTACCTGTTCCTTCCCTGTGGTGGCCACTATTGGTGCCTCATCCTTTAACTCTGGAAAGAGAGGGTCAGCAGTTGGAACCTCTTGCTCTTCAGTACCACATCTAGGCTGTCTAATAGACTCATAGGAATGTGGTGGAGCAATTTCATTGGTTCCCAACCCTCCTTTGTTCTGATAACAGAGTTTGGAATGGGAGGATGATGCAAGAATAGCTTGAAAGTTTTGCTCAGAGATAGCATGCTTCCTGGCCTGAGCCTCAGCAGTGACAAGTTGGGTTTGAGCCTTAGACAATTTGGATATCAGATCCTTGATTTGAGTCTTGTAGTTGGTGTGTTCGTGTTTTAAAAGAGATAGAGTTTTCTCTAACTCATCAATTTTCTTTTGATAGTCAGATTTAGCTCTTTTAAAATCAGATTTTAGAATATTTAAAGACTCAATGTCAGATCTGATTTCCATATTGTAATCCTGATAGAGTTTAACTTTAGCTATACAGGCTGGAGTGCAGAGATGTTCATATACATGGGCATCATCTATTCCGGTCATGAGAGCTTGAGCAGGAGTCACATCTTGTACCATGAAGCTCTAGTCAACTTCTTGAGCCATTGCGGCTGTTTCAGTTGACTTCTCAGTGGGCTTTGAGGTTGAGGGATGTGTGGAGGCCTGTGGGGTTCCCAGATTGGTCTTGGGAGCCTTGCATTCCCTTGCAAAATGACCCAGTTGGTTATAGTTGTAACACTTTGCCCTGGTCTTGTCGAACCCGAACTTGCTGGTAGTTGGGTTTTGAGGGAAATGCCTTCCAGTTCTCTTAAAAAACTTCTTTGCTCTGTAAGTTAAGAGAGCCATTTGCTGGACAATGTCCACGTACTCTACGTCATCTGGGCTAAAACACTCAAGATCATCAAAGCAGTATTGAAAATCTCCTGAGTGTCCACCTCCTGAAACAAAGGCACAACTTTCCTCGAAGGGATTGTGTTGAGCCTGTTGAGACCTTGGAGTCTCAAGATAAGTGATGTAGGGACCAGAAGAGCAGGATGGCTGCTGATAAGTCAGGAAGTGCTGAGGTTGAGGGGTTAATGAGCCTTCAGCAACCATTAAAGCGTTGCTAGCAGGAAGACTCATAGGTCTACTTGTTTGGTGACCCTTCTTACTCTCCATCTCTAGACGGTATCCATCAAGGATGCCATAGAGCTCAGTCATGGAAAGAGTGTTCAAGTTTTCTGTTCTCTTGATAGAGACACAGTAGAATGTCCACTCATTTGGAAGAGCACTCATGAACTTTCTGGTGAGATCTCTAAGTTCAGGAGTGATCTTCACAAACTAAAGGGAAGAGATAAGATCCATGTACCCGAAGTACTGCTGGCTGAGGGTCTCTCCAGCAATATGAGTGAAGTTCTCGTACTGCTGCTTCAGTGAGTCCTTCTTTGAGTCGTTGGAGCAAGAATACATCTAAGCAAGTGCATCAAACAATTCTTTGGTAGTCTTGCAATGCTCGAACCCCACCATAATAGAGTTCGGTATTACAGTCATGAGAATAGTCATAGCATTGCTATCGATGTCCATCTTCTTTCTATCTTCATCAAAATAGTCTTCGACAGCCTTTTCTATCATGGCACCATTTCCACCAGGTGAAGCCACCTTTGGCTTGTACGGTCCATTGACAATGGAGTTCCATATTTTTTTGTCTTGGTATCTAATGAAGCCTTCCATTCTTCTACTCCAAGACTTGAAGTTTTTAGGGGTGATGATTGGTGCTTTGGTCATCGTCCCCATCTCTACTTCAGATTTGTTGAGGGCCATTGAGTGAGTGGGTGGTAGGGAGGAGTGAAAACAGGTTGATTTGGATGGTTAGATCAAACAATCTAGAGCCTGAGATGCTCTGATACCAATTGCAGGATCGGTTTTTGTCACTTAAACACAAGGTTTTCTCTCAAACTCACCTAGAATCGCAATCGGGTAAGAATCAATAAGAGTTGATCACAATATGAAAAGTAACTAAGAACACAGAAAGATAAGTTTCAAGACACTTTTATATATTGATTCTCAACTCAAGATACAAAGGCTCTTACAAGCAGATGATAATCTTTTTTTCTATGAGTTACAAGGAGAACCTATATATAATACTATCTACAGCCGGATATATTTTGATACCAGCTGGGATCCTTTAGCTAAAGCCTATACTACAAGACTATAGTTAAGGTATCTCAGATAAAGTCTTATCTGAGATTTGGTAGTCAGGACATGTTCCTGACTTACCTTTTGTCACCAACTAAAGATGGCAACTGTACTATCATGAAAAGGTAAACAGTGGAATAAAGTATGTTCAACAACATGGTTCTTTAGGAAGAAGCCACGCTGTATCAGAAGTCTGCAGCGGAGTGTCAGAGACCATACTTGTGTCCACTGGTTATAGCAGTATCTTCCGAAGGTTAAATGGCTTCAGAAGAGTAAGTACTTCCGAAGCCACTTTATACTTTGGAAGAGGTTGCTTCTTCCAAGACTTGGAGACTTCTTCTTTTCATCATACTTCGAAAGTGGTCTTTACTTTATTCTTCTAAGTCTTGAACTTCGGAAGTATGCATTTGTCTTCGAAAGTAGAATTCTGTCTTCGGAACTTGAACTTTCCCTTTGTCTTCGGAAGAACTCTACAACCTTCGGAAGTTCCATGATAAGCTTCGGAAGCCTTTGCATGCAGCACCAAAATAACTTAAGTAATCTAGTTTTGGTTGCATTAGCCTTCTTCTTATCCAATAGTTTGGACTGGGGACTTCAACTTCAATGGCGATTGCTCTAACGGCGAGGCCGTGTGCGACGGTGAAGCTCCGGCAGTTGGCGTGGGAGAACGTGGTGATGGAGGCGGAGGTGATGGTGGCGATAATGGCAGTGGTGGTGATAGAAGGGGAATAAAGGGTTGTGAAGAGGATGAAGGGAGAGAGTGAGTGTGTGTAAGTAACAATTTAAGTCCAAGGGTATTTTTGTCTTTTTGCATACACTTAACAGAAAAGTTAGATGAGAGTTAGTGTCTTGGACTTGATTGTAACATGTTTTAAATCACAGTGGTTAAATCGGGCGTTTTAAACTATTGGATGAAAAGCGTTATAACCACCAAACTATAGGGACGAAAAGCGTAATTTACTCTTTTCCCTTTTAACTCTTAGCCTTAAACATATGTTCGCAAACGTGTCCTTAAACCCTTGCCTCTCCATTTCCTCTTTGCTCCCCTGTTGTTCTTCTCCTTTTACGAATCACTGTTGCGATTTCAAGAGTATAACATTAGGTTTACGAATCACTGTTGCGATTTCAAGAGTATTACATCAGGTGGTCATACTATGTTTTTACATGCATTTTCGGATGCTATGTTTCATCTGGAATTTTGCTTCTCCATTCTTGAATTATTCCTAATTAGTGGTGGTTTACCTTGGATCAGAAGATTTGCTATAGAATAGCTACTGATCCAATTGCCTCCCCATGAAAAGTGTTACATTTGTTCTACACAGACCATGTCCATTAACCTATGGCTTTATTTACATATAAAATCGTTGTTGTGAATTACATGGTTATTGCATCAGCTATGTTTTTTAATGGTCGAAGGTAAGGGTACACACTTTTTAACCCTCGCTTTCAAATGTCAGTTTTTATTTGGGATTGCAGGCATGGCTTTACCTCTTGGCTTTGTTTGGGTTTCTTTTTCTTTTGCGGTTTTACAACATGAAGAAACCTTTTCAAAACTGTGTTTTGTGCATTATCTCTTTCATTACCTCTTTGCAGCTACAATTTTTAGGCAGTCTGCAGAGTGCAGCATGAGGTTTCTCAAACGAAAAAGAGGTCTTTTTTTAATTGTAGTTTGTTTTTATATTCTAGATTGTCATTTTGGCCACCAATGGTGTTATTAGTATGTACCTAGTGTATGATCATTGTTACTACAGGTAAATAAGGTTGTGGAAAACCCATTCAATAAGATTACTTTTGTTTGCATTTGCCGACCAAAGTGTTGATTGATTAGGCCTTATTACAAGATACATAATACAAACATAACATGAAAATACCATAGGTGTTCTTGATGGCATGTATTTGCTTAATTAGTTGGGGTAGAAATAATATAACTCACATGTAGGAACTAAAAGAATGCCTCATTAAGAAACTAAAGTCTTATATTGATTTCTACCTATTTTAAAATGATAGTGTCACTCTTTTATATGCTAATACATTATGTGATGGCATCTTCATTCATCCATGCCTATTGAAATAAAAAACAAGAACCATCATTTGAATATGACAAGTTTAATACGATGCATCAAAGATGAAGATAAAACAATTGCAAAAGGTCTGACTTGACTACATGAGCAAATATAAATTATCTACGAAAAAATACTATAAATTTAGATGTAAATCGAGTGTCACGATCAAACACAATAAATTATCTGTGCACTCATTTAATATTTCATATGATGATGTTATGCAACCTTGATTTGACGGTTGTTGCTTTTCTTATGTTTGGTTGTTTTTTGTAGCTAGATTTATACGTTTGTGATTCGTTAGCGTTAAAGCCTTTTAGTGTTATCATCATATGATGCTTTATGTATTCATTTTCCTATATTTTATTGTTCTTTGTCTTTTTTCATTGGTCATGTAACATTATCATTTTTTTAGTGTTTGTCGGTGGCGTTGTGTCATACCCCGACCGATGGCGGAATCATCGGGGCGGACGAATTTGAAATGATTGTTCATAGTACATGGAACTAAATAAGTTGTAATAATATTAAATATCATTTTTATTGAACTTTACAAGACAATGAAATCATTACATTACAAACGAGATATAAACAACAACATAATATTTTTAATTAAACTAAGTCCAAGTCTTATATGTGCATGAAGAGATCCTCAAGTATCAAACCTGAAACATGATAAAAATAAAGGGTCAACTTTGAAAGTTGGTGATTTCCCATGGGTTAAACATACATATATATATAAAAATGTTTACAAGTAGCAATTCATGTCAATGGTTATAAATTATATAAGTTTATAAAACACATATAGCTACAATCAAACCTCGACTTAATAAAAGTTTATATGATTAGCTAAGTGTACTTGGTTCCCATTATGAACAAGTCATACGTCATCAGGAGCCGACAATACATCGGCTTTAGCACCAAATAGGCTTGTCAGGCCCATAGATCTAAGACGTCGTCAGGCTAGCAATAGTTAATGATTGTAAACAAAATATGTATCTCATATAACACTCATAATAATACCAATAACCATGACAAAAAGGTAAAAATGAATTGCATGTGTATTTACAAGTATCAAGATGTTTACAAATGTAAGTTTATAAGGTTAACATGTTTCACCCCAAAAGGTATGAAATAAAGTAAAAAGGGGACATGGAGAACTCACATAGGACGTATATGCGTTTAAGATGATAATAAGACTTAAACGACTTTCCAATGAATTCCTTTACAAGGTACCTAAACGTATATGTTAAAAGTTTAAGTTTAATAAAAAGATTAACGTTTAAACACAATCTAGGGTTTCAAGGGGAAATGTGGGGTTGTGATAAATAAAAGTTAGTAATAAAAACACTTTCATTTTAATTTAAGGAAAATTATACCAATTAAGTAGTTTATCATAATGGATTTTAAATCATTTATAATAATTTACATAACTTAAATATAAAGTGTAAATGCATATTTATATTTATTGTAACAATTATGATTTTAAACATAAGTAGAGGTAACATTCGAACCAATAATAATTTTAGTGATTTAAATCATTACTCACAGTCTACTTTTATAAAAAATAAACTAAATACAATCTTTGTTTTATAAAAATATTAAAATATTTAAAGAAATAAATTACAAAAATGAATAAAGTGACTTTAAACATAAATAAAGTTTACAAAGTTAATTTTAATAATTTTTTAGAAATTATTTATATTTTTAAAAGGCTGAAAAATAACCAAAAAAATAGTTTGAGGGTGCTCGGGTTCGAACCCAGGACCTCAATGTTTGAATAGAAGCGTGTAACCAATGAACCCGGGCCACGACCATGTTATCTCACGGTTCTAAAATTATAAAACCATAGTTAAAAAGGAAACCCCAAATCACATAAACCCTAGAAACATCTTTGATCAAATTGAACCCCATATGAACATTGTAAATGATCAGAAGGTTAGGGCTTTTGATCTCCACTTGAAACCAAATGTATTCATGTACTCAACTACCTGGATTGACACATAATTGACGGTGAAAGAGTGAGAGCAACGTCGCGACAAGGGCGAAGATCGAATGTGTGTTCGTGTGTGTTTTGAAAGAATTGAGGTTATAAGGATTGAAAAGGATTTGTTTAAAGTAATTAGCATAGGTTATACGATTCTCTTTTGAACAATCCCATGCCCAACGAACTCAATTTTAGTCACGGCCGGATTGATTCCAATACTCATGATAAACGGTTGTTTTAATGGTAACTAAACGCACCATTGAATTTACAATGATTAAATGTACGTTTATGTTTTGTTAATTTGATTATTATCACGATTTGAAGGTCGAACCATTGGGACTTGATTGCGATTATCCGTTTAGATTTATTCCTAAGTGAAACAGACGTTTTGGTTGTTCTAATGATAATTACAAGTTTGATCCATGTTCTAGCAACGAAAACGAATGATTAATTGTGGTGTTTAAAGTGAATAAAGAGATCCTTAGACCTCGTCGGCGTCGCCGAAGGTTGCCAGAAAATGGCCGGAAAGGGGGCTAGATTGAGGGTTGAAAAAGGGGGGTTTGGTTTTTTTTATAATTTTACCATTTTGGTCCCTATAGTTTAGAAAACTTACATTTAATGTAAATAGTTTGTGAATTAAGTTTTTGAATTTATAATTTAAACCTTAATCATTTAAAAGTCTACTTTTAAAATTAATCCAAGTTACTTATAAAACTTGTATAACTTTGTAAGTTTATTCAACTTTGAAATTTAATTCTTTATTTTTAATTTAGTAGTTAAAACTCATAAATGACAATTAAAACTTCATACATTTAATAAAATTTATTTTATAACTTATAAAATTAATATAAATTGTTTAAATGAAAATGGAAATTAAAAAAAACTATTATCAACATTGGTTAAGTTGTACATTTGATGCATTTGACCCATTAGAATTATTAAAATAATTTTAATAACGGATGTTCAAAATGGGTTTGGGTTTGGGTTTAAGTTTTGAAAATGGGCGGATGTTACACGTTCCTCTCTACATCTACGAGGCCTCTTTACGTTGAAGGTTTGTTTCTTATATTCTCTTTTGTTAATATAATTACTCCTTTTTTGCCATATGTACTTGGTTTATACAAACATTGTTATTATTATTACCTAATTTGCCTTTAACATGACGTCACGAAAAATACCACGTTCATTCTAATTTATCACTTGACTCTACAACTATAGTTTCTACAAACGTCGGTAGTCAACAATTCATTTTGTCTGATAGTCATGCCTCTTTAGGTAATATTTACTCTGTTGATGCATCTACATATATAGATGTAAGACCCCGTTCCCGAAACGCTTACAGTTGGACAATCATTGCACTTAAAACATAAAATATACATTTATTTTTATTATAACATCGCAACGGAATAACTTATAACCATTTCTTATATTAATGACTGCTTTTGCAAAACAATATAACGTAGTTTACCGTTACAAAATATTATCATTTGCATTACATCACAAAAACGTCATAATTTAAACAAATGGATGCCATCAAAAAATGCCAAGTAGCTGCCCCGTACCATACTCAACAACATTCACCTGCCAACTGGAAACACATAAAAGCCAGCGTTTCTAAGTGAGTTCTAGTTTTATAAAACATAATATACTTTTCTTTTGTTTAAAACTTTACTTTACTTTTATGTGCGATCATGCTTCATACGTACAAATAGAAATTATTATTATTTTTCATCATCATTCATTAACATTCATTCATCATCATTGTATGTCCTCATTAACATTCGTTTCAGTCATAATCTTTCTTACTTATCTTTCGTACATTCGTCATTATCTTCCTTACTTACATTCTGGACCAATGTCATGTGCTATACCCCAAACATTGTGCACGAAACTGGTTGCTGGGCTTGGGGTCTATCATAGACCCCGAACATTATGGACAAAGCTGACTACAGTACCTAGGACAAACGACAAGGGCCCTATACGTATGGTCAATCACAAAGATTAGACCCCAGTGTGCATCCTTTCGGGGTAGCTATCCCACACAACGTTGAGCTAACACCCTTCATTGGGTGTGAACCGCCTTACAGTTCTTGCAAGACTTTTCATACGTTCATTCTTACTTTCATGCATGCATTCATTCTTTCTTTACGTTCCACTTTTTATTCATCATTAATTTATGCTTTCATTCCCATGGGTTAGGGCGTCTAGGGACAACACTTAGGCAATTCAACCGTTGGGCGCATGGGCCAAATTTAGGCGCATGGGCAACCAACCTAGTCTAAACAACATCATTAAATCCCCAAAATCATCATTCATCATGTACTAAGCTTAGTACTAATATTCTAAGAAACAAAACATATATATAACATGATCATAACATCATAACATACCTAAATCATACCCCATCCACATTCACATATACATACACTTTCGGGTATAATTACCCACTTAGTAAAAACATTCACACATGCGTTTTCAACCCTAAAATCAGTTAAAAACATGTAAAAAGTGGGTTTTAGAACTCACCTTTGGCATCTTTTGGATGAACTTCTCCAAACCCGAATATACTTTTGAGTTCAACCGCCTAAAACGGACCAAAACACACATAACCAAACACAAAAACACATACGTAAGCACATACTCGAGGCTTAAACCCGCCAAGAACACCTCAAAAACATGAATTCTTACCTTAACTTTGAATTCTTCTTCTTGATCTTCAAAACCCAAGAGTTTCTCTACTCTCTAAAACCGGTTGACAAGAAGTGAGCAAAAATATGTGGGTGGTCATCCCACCTTTTGTACAAAATTATAATATATTTTGTACTTTGCACACTTTTAAAGAATATCACTACCTAACATTTCATTTATTGAATATGCATGTGTCTTTAAATTGTTTTATGCATGTAAGTGTAAAATTCTTCAAATAATCATTTATATCCTTTTAATTTACCTAATTCTTCATCTCCATCTAACATCTCTACCTATATATATAACATAGCGTTATCCACACACTAAATCAATACTCTTAAATCAAATACTATGTGTTCTCAGGCTTGAATATCACGCCGCATGAACATACACCACATGCGATCGGGTATGGGTGTAGAGAATTTAATAGAGATCCGGTAGTTTTTGGCGTATTGAGGGACATATCTCTCAAAAGTGAAATCAATAGAAGTTTTATAGGCAACATCCTAGCTCTACGCAACATATTATTCAAACTTTCTCATATGTTCGTAGTTAGTTTTCCCCATCGACGATTCCCTCTATCATACAAAAGCATCCACTTACTTCTATCGATATTCTTCAGGTATCGCCACGCTTCTTTGTTTATTGTCTTCATCTGTCAAACATAATCTTTAAATTGTCTATCTTGTGATGTGCTACTAATATTCCAACATAATCTTTTCATGCTTAACGTCTTGAATCATTTCATAAAATTGCTTCTAACATATCGAAGACAGAAACAATGAAATGCATCCATGCATCTAGATTCTCCACATCATTCAATATCCCGGTATCTCGATTAGAAAGAACATACAACCTACGCATCGTTGGATCAACGACATGTATTCAAAATTGCTCAAGAAATCAACCCCAACTCTCAATTGTCTCTTCATCCACAATCATCTATGCCACTGCAAAGTCATATTATTTGTGATTTTAGAAATGCAATTATTATTTCTGACTTTTAAGTTACTTTTAATAGTGGTATCTACGAAGATAACTGGCATCCAATACTTGAAAGCTTTAATACTAGGACCGAAAGCCCTGAACACATATTTGAATATTGCAAGGTTAAATGGACTGTGTGGATGATGTAACCACTCTACAACAATACCATGATTATAAGTTTCTAGCCATCCAAGCTTTACCATACATGATATCAACATACAACTTTTCTCTAATAAAAGCTCGAATCTCTTTTACAGGAAATGAGACATTTTTATGATTTTGTGCAAATATATGTGTTACGATGTCTTTCAATCTTAATGAATGATTGTTATTGCGTACAACGGTGCTGAAGCAACTATGTGTTGGGGTCCATCGAGTAATACGCCATAAGTTATCATTTCTTCTCTTTACAGCCTTTACCAACCAATGACATGATGAAAGACTTTGGTCTATGGAATTCTAAGATTGCTTTATGCTATGACATTTTGCTAGCCACAGTGATAGTCTATTTTCGACCTCATACGCCTCTCGGTTAAGGGCAATGTTCCACATACGAACACCAAGAATAACATGATCTTTAGATTTAAAGTACATACCATGACAAATTTCATTTAAATCTTCCTTCCCGAAAATCATGTCATATTCATCATATTCATCTATGGGGATATAATACCCATCCATATGTACAATATCTTAAGCAAGACTATTAGAGAATCTAATATGAACCCTAAAACTACAGTGTTCAGATATTTGAGGGATTGCCGGATCTTCTTTTGAATCATGGTCTGACGGTGATAATTCACTTTCCTCAGGTTCTTCATTGAGATTACCTTCAAACTTTTAAAATACAATTAAATACTAATAATAAAAGTATTAATACTAACACTATTAATAATAACAACAACAATTATATTATTAATAAAAGAATTCACTTTCCTTATCGTTGTTATGCACTGGCTGCAGTCGATTGGTGTACGTTGATATACCGACGTCATTTTCATATTCAATGTGATGGTATTGAAATGTTGGCACTTGAGATAAAAAAGCTTGCAGAAGATCCATACAACTACTTTGTTCATAATGGGAAATTATTGGATACCATTTGACATGAATTTGATTCATGTAGTTTCTAATGTTTTTAGATAGATGATAGATCATATTCATACCCACATCTCCTTTAATATATGACAATTATGAAATGCATTGCAATTCATAATACAGTTTTAATTCTAAACAAACTAATTCTCTATTAATTTCAACATAACTGCATATAAGATCAGCAAAATCTGAAAAACATATTTAAGAAGTCATAATAAACGACCATGATTCTTTGATTCATCACTCATAACAACCCCATGTTGGTATGAAACCTTACAACCCTGATATAACTTTACTAGAAATGGTATAAATGATGAATAAGAAGATATTTTGATATTTACAATCAGTATTTTGCACTATTTTGAAAGATATATATAGAGACATAGTTTTCCAATCATTTCCATAATTGAGATTTGAAGAATTAAATTTTATTATTACATTAAAATTTAAAATATTTGTTGATACATGTATGTCCCTAGATCATGATATGTAATGTAATAGATCTTGTTTGGTATGATTGATGAAATGATATTGATTGTTTGTTAGTTAAAATGTTTAATGTTTCATTAATGAGTCGACATTGAATTGGTTAATTAGGTTAGTGATTGCTTGAATGATTACACATAATGTTTATTAAATAATACATTCAAACTTAACATAATGAAGTTCTCATGCGAATGACTCATGCGAATGAACCATACGCATGAATAACTTCACACGATTGAATCAGTCGCACGACTGAACCAGGAGACTGGATCAGTCGTACGATGGTAACATAAGATTGGCTCAGTCGCACGACTGAACACTCAGTCGTGCGAATGAATCAACCGCATGGCTCAATCGCACGACTGAACCATACTAATGGTTCAGTCGCACGATTGGATAAACCAACCTATAAATACAACTCAATTCGTGAAAAATGTGGACTCTCGATTAATAACGATTCCAGACGTACCCTAGCCGTCCAGAAACCTCCCAATTCGTTCTCCAAGTTCATAGAACACATTAGATCGATTCCCAATCGATTTCTAATGTTAGTTTCAATTCTTGATTGATTCTTCGTGTGTTCTCACTGATTGGATCGCCAATCAAATAGGATTCCGCACTATTTGATCTGGTTTACACGTTAATCTCTAGGTATTTCGGTCAAATACCAGGTCCTAACAAGTGGTATCAGAGCCTTGGCTCTTGATTAAGTGTGATTCAATCAAGATTGATAAAAAGTTTGTGTTTTTGCACTAGAAATGCAATCTTTTGTGTCAAAAGTGATCTTGGACGTTCCCTGCTCATCAAAGTTTGGTTTCTACGGACTTAGGCAATTCCACCTTGCGAAAGTTCGAATTTTTACGGCTAAAACACGTTTAAACTAGAAATTTTCGCATAACAGCAGCTTCAGTCGCACGAGTGAGCCATTCGCACGACTGGACTCATTCGCATTGCTTAGTCGCACGATTGGACATAGTTGTATCTCCATTCGTACGATTGAACATAGTCGTATCTCCATTCGCATTGCTCAGTCGCACGGTTCATACGCATCAGATTCATTTGCACGACTGAGCTAATCACTTAGTTCAGCCGCACGATTGAACTAGTCGTAGAGTTCATACGCACGACTGAGTGTTCATACGCACGCCTAGTCCATTCGCACCCTTCAGTCGGCCGAGTGAAAATTGCTTATTAGACTTAAAGTTATTTACAATGGAAGATCAAATGTCAGCCTTTACTGCTGGGAAGGACTATAGGATCCAGAACCTGCTGCTACTTGAGAGTGAGGTGGGTAATCATAATAAACCACCAAAGCTTTTAACGTTAGATGAGTTTCCCCACTGGAAACAACGTTTTGAGATCTACCTCAATAGAGTGGATCCGAATCTATGGGAGGCCATCGAGATTGGATATAGTACACCGGTGGGAGCCGATGGAGTAAAGTTAACCTTAGGAGGGATGACAGACGCGCAGAAAGTCAAATATAATGCAGAGAAGAGGGTCTATGCATTGATTACACAGTCTATCCCTAAAGAGATATTCCACCAGTACTCAGAGAATAAGCAGTCCAAGAAACTATGGGATGAGCTAGAGAAGAGGTACGACGGGAATGCCTCGTTGAAGGCAATCAAGGCTAAGGAGTTAAAGAAGGAATTCGACAACTTCTCATCGATGGGAAACGAGAGTTTGGACGATGTTATAGATAGATTCTACCATCTGATGAGTGAACTGCATACACATGGAGTGGCTACTACCATGGAAGAGAAAGTTAATAATTTTGCAGACGGATTGCCTGAAAAATGGGTTTCATTCGTGTCTAATCTTAGACAGAATGGAATGCTGTCAAAACTGGATATTAATGACTTCATTCTTAAGTTACGAGAAGAATCACTTAGAATGAAGTACAGAGCTCAGAAGTCTACGTACAATCAAAATCCAGCTTTATACAATGACACTCCTCAAGCTAAGACATCTGGAGCACCCCTCCAGACTGCATTTGTGTCTAGCTCATCGAGTCCTACACATGCACCTGCTTCAGGTTCAGAAACGTCAGGGTCTTCTTGTACCCGATACATTGGATCTGAAGCGAATGCTACTAGACTGAAGACCGAGAACCTCGGTAATGTGACTGTGGAAGTAGCCCGAGAGCACATGGATCTATTAGTAGCAATGGTCCATTCCTATGATGAACTTGTTGCTGGAAAGATTGGAAACTGCCATCTGGTAGACGAGGACTACGAGCAGGTGGATGAAATGGAGCTTGAGAGAATGGACATAATGTGGGCCTTAGCAAGTGCTGTCCGGAGGGCGAAGAAGTTTGTGAAAAAGACTGGACAGAACTTGGTTGCTACTAAGGATACCACCTTTGGCTTCGACAAGAGTAAAGTGACCTGCTTTAACTGTGGTGAAAAGGGGCACTTTAAGAGAGAATGTGTGAAGCCAAAGAAGACTGGGAACGGGAACCCGTTCTCATCCCTCACTCGTCTAGACAAGCAAACTACCAGTTCTACTTCCTCAAACAAGGACTCAAAAGCCTTGACTGCTCATGATGATGAAGGACAGGATTGGAGCTTTAGGTTTGTCTCACCAGGGGAATCAAACATTGCAAATGTAGAAGATATTGACAGTGATTCCGCTAGTGAAGGAGATCTAGCAGTTGAGATAGCAATGTCACATAGTGAAGAAGCAACTGCAACCGAGGTCAGTTACAAGTCAAAAGTGGAGACTACCATGTCAGAGACAGAAAAGACAGAAGCAAAAGAATCAGAATCATCTGATACTGCATTGATGGCAAACGCCTCTGAATCCGCTCAGGTAAGTACTACTGACACAATGTTTAATAATCATGCTTGTTCTGATTGTGATGCCTTTAGGAATAGCATAGATGCTAAATTTGCTAGGTTATTAGATCATAATGATAACTTGATAAAAGATTTGCATCTATGCACTGAGGCTAATAGGGTATTAAAACAAAATGAGCTCAGTTATAAAGAAAAGATAGACCTTTTGACTAAACAGCTTAGGGAAACCGAAGTAGTTGCCTTTAATCAAGCTAATGACATTAGGTATTATCTAAACTCCCTAGAAGACACTAAGAAGCAAAAGGCAGTTCTAGAAGTAGAAGTAAATTCACTAAAACAGAAACTGCATAGTTGGACTAGTTCGTCGCACATAGTCTAACACTTAGTGAAAGAAAGGAACAACCGGGAGGGACTGGGTTATAAAGTGGTTCCGCCACCACCTGAGACTTTGATGAACCCTAAAACTAGACCTATAAATAGTAATCCCATCAAGGATCATGTAGTGTCTACTCCTCTTGTTAGTGATCCAGATTCCTTATGTTCATCTATTGACACTAGAAACAAACAAAGGAGACCACGTCAAAGGCAAAGGGTAATTTGCCTGTGTTAATCTGGAAAAGGAATTGAAAAGGCTGACTTAAAGTCAGGTTCAAACAAAGTCAAATCAGAACCTAAAAGGGCTTTTAAGGATAATCTTCCACATACTTCAAGTCAAAGACCAATTAACCAAAACGAAAAGGATGTCAAACAGGTTAAATCAGTTAATTTTGTTAAACTAGTAAACACATCAAAAGAACCAGAGTCAAAACCTAAAGTGAGTGATATTACCAGAGTGTCACACACGTCTCCACAAAGAAAGTTTAATCATACAGTTGATAGCAGGGCGTGCTACAACTATGGAGAATGTGGACACATTGCTTCCTACTGTTCTCATTATCAGACACCTAGGAAGAAGATTCTACTTCAGGACTCAAAACCTAGGGCTTCTAAGAGGAGCTCTTTAACTCCACCTAGAAGAACTAGTGAACAGAAAGTTCAATCCGTTAGCCAGTCGACTGTTTATCACAAATAGGCATTGCACAAATCTGGCTTATAGAAAGAGAAGTCAATCTCTATGTCTGGTAATGATGACAAGAAGGAACCTGAGCTACCCTCACCTTCTAAGGGTCAATGGGTTGAGATAGGAGTCTGCCCGGAGCCTAGGGCTGCTGGATGAGAGGGGAGATCATGCTCGATCTTCCCCTTGCCAAGAGTCTTGATTCTTATGTTGTAACAAACTTGTAATCGTTAGGTTTTATCAATGAAACCATTCAATTATAGTTCGTGTTATTGTTTGACTTTTGGTTTGTGCTGTTGTTTATCCTTCCGTCAAGAACATGCTCGGATGTTTATCGATCCGACGAAAAACCGACTTCACAATTTGTTGATACATGTATGTCCCTAGATCATGATATGTAATGTAATAGATCTTGTTTGGTATGATTGATGAAATGATATTGATTGTTTGTTAGTTAAAATGTTTAATGTTTCATTAATGAGTCGACATTGAATTGGTTAATTAGGTTAGTGATTGCTTGAATGATTACACATAATGTTTATTAAATAATACATTCAAACTTAACATAATGAAGTTCTCATGCGAATGGCTCATGCGAATGAACCATACGCATGAATAACTTCACACGATTGAATCAGTCGCATGACTGAACCAGGAGACTGGATCAGTCGTACGATGGTAACATAAGATTGGCTCAGTCGCACGACTGAACAGTCAGTCGTGCGAATGAATCAACCGCATGGCTCAATCGCACGACTGAACCATACTAATGGTTCAGTCGCACGATTGGATAAACCAACCTATAAATACAACTCAATTTGTGAAAAACGTGGACTCTCGATTAATAACGATTCCAGACGTACCCTAGCCGTCCAGAAACCTCCCAATTCGTTCTCCAAGTTCATAGAACACATTAGATTGATTCCCAATCGATTTCTAACGTTAGTTTTAATTCTTGATTGATTCTTCGTGTGTTCTCACTGATTGGATCGCCAATCAAATAGGATTGCGCACTATTTGATCTGGTTTACACGTTAATCTCTAGGTATTTCGGTCAAATACCAGGTCCTAACAATATTTATGTATACAAACCAATTGAGTATTCGTAAACACTATTTACAGATTCATATATATTACATTCTATATTTTATTATTACATTTTATATATATCCGTAACTACATATTATAGATTATATATATATACATATATGAATAGGGGGAGGATCCAATAAAAAACAATTTATAAATAAAAACTAAGAAAAGCACATCATGACCATTAATCAATGTTGATCAAGGGTTGTAAATTAATATCATATTATTGTAATTATTTGTGAACAAAATATGGCATTAATTAGTAAGGAATGGTATAATAAACAAATCCTTATACATTATATGTAACCTCCCTTGTAATAATAATTATCAAATCCTTCAAGAAAATTTTATCACTCCAAATCTCATAATCATCTCATGATATTATTTTTTAGTTAATCACAAAAAAACAAACAAAAAATACAATTCAACTGTAGTAAATATAAAGTGTATACGTATGTGTAAGTTTGTTACTGTGCATACGTGTACATAAGAAACTAACAATTATGTTTGAAGAAATTTGTTTTGATAGTTACTATAACATTAATACATATGTGTAAATGTAAGGCCCCGTTCCCAGAACGCCTACAACTGGCCATTCATCACACATAAAACATATATTTACATTAACTTAAATAAAACATTGCAGCGGAAACATTATAAACAATATTTCATCATTATAAATGCTTTTGCAAATTAATACAACATTCGTTACAAAACATCATTTGTTCGCATTACAATGCAAAACATTATACAAGGGAATGCCATCCAAAATGAGCCAAGTAGCCGCCCCGTGCCATCCTCAGCAATCATTTCCTGCCAACTGAAAACACATAAAAGTCAGCGTTGCTGAGTGAGTTCTAGTTTTAAAATAAAACATACTTTACTTTTGTTAAATCGTTCTTACTTTCTTTCAAAACATACTATACTTTCGTACATGATCACACATCATACGTACACATTAATAATAACATTATTATCTTTATCATTCGTTTGTTAACTTTCTTTCATTCATCATACGTCATTATCATTCACTTTCGTTTACTTTCATTCATTTTCATACATAACTTTATTACTTTTATTCGTACCTTCATTACTTTCGATGACATGTACAATACCCCGAACATTGTGCACAAAGCTGGTTACTGGGCCTGAGGTCTTTCATAGACCTCGAACATTATGCACGAAACTGACTCTAGTACCTAGGTCAAGTACATTCACCATTTATCTTTTCTCTTTCATTCCGGATCAATGTCATATACTTGTAACACGCTGTTATTTTTTTAAGTTAGTAAAGAAAGAATAAAGTGAAGAAAAAGAAAGAAAAGATATTTTAACCAAGTTAAGGGGTAAAAAGTGTCAAAAGGACAAAAATGTTTGAAAGTGGGTGTAAAGTGGGCATGGCCGCCCACTCCGTTCTCACAACACCCAAATCTTCGGATTTTTAGAGAGAAAGTGCAAATTCAGATTTTTTGAAGAACAAGAGTTGAAAAGTCGAATTCAAGGTAAGAATTCATGGTTTTTAAGTGTTCTTAACTGGCCTTGCCTCGGTTGTATGCTTATGTGTGTTTGTATGTTCGGTTGTGTGTGTTTTTAGTGGGTTTCTAGGCAGTTGAACTCAATTGTAGACGAGTTTAGAAGAAGCCATACTCAAGAGCTGCAAAGGTAAGTACTCGAACCCCTCTTTTTACATGTTTTTAAATATTTTGGGGTTGGAAATGCTTGTATGTACATTTTTATAAAACTGGGTTTCATACCCGTATGTATGAATGTGTGTATGTTGGGGGTGAGGTCAGATTTTGAGCTATGTATATGTTTGATGATGTTATGGTTGTCTTTCTATGGCTTAGAATGTAAGATTTAAGCTTAGAACATGATAGATGGTGTTTGGGGACCGAATGATGATGATTAAGTGTGAAATAGGTTGCTCATGCACCCAAATAGGGTTCATGCGCCTAGTGGGGAAATCTGCCTAAGTGTCCTCATACGCCCAAAACCTCATGCGCCCATATAGTGCTCATACGCCTAGAATTGCCCAGAAATAGACTAAGTGTTGCTCATGCGCCCCAATAGTGCTGATGCGCCTGAAAGTTTCTCATGCGCCAAAAATGTCCTCATGCGCCTGGATGGCCATGCGACTAAAGGAAATGCGGATGAGTAAGTTAATGTGGATGAACAAATGCGGATTAGTAAGTTAATGCGGATGAACAAATGTGGATGGGTAAGTTCATGCGAATGAACAAATACGGATGAGTAAGTTCATGCGAATGAAGAAATGCGGATGAGTAAGTTAATACGGATGAGTAAGTTCATGCGAATGAACAAATGCGGATGAGTAAGGGGAAATGCGGATGAGTAAAAAGAAATGTGTATGAGTAAAAATATATGCGGATGAACAAAGAGGAAATGCGGATGAACAGTTAGAATATTTTTTGATTTCCGGGGATAAGTGTTAAGTAGGACTTGACTTGGGAGGTTCCCGAGGGCTATGTAAATTGACTTTTTGAGGTCATAGATGTTGTGATAGGCATGAATGATATATGATTGATGTATGATGATGTATGATTGATGGTTATGCATGATGATGTGTGATTGATGATGTGCGAGTGATGATGTTATGCTTATGTATGATATGATCTGCTATGTTCCTTATTACGTATGATGATGTGACTTTATATGGTGTGATATTGTTAATAAGCGTGAAGTATTATCTTAACGAAGTGAAAGATTTAAGATAACGAAAGTGGAACATAATGAATGAGCGAATGAAAAGCCTTGCAAGCAACTAAAGAAAGGTTCACAACTCATTAAGAGTTGTTACCTTGCGTATGTCTACAACGTGTGATTTTGGCTAACTCATAAGGGTTCATACACACAATAAGAGTTCGGTCTTGGTGACTTCTCTAATAACGTGCGATTTCTTAATTACTGTGTGTCATATAGCGTGCGATTTTGGCTAACCCATAAGAGTTCACACACACAGGGGGAGTCTGTCCTAGTGACCACTCCATATGTGCGATATGTACGATATGTGCGATACGTGCGATATGTGCGATACGTGTGATATGTGTGATACATACGATATGTGCGAGATGTGCGAAATGTACTAATGAACGATGATGAAGATAATAATTATTACCTATCAACAATGTATTATTTTGCAAAAGTGATTATAATGAAATGAATGTTTAAATGTTTCCGCTGCAATGGTTATTAAGTTAATGTAAATTATATGTTTTATCTGCGATGATTGACCAGCTATAAGCGTCCCGGGATCGGGGCCTTACAAGTTGGTATTAGAGCCAAAGTTTAAGTGAAACATGTAAATCTTCAAAATAAACTTGAACTTAATTGAAAATGGGACGAAAAGGAAAGGGATGCCAGTCAGAGTAGCTGCGTGCCATAAGGTATTTTTTTAATGTTAACCGGTATTATGTGCGCATGTTATGTGGTTATGTGTTGCTGGTAGATTTAGATACTAATTTAGTGAGGACATGTAATGCTTGGGGTATGAAGAGTAAACTAAATGGCTAATTACAACTGGCTATTGTAATTAGGGACTTACTATATTTGACATAAACTAAGCTGTTCCCTTGAATGACCGTGTTGGTGTTAGAATCTTTCAGTGTGTGTGTTAGAGGATGGCCGGTGGTAGATCATCTAAAGCTTCACGTGGTGGAGGTCATGGTGCTGAACCACAGGCTACGAGAGGAAGGCCTAGAGCCGAAAAGATAGTTCATGAAGTACCCGAGACCCCTCATCCGGAGGGCGATGATGAGAGCGGCAATCTGAGAGCCTCAGTAAAAGAGGCTATTGTGGAAGAAGTTCATCAAGTCATGCAGACGATCTTACTGTCTGTAGTGACTAAAGTGATTAAGGCTGTACGAGAAGGAGAGAGAAAGGATAGAAATAGGTCCTCGGGAGGACGGGAGCGACTGGAGATTGAAACGATTCTCTCCGATGATGAAGAGGAGGAAGAAGAAGAGCCTACGTTGGAGGCGGCATGAGGCTGTAACTACGGGGCATTTCAAAGGTGTAAGCCCCCTACTTTTGATGGTAATGGCACTGCTGCTGCTACTCACCGATGGGTGAGAGGGATGGAAGCTATTCTGAATATCAGCGAGTGCCGAGAGGACCAAAAGGTGAAGTTTGCTGCCCACTCATTTGTGGACTCGCCTCTATGTTGGTGGGACAATATTGTCCAAGCTGAAGGTAGCCGGGCTATTGGAAGAATGAGATGGCCGGAGTTGAAGAGGCTGGTGATTGAAGAGTTATGTCCATACCGTGAGATAGACAAAGTTGAGATGGAGTTCCTGCGGTTGGAGGCGGGAACGATGACACATCAGCAATACACCACCAAATCCAATGAGATGGCATGGCTGGTGCCAGATCAAGTGACACCGTTGTCACAAATTATTAAAAGGTACATTCAGGGCTTGCCGGTGGATGTCCGCAGGCACATGATCGCTGCCCGACCGAGCACTTTTAGGTCGGTGGTGGATTTGGAAGGGAGGTTGTATGATGAGAGAACTGTGATGGTGGCTGAAGGTTGTGAGAAAGGTGGTGGTGACTGGAATTGGAATGGGAAAAGGTTTGGTCGAGGTGGTGTCCCAACGAGTAACAAGAAGGCAAGGGTAGATGATCGTCGTGTGGTTACTCCTGGCACGGGGTTGAAGAAGTGTGGTAAATGCGGGAAGGAGCATTCGGGAGAATGCAAATGGGGGACAAACATCTGCTTCAAGTGCGGGAAGCCCGACCATATAGCGAGGGAATGCGGGGTTGTAAGGTGTTACAACTGTGGAGAGAATGGTCACTTGAGCAGGGACTGTAAGAAGCCAAGGGCTGAAGGATCAAGAGCAAAGAAGGCTGGAGGAAAAAGGGCAGAGGGCGAGTGCTAGAGCGTTCACTATGACGCAAGAGGAGGCTAGGACAGACCCCAATGTTGTGTCAGGTACGTTTCTAGTAAACCAAACTTTAGCCTCTGTGTTATTTGATTCTGGTGCTAGTAAAAGTTTTATTTCTGCTGCTTTTTATGCTAAATTGCCTGTTAGTAGTAGGAATATAGATACACCCTTTGATTAGAAACTGCCATAGTTAAGTCCACTAGGATTTCTAAGATTATAGAAGGATGTGACATAGAACTAGAAGGTCACAAGTTTCCTTTTAGACCAATTGTGATTACCTTAGGCGGGTTCGATGTAGTCCTAGGAATGGATTGGTTGGCGGACTACGAGGCGAACATTGTGTGTCGCAAGAGGATACGGTTGACAGCACCTGACGAGAGTACGGTGACGGTTTATGGTGATCGAGTGATGACGATTCCGAAGGTGATTTCGTTGGCGGTGGCGGGAAAGTGCATGAGGCGTGGATGTAGTGCCTACTTGGCCTATGTGAAGGATGTGGATACACCAACACCACAACTAACCGATGTACCGGTGGTGTGTGACTTTCTAGATGTGTTTACTGAAAACTTACCAGGAGTGCCATCTCACCGTGAGATTGAGTTCCAGATTGACTTGATACCATGTGCCCAACCTGTAGCTAAGGCGTCGTATCGGGTGGCTCCGACTGAGATGAAGGAACTGATGGAGCAACTGCAAGAGTTGCTAGACAAGGGGTTCATTAGACCGAGTATCTCTCCTTGGGGTGCTCCGGTCTTATTCGTGAAGAAGAAAGATGGTAGTATGAGAATGTGTATAGACTACTGTGAGCTGAACAAGTTGACGGTGAAGAATCGGTACCCGTTACTGAGAATTGATGATCTTTTTGATCAGCTTCAAGGTGCCAGTTGGTTCTCGAGGATAGATCTTCGATCTTGCTACCATCATATGAAGGTTAAAGAGAAAGATATTCCTAAAACAGTTTTTCACATGAGTTAGGGACACTACGAGTTTCTTGTTATGTCTTTTGGTTTGACCAATGCGCTAGCTGCTTTTATGGACCTAATGAATCGAGTGTGTCGGCCGATATTGGATAAATCAGTGATTGTGTTTACCGATGATATCTTGATTTATTCCAAGAGTGAGGATCAACATGCCGGTCATATTCGAGAGGTGTTGGAGACGTTGAGAAGGGAGAGGTTGTATGCTAAATTCTACAAGTGTGCATTCTGGTTGCGCGAGGTTCAGTTTTTGGGTCATGTAGTGAATCCCGATGGGATTATGGTGGACCCGGCATAGGTGGAAGTGAAGATTTGGTGGTTTATTCCGATGTTTCCTACTCAGGGATGGGATGTGTGTTGATGTAGAGAGGAAAGGTGGAAGCCTATGCAGCCTGACAATTGAAAGTTCATGAGGTCAATTATCCTACTCCCGACTTGGAGCTAGCAGCCATGGTCTTTGTGTTAAAAATATGGAGGCACTATCTATACGGGATGAAGTGTACCATATTTAGCCGAGATACATATGGCCTTTTTGAATTATTGCTCGAGTAGGAGAGGTGGCCTACAGATTGGAGTTACCAGATGAGTTAAGTGGGATTCACCCGACATTCCATGTATCTCATATGTGAAAGTGCTTAGCAGACGAGAATATGATTGTACCACTGGAGGATATCGAGGTAGATGAGCGGCTCAATTATGTGGAGCAACCAGTGGCGATCATTAATCGTAAAGAGAAGAGGTTAAGGAATAAAGTGGTTCCTCTTGTGCGTGTACAGTGGAAGCACAAGAAGGGATCTGAGTCTGAGTGGGAGGCTGAAGAAGAGATGAGATAGCATTATCCATGATTGTTTGAGGAATAACAGGTTTTGGGGACAAAACCTATATAAGGGGATGGACTTGCAAAACCTGGTTATTTTTTTAAGTTAGTAAAGAAAGAATAAAGTGAAGAAAAAGAAAGAAAATATATTTTACCCAAGTTGAGGGGTAAAAAGTGTCAAAAGGACAAAAAGGTTTGAAGGTGGGTGTAAAGTGGGCATGGCCGCCAACTCCCTTCTCACAACACCCAAATCTACAGATTTTTAGAAAGAAAATGCAGATTCGGATTTTTTTAAGAACAAGAGCTGAAAAGTCGAATTTAAGGTAAGAATTCATGGTTTTTAAGTGTTCTTAACTGGCCTTGCCTCGGTTGTATGCTTATGTGTGTTTGTATGTTCGGTTGTGTGTGTTTTTAGTGGGTTTCTAGGCGGTTAAACTCAATTGCAGACGAGTTTGGAAGAATCCATACTCAAGAGCTGTAAAGGTGAGTTCTAGAACCCCTCTTTTTACATGTTTTTAACTATTTTGGGGCTGGAAATGCATGTATGTACGTTTTTATAAAACTGGGTTTCATACCCGTATGTATGAATGTGTGTATGTTGCGGGTGGGGTCTGATTTTGGGCTATGTATATTTTTGATGATGTTGTGGTTGTGTTTCTATGGCTTAGATTGTAAGATTTAAGCTTAGAACATGATAAATGGTGTTTGGGGACCGAATGATGATGATTAAGTGTGAAATAGGTTGCTCATGTGCCCAAATAGGGTTCATGCGCCTAGTGGGGAAATCTGCCTAAGTGTCCTCATACGCTCGAAACCTCATGCCCCATATAATGCTCATGCTCCTAGAATTGCCCAGAAATAGACTAAGTGTTGCTCATGCGCCCCAATAGTGCTGATGCGCCTGAAAGTTTCTCATGCGCCTGAAATGTCCTCATGCGCCTGGATGGCCTGCAACTAAAGGAAATGTGGATGAGTGAGTTAATACGGATGAACAAATGCGGATGAACAAATGCGGATGAGTAAGTTAATGTGGATGAACAAATGCGAATGAAAAAATGCGGATGAACAAATATGGATGGGTAAGTTCATGTGAATGAACAAATGCAGATGAGTAAGTTCATGCGAATGAACAAATGCGGATGAGTAAGTTCATGCGAATGAACAAATGCGGATGAGTAAGTTAATGCGGATGAACAAATGCAGATAAGTAAGTTCATGCAAATGAACAAATGCAGATGAGTAAGAGGAAATGCGGATGAGTAAAAAGAAATGCGTACGAATAAAAAGAAATGCGGATGAACAAAGAGGAAATGTGGATGAACACTTAGAATATTTTTTGATTTCTGGAGAAAAGTGTTAAGTAGGCTATGTAAATTGACTTTTTGAGGTCATAGATGTTGGGATGGGCATGAATGATATATGATTGATGTATGATGATGTATGATTGATGGCTATGCATGATGATGTGTGATTGATGATGTTATGCCTATGTATGATATGATCTGTTATGTTCCTTATTACGTATGATGATGTGACTTTACGTGGTGTGATATTGTTAATGAATGTAAAGTATTATCTTAACGAAGTGAAAGTTTAAGATAACGAAAGTGGAACATATTGAATGAGCGAATAAAAAGCCTTGTTTGTAACTGAAGGAAGGTTCACAACTGATTGAGAGTTGTTACCTTGCGTGTGTCTACAACGTGTGATTTTGGCTAACTCATAAGGGTTCATACACACAGTAAGAGTTCAGTCTTGGTGACTTCTCCAATAACATCCAATTTCATAATTACTGTGTGTCATACAGCGTGCGATTTTGGCTAACCCATAAGAGTTCACACACACAGGGGGAGTCTGTCCTAGTGACCACTCCATATGTGCGATATGTACGATACGTGCGATATGTGCGATACGTGCGATATGTGCGATATGTGCAAGATGTGCGAGATGTGCGAGATGTGCGAAATGTACTAATGAACGATGATGAAGATAATAATTATTACCTTGATGTATGTACGATGTGTGATCACGTGCGATAGTAATGAAAATTTTTTAATGAATGGAAGGTAATGTAATGTTTTTATAAAACTAGAACTCACTCAGCAATGCTGATTTTTTATGCATTTTTCTGTTGGAAGGTAAAGTTGCTGAAGATGGCACGAGGCAACTACTTGGCTCTTTTGGATGGCATCCATTTGATAGAACTATGATGTTTTTGTGATGTAATGCAAATAACGATGTTTTGTAACCTGTTAACAATGTATTATTTTGCAAAAGTAATTATAATGAAATGGATGTTTAAATGTTTCCACTGCAATGGTTATTTAAGTTAATGCAAATTATATATTTTATGTGCGATGATCACCAGCTGTAAGCCTCCCGGGATCGGGGCCTTTCAATGCTATACCCCGAACATTGTGCACGAAGCTGGTTACTGAGCTGAGGTCTTTCATAAACCTTGAACATTGTGCATGAAGCTGACTCCGGTACCTGGGGCAAGCGGCAACGATCCGATACATATGGTCAATCACAAGGATTGGATCCCAGTGTGCATCCTTCTGGGGTAGCTAACCCGCACATAGTTGAGCTAACACCCTTCATTGGGTGTGAACCTCCATACATTTGCTTGCAAACCTTTCTTACTTTCATTCATTCATTAATGCATGTATTCTTTCATTACGTTCCTCTTTTTATTATCTTTCACTTTATGTTACATAATACTTTTCATTACATTCATTAACATTCAACATAAAGCCACGGGGAAAATAATCATACATAACAAGGAACATGGACATGAACATACAACATCACCATACAAGGCACCATTATACATACATAACATACATCATACATACCATCATGCATAAGCATCAATCATACATCATACATCGCCCATCACATCATTTATGACTTCAAAAAGTCAACTTACTTTATCCCCGGGAACATCCCAAGTCAAAACCTACATTATACTTTTTCCCAAAAAATCAGGAAAATATTCTAAGTCTTTAGGCGGATGAGCACTATACAGGCGCATGAGAACTATGCAGGCGCATGGCCTTTCAGGCGCATGGGGAACACTTAGGTGCATGGGAAAATTTCAGGCGCATTGGCACTATTGGGACGCATGAGCAACACTTGGCCTATTCTGGGCAATTCTAGGCGCATGGGCACTATGGAGGCGCATGAGTGCCTGGGTGCATGAGCTATCCGGATGTATGAACACTTAGTCAATTCCAGCCTATTTCTTGGCGCATGAGTACTATTCGGGCGCATGAGGTTTTGGGCACATGGGACATTTAGGCAGTTATTTCCGTTGGGCGCATGGGTTACTGTTTAGGCGCATGGGCAGTCTATATCATTCTTAAACATTCTAATTCAATCCCTAAACTTCACCTATCATGTTCTAAGCTTAAATCATACATTCTAAGCCTTAGAAACACAACCAAAACATCATCGAACACATACATAGCCCAAAATCCAAACCCTACCACAACATATACACATAAAACAGACGAGTGAGAAACCCATTTTATAAAAACATTCATTCATGCATTTCCAGCCCCAAAGCAGTTAAAAACGAGTAAAAAGGGGGTCCTAGAGCTCACCTTTGCAGCCTCTTGAGTATGGCTTCTTTCAAACCCGTTTGCAATTGAGTTCAACCACCTAGAAACCCACGAAAACACACACGACCGAACACACACGACCGAACACACAAACACACATAAGCATATAATTGAGGCTAAGGCCAGTCAAGAACATCATAAAACCATGAATTCTTACCTTAAATTCGAACTTTTGCTCTTATTTTTCTTCAAACCCGAGCTCTGTTCTTTCTCTCTCTAAAAATACCCGAAGATATGGTGTTGTACGTGAAGTGGGCGGCCATGCCCACTCTTACACCAACTTTTTCAATGTTTTTTGTCCTTTTGACACATTTGGTCCCTCTACTTGGGCTTTATTTATTTTCTTTCTTTTCCTTACTCTATTCTTTTCTTTTTTTGACTTTTAAAATCACCGGTGTTACAAGTCCACCCCCCTTATACAGGTTTCGTCCTCGAAACCTGTTATTTCCCAAATAATCATAGGTAATGCTATCTCATTCCTCCTCTGTCTCCCATGTAGACTCAGATCCCTTCTTGTGTTTCCACTCTACACGCACAAGAGGAACCACTTTATTCCTTAACCTCTTCTCGTTACGATCAATGATCGCCAGTGGTTGCTCCACATAATTAAGCCGTTCATCTACCTCGATATCTTCCAGTGGTACAATCATATCCTCATCTGCTAAACACTTTCTCAGATGAGATACATGAAATGTCAGGTGAATTCCACTTAACTCATCTGGTAGCTCCGATCTATAGGCCACCTCTCCTACTCGAGCAATGTTTGGGAAAGGTCCTATGTACCTTGGGCTCAACTTGCCCCACTTTCTGAACCGAATGATACCTTTCCAAGGTGAGACTTTCAATATAACTCTATAACCCACCTGGAACTCAATCGGTCTACGTCGTTTATCAGCATACGACTTTTGCCTATCTTTTGCTACCTTCATAAAGGCCTTGATCCTTTCCAGCTTCTCAGTCATAGCCTCAACCACTTCGACGCTCCCTAACTCTTTATGGCCAATGTCACCCCAACACATGGGTGTTCTGCATCTCCTACCATATAGCATCTCATAAGGAGGCATACCAATGCTGGCATGATAACTGTTGTTATATGAGAACTCAGCTAACGGTAAGTGGTCATCCCAATTTCCTCCAAAATCAATGATGCATGCCCGGAGCGTACCTTCCAGCGTTTGAATAGTCCTTTCTGACTAACCATCCGTCTGAGGATGATAAGTCGTGCTAATGTGTAATGTCGTCCCCATAGCATCGTGGAATTTCTTCCAAAATTTAGATGTAAACTGGGTGTCACGCTTAGACACAATAGACACCGGCACACCATGACGAGTTACGATCTCCTTAATGAACAGATCCGCCAACCTCTCGGATGAATATGTCTCGCGGATCTGTAGGAAGTGAGCACTCTTAGTCAAACAATCAATTATCACCCATATAGCATCATACCCTCGCGCGGTACGCAGTAGCTCGTTATAAAGTCCATGGTGATATGTTCCCATTTCCACTCTGGTATATCCAAAGGTTGGACCTTCCCGTATGGCTTTTGGTGCTCGGCCTTCACTTGTAAACAAGTAAGGCATTTACTCTCATACTCCGCCACATCACGCTTCATACCCGACCACCAGTAATCTTTCTTCATGTCTTGGTACATTCGTAGCACCGGATGAATAGAGTATTGAGTCTTATGAGCTTCATCCATAATCTTCACACGTAGATCCCCAAAATGAGGAATCCATAATTGCCCGAATCGAGTCCTAACACCGAGTTTGTTTTCACCCAATTCCGCAATCAGGCCTCTCATTCTTTCGAAGTTAAGATGATCTTCTTTTAATGCTTAATCTTGAAACTCATTGACTTGCTTCATCACATTAGAGGTCATGATCAGCTGTTAAGCCTTCACCCAAATCGGCTCGAGTCTCTCCTTTCGGCTAAGGGCATCCGCCACCACGTTGGCTTTGACCGGATGGTAATGGATCTCACAATCATAATCCTTTATGAGCTCCAACCATCTTCTCTGCCTCATGTTTAAGTCTTTCTGCTCGAAGAAGTACTTCAAGCTCTTGTGGTTAGTGAATGTGATGCACTTTGTCCCATACAGGTAGTGCCTCCAAATCTTTAACGCAAAGACCACGGCTGCTAGCTCCAAGTCATGAGTAGGATAATTTACCTCATGAACTTTCAACTGTCGGGATGCATAGGCTATAACCTTTCCTCTTTGCATCAACACACATCCCAACCCCGAGTAGGAAGCATCTGAATAAACCACCAGATCCTTGCTTCCATCGGGTAACGACAAGACAGGAGCTTGAGTCAACCTCGTCTTTAACTCCTTAAATGCCTCTTCTTGAGCTTGACCCCATATAAACTTTACATCTTCCGGGTCAACTTAGTCAATGGAGATGCTATCTTAGAGAAGTCTTGAATGAATCTTCTATAATAACCCGCCAAACCCAAGAAACTACGAATCTCGAATGGTGTCTTTGGTGACTTCCATTGCATCACCACCTCCACCTTTACCGGGTCCACCATAACCCCTTCAGGATTCACTACGTGACCCAAAAACTGGACCTCACGTATCTTGAACTCACACTTGGAGAATTTAGCATACAACTTCTCCCTTCTCAACGTCTCCAACACCACTCAAATGTGACTGGCATGCTCATTCTTGCTCTTTGAATAAATCAGAATATCATCAATAAACACAATCACTGATTTATCTAACATTGACTGACACACTCGATTCATCAAGTCCATAAAAGCTGTTGGACCCTTAAAAGGATTATACATGCCAACTCAATAGGTGATTTGATGATTGCTCTACTGAAATCCCTTAAGTCCAAGAAGAAATGCGGATGAAGAATCTGCTAAGAAGAATAAAGTATTGTCTCCCGCATTTGTCAAATGCGGAAGGCATAAAACAAATACGGACAAGTATTTGTTCTTCCGCATTGACAAATGCGGAAGACCAAGAATGGATGCGGACAAGTACTTACTCTTCCGCATTGACTAATGCGGAAGACAACGTAAATGCGGACAAGACTTTGCTCATCCGCATTGACAAATGCGGATGACCGAACAAATGCACACAAGTATTTGTTCATCGACCAACATACTAATGCGGTTGATCAAGTGGAAATGCTGATCAAGTTAACTCATCCGTATTTGTCAATGCAGATGAACAAGCAAAGATGCGGATGAAGACTTAGACGTTATGATGTAATAGGTCAGGGGTAGTTTAGGCATTTCGTAAAAGGCATCTTGTTTGCCTATAAATAGAATAGATACCTCGTACATGAGGTGACGGCCGATAGATAGAGAATTTTTGTTGTAATTATTCTCTGTAATTTATCAACTTTCATATATCAATACAAAAGCATTTATGAGTATTTTTCTTGCATTGAATGTTCTTTGATTATTTGTTTCCGCCACTCAATCATTGACTTGGTTACCATATTCGATTTACATTAAGAATATCACTCTTACTCAACCCCAGTCAATTGGTATCAGAGCTTTGGCTCTCGATTCTTTTTTAGATCTGCAAAAGAACTGAATAGAATTCGATTAATCTGGTAATCAAGTTACTAGTAGAGTATATTGATACATGTATGTCCCTAGATCATGATATGAAATGTAATAGATCTTGTTTATCTGATTTGAATGTAATTTGATATGATTAATGAAATGATATTGATTGTTTGTGATTTGTAATGTCTAATATTTCATTAATGAGTCGATATTGAATTGGTTAATTAGGTTAGTGATTGTTTGAATGGTTACACATAATGTTTATTAATTAATACATTCAAACTTAACATAATGAAGTTCTCATGCGAATGGCCCATGCGAATGAACCGCACGCATGAATAACTTCATACGATTGACTCAGTCGCACGACTAAACAGGAGACTGGATCAGTCTTATGATTGACACATAAGATTGGCTCAGTCGCACGACTGAACACTCAGTCGTGCGGATGGATGAACCGTATGGTTCAATCGCACGACTGAATCATACTAATGGTTCAGTTGCATGAATGAACAATACTAACCTATAAATACCACCTAATTCGTGGAAAAATGAGAGAATTCATTCTATTACGACTCCAGACGTACCCTAGCCGTCTAGAAGCCTCCCAACTCGTTCTCCAAGTTCATAGAACACATTAGATCGATTCCCAATCGATTTCTAACGTTAGTTTCAATTCTTTATTGATTCTTCGTGTGTTCTCACTGATTGGATCACCAATCAAATAGGATTCTACACTATTTGATCTGGTTTACACGCTAATCAATAGGTATTTTGTTTAAATACCACGTCCTAACAATTGGTATTAGAGCCATTGGCTCTTGATTACGTGTGATTTAATCAAGATTGATAAAAAGTTTGTGTTTTTGCACTAAAAACGTAATCTTTTGTGTCAAAAGTGATCTTGGACGTCCCTGCTCATCAAAGTTTGGTTTCTACGGACTTAGGCGATTAGACCTTGCGAAATTTCAAATTTTTACGGCTAAAACACGTTTAACCTAGAAATTTTCGCAAAACAGCAGCTTCAGTCGCACGAGTGAGCCATTCGCATGACTGGACCTCATTCCCATTGTTCAGACGCACGATTGGACCTAGTCGCATCTCCATTCGTACGATTGAACCATTCATTCGCAGTGTTCATACGCATCAGCTTCATTCGCACGACTGAACCGATCGCTTTGTTCAGCCGCACGATTGAACCATTCGCATAGTTCATTCGCACGGATAGCCCAATCGCATCCTTCAGTCACACCAGTTGACAGTTTGTTCTAGTAGACTTAAAGTTATTCGCCATGGAAGATCAAATGTTAGCATTTACTGCTGGGAAGGACTCTAGGATCCAGAACCTGCTGTTACTTGAGAGTGAGGTAAGTAATCATAATAAACCACCAAAGCTCTTAACGTTAGATGAGTTTCCCCACTGGAAACAACGTTTTGAGATCTACCTCAATGGAGTGGATCCGAATCTGTGGGAAGCTATCAAGATTGGATATAGTACGCCGGTGGGAGTCGATGGAGTAAATCTAACCTTAGGAGGGATGACAAACACGCAGAAAGTTAAATATAATGCAGAGAAGAAGGTTTATGCATTGATTACACAGTCTATCCCTAAAGACATTTTCCACCAGTACTCAGAGAATAAGCAGTCCAAGAAACTATGGGATGAGCTGGAAAAGAGGTACGACAGGAATGCTTCGTTGAAGGCAATCAAGGCTAAGGAGTTAAAGAAGGAATTCGATAACTTCTCATCGATGGGAAACGAGAGTTTGGACGATGTTATAGATAGATTCTACCATCTGATGAGTGAACTGCATACACATGGGGTGGCTAATACCATGGAAGAGAAAGTTACTAACTTTGCAGATGGATTGCTGGAAAAGTGGGCTTCATTCGTGTCTAACCTGAGACAGAATGGAATGCTGGCAAAGCTGGATATAAATGACTTCATTCTAAAGCTACGAGAAGAAGCACTTAGGATGAAGTACAGAGCTCAGAAGTCTTCGTATACTCAGAATCCAGCTTTGTACAATGCCATGCCTCAAGCTAAGACATCTGGAGCACCTCTCCAGACTGCATTTGTGTCTAGCTCATAGGGTCCTTCACATGCTTCTCCTTCAGGATCAGACACGTCGGGGTCTTCTTGTACCCATCATATTGGATCTGAAACAAATGCTACTAGACTGAAGACCGAGAACCTCGGTAATGTGACTGTAGAAGTAGCTTGAGAACACATGGATCTTTTGGCTGTAGTGGTTCATTCTTATGATGGACTTGTTGCTGGGAAGATTGGAAACTGCCATCTGGCAGACGAGGACTATGAGCATGTGGACGAGATGGAGCTTGAGAGAATGGACATAATGTGGGCCTTAGCTAGTGCTGTCCGGAGGGCGAAGAAGTTTGTGAAAAAGACCGGACAGAACTTGGTAGCTATTAAGGATACCACATTTGGCTTTGACAAGAGCAAAGTGACCTGCTTAACTGTGGAGAGAAGGGGCACTTCAAGAGAGAATGTGTTAAGCCAAAGAAGACGGGTAATGGGAACCCATTCTCATCCTTCACTCGTCAAGACAAGCAAGCTACTAGTTCTACTTCATCAAGCAAGGATCCAAAAGCCTTGACTGCTCATAATGATGAAGGACAGGACTGGAGCTTTAGGTTTGTCTCTCCAGGGGAATCAAACATTGCAAGTGTAGAAGACATTGACGATGATTCCGCGAGTGAAGGAGATCTAGCAGTTGAGATAGCGATGTCAAATATTGAAGAGACAACTGCAACTGAGGTCAGCTACAAGCCTAAAGAGGAGACTACCACAACAAAGACAGAAAAGACAGAACCACCAGAACCAGAGACATTTGATGCTGCGTTGATGACTAACTCTTCTAAACCAACTCAGGTAAGTACCACTGACCAAATGTTTGATAATGAGGCTTGTTCTGATTGTAATACGTTTAGAAATAGCATAGATGAAAAATTTGCTAGGTTATTAGATCATAATGACAACTTAGTAAAAGATATGCAACTATGCACTGAGGCTAATAGAGTATTAAAACAAAATGAGCATAGTTACAAAGAAAAGATAGACCTTTTGACTAAACAGCTTAGGGAAACCGAAGTAGTTGCATTTAACCAAGCTAATGACATTAGGTACTATCTAAACTCCCTAGAAGACACTAAGAAGCAAAAGGCAGTTCTAGAAGTAGAAGTACACTCACTAAAACAGAAACTGAACAGTTGGACAAGTTCATTACACATAGTCCAACACTTAGTGAGAGAAAGAAAGAACGGGGAGGGTTTGGGTTACAAAGTGGTTCCACCACCACCTGAGATCTTGATGAACACTAAGAGTAGACCAGTAAATAATAACCCCATCAAGGATCATGTGGTGTCTACTCCTCTTGTTAGTGATCCAGATTCCTCATGTTCATCTATTGAATCTGGAAACAAACAAAAGGAGGCCACTTCAAAGGCAAAGGGTAAATTGCCTAGCGTTAATCTGGAAAAAGAATTTGAAAAGGTTAACTTAAAGTCTGGGTCATACAGAGTCAAATCAGAACCTAAAAAGACTTCTAATGTTAATCTTTCACATGTTTTAAGTCAAAAACCAATTAACCAAAAGGAAAAACATGTTAACATGTTAACATGTTAAAACAGTTAACTATGTTAAACAAGAGAAAACATCAAAAGAACCAGAGTCAAAACCTAAAGTGAGTGATGTTACTAGAGTGTCACACACGTCTCCACAAAGAAAGTTTAATCATAAAGTTGATAGCAAGTCGTGCTACAACTATGGAGAATGTGGCCACATTGCTTCCTATTGTCCTTATTATCAGACACCTAGGAAGAAGATTGAACTTCAGGACTCAAAACCTAGGTCTTCTAAGAGGAGTTCTTTAACTCCACCTAGAAGAACTAGTGAACATAAAGTTCAACCCGTTAGCCAGTCGAATGTTTATCACAAACAGGCATTGCACAAATCTGGATTATGGACAGAAAAGTCATCCTCTGTGTCGGGTAATGATGACAAGAAGGAACCTGAGCTACCCTCACTCTCTAAGGGTCAATGGGTGGAATTCATGATGTGTGATGCCTCTGGGAAACCCAAGCCAGTAAAGGCTTGGGTTCCTAACCTAAACTAACGATTTTACTTGGAATGTGCAGGGTGTTCACTACAGTGCTGAAACCAACACGTGGATTATAGACAGCGGAGCATCCAGGCACATGACAGGAAACATGGCTTTTCTATCAAACGTAAGGCAAATAAAAGGAGGGCATGTTTCGTTTGCGGGAAATAAGGGAGGTTATATCACAGCTCAGGGAGAAGTTGGAAATCAGAAAGTTAAGTTTGATAGGGTGAACTACATCCAGCAACTTCAAAACAACTTACTTTCTGTTTCCCAATCTATGATAAAGGTTTTAAAGTCATATTCGACAACAAGAAGTGTTACATCCTAAAGAAAGATTACGTGATTCCGGAGGACCAAGTGCTGATGACAGCTTCAAGATATAAAGACCTTTATGTTTTGGATCTCTCAACAGCTTCTACAACGGATCATGAAGTTCAGTGCTTTCTATCAAAAGCCACTGAAAAGGACTCCATCTCCTGGCATAGGAGAATGGGTCACATCAATCAATGGAAGATGAATCACTTGATCCAGAAGGATCTTGTGAGAGGAGTTAACGTCAAGAATTTCCAACTTCCTGATTTTTGCATAGCTTGCAAGAAAGGCAAATAGACGAAGAAGTCTCATAAGGAAAAGAAAGTTCATCCAATAGAACTTCCTCTTGACCTTCTTCACATGGATCTGCTTGGCCCAGTCAGTACAAAGAGCATTGCAGGCGACTTGTACTGTTTTGTGGTTACTGATGACTACTCAAGATTCTCTTGGGTAATGTTTCTAAAGTCCAAATCAGAAACATTTGAGTCATTCAAGGAGTTAGTGACCACACTGGAATCTCTCTACAAGCTAAAGGTGAGACAAGTTCGCTCAGACAATGGAACTGAATTCAAGAATCAGTGGATGGCGGATTACTGCAAGGAAAAGGGAATAGTGCATCAATTCACTTCTGCATACATGCCTCAGATGAATGGTGTTGCTGAGAAAAAGAATAGAAGCTTGATAGAAACAACACGGACAATGCTGGCAGACTCAAAACTGCCTATCCAATTCTGGAATGAGGCAGTGGTTAATGCGTGTTATACACTGAATCGAGTTCTGATAGTCAAGCGCCATGGAAAGACATCTTACGAGATACTACAACGTCGTAAACCGAATCTAGAGTATCTCGAACCATTTGGCGCGCCGTGTACACTCCTGAAGAAGACTCAAGAAGGTAAATTCAGCGAGAAGGCTGATGAAGGAATCTTCCTAGGATACAACATACCAAACAAGAGAGTTAACAACAACTCAACAGGTCTAGTAGAAGTGTGGTGTAATGTAGATATTCAGAGATATACCACACCACCTACTGGCAAAGGACCCGCCTACTTTTTCGACTATGATGGATTCTTCAAGTCCTTCAACATTCCTCTCTCTCCCTCGGATGACGAGTTGGCAACTCGGATGATGGATGATATCTTGAATACACCAACATCTAGCTCACAGGGAGAATCATCTACTCAGTCAGGGGGAGTAGTCGACGACAGTGACTCCTCCTCTGAAGATGAAGCTGAAGAAGATGACCAGAACAGTCAGGAGCAACAGGTTTTAGCTCCTGAAAGTCCACGAGCATCTAACGGTGATGCACCTTCGACTTCGGAACCTCAAACTCCTTCTACCTCAGATGCAAAACCAAATGTTCATAATCTTGGCTCTGAGGTAGCTGTTCCTACTACTCCAGGATCATGTCTAAACGTCTATCATCCCTTGGACAATGTCATTGGGGATGTCAGATCAGGAGTACAAACCCGAAATTAGCTGTACTCAACTGATTATGCCTCTGTTATGGAAAAGGGTTACATTCATGATGGTGCTTATCGGTGTTTTGTCTCGCAGTTTGAGCCAAAATACGTAAGTGATGCATTAAACGATGAGGCATGGGTGAGTGCCATGCAAGAAGAACTTCTTCAATTCAAGAAGTTAGGAGTATGGACTCTGGTTGATAGACCTAAAGGTGCTAAGGTCATTGGCACCAAATGGGTCTTGAAATGCAAGAAGGATAACCAAGGGGTCATTATCAGGAACAAGGCTCGACTGGTTATTCAGGGATTTTGCCAAGTCAAGGGGATTGACTACAATGAAGTGTTTGCACTAGTGGCAAGGATGGAAGCCATCCGTATCTTCCTTGCCTATGCATCGTATATGAAGATTAAAGTCTATCAATTAGATGTGAAGAGTGCATTCCTTCATGGGGAAATTCGAGAGACAGTGTATGTCAGTCAACCTGAGGGATTTGAAGATCCTTATCATCGGGACAGAGTTTACAAACTCGACAAGGCCTTATACGGGCTTCATCAAGCTCCTAGGGCTTGGTATGAGAAACTCTCGACTCATCTTGTGAAACACGGCTTTCACAGGGGAGTTATTGACTGCACACTGTTCATCAAAGAAAAAGATGGAGACCTACTGCTAGTACAAATCTATGTCGATGACATAATCTTCGGTTCAAAGAATGAAGAATTATGCAAAGAGTTTGAAGCAGTTATGAAAAAGAATTTGAGATGAGTGCTATGGGGGAGATGAAGTTCTTTCTCGGGTTACAGGTGGATCAGACTCCAATGGGATATTTCTACATCAGACCAAGTATGTAGGAGACATTCTCAGTCGTTTTGACATGGAGAATGCTTCTGTGCTGGGACTCCACTTGCTACGAATCACGATATAGCACCTGATGACAATGGAGATCTTGTAGATGCCACAATATACCGAGGAATGATTGGATCCCTCATGTATCTCACTGCCTCAAGACCTGACATCATGTATGCTACATGTTTATGTTCTAGATATCAGGCTAAGCCTAAGGTCAACCATCTGATCGGGGTCAAGAGATATTTCGTTATCTGAAGGGTACACCCACACTTGGGTTGTGGTATCCTCATGATGATGACTTTGAGCTCACAGCGTATAGTGACTCGGATTACGGGGGCTGCAAGATGAATTACAAGTCTACATCAGCAGGGTGTCAATTCTTTGGGAGAAGATTAGTTACCTGGCAGTGTAAGAAGCAGACATCGGTTGCATTGTCACCTGTGAAGCCGAATACGTTGCTGCTGCAAGTTGCTGTTCACAAATCATCTGGATTCAACAGCAAATGCGAGATTACGGTTTAAAGTTTTCTTCTACTCCTATTTTTGTTGATAACTCTGCTGCAATTGCAGTAACTAAAAATCCGATACAACATCCAAAGACCAAACACATCGGTATTAAATACCACTTCATAAGAGATTGTCTTGAAAAGAACTTAATTGATGTGGTAAAAATTAATACTGATTTTCAACGCGCTGACCTCTATACTAAAGCCTTTAATAAACCACGTTTTCAATATTTGCTAGAGGTCAACGGCGTTAAACAGAAAAGTGATGTTATTCCAGATGATGATCATGTGTAGTCCGATGTAGTTTAGTTATTTTTCTTTTTATTTTTTATTTTAATTAATTTATTTATTTTAGTCTGTTTAAATTAAACTCATGCTATTTTGTTGTTTATTAAAATCCTAAATAATTAAACCAGTTTGATTTTAGTATTTTAGGGGAGATAAGTCAGCAAGTAACATTAAAAAAACAAGGGAGAAGGAGTGGAAAGCTGATATAAGGTAGATTGTATCTGTGATACCGATGCAAACCCTTTGGAATATGATAATACACAAGAACAAATCAAGAGGGACTTAAAAAAAAATTAACTTAGAAAAGATGCAAAAAATTCAAAGTATAAGTCTATGTAGTCTAAGCAATATAAAAGGGAAGATGATAGAAACTGTTAGGATCAGTGATCTACGTTTGATTGATTAGAGAGTATAGCAGCGAAATTCTAACAATAAATTAGCCAATTCACAAGAACAAAAAGATATTCAATGAAGAACAAAAACGGTTATAGATAGAGAGAATTCTGCAAATATATTTCATTCAATATTCGCTTTCGTGGTAACAGAATGTCACACTTACAATTAGGTCGACACCTCTTATATAAGAGATGTGACGTCTGCTGATGTCACTTGATAGTGACATCTAACAGAATTATTCCAACTGAAACACAACTCCTGAAGATGTCAAAACAACTGACAACTTCTTACAAAAATACTAAGTGTTATTAGTTACTACAACTACTGAAAAACATAAAACTACTGATACTACAACGACTGAAGAACAAGCTCTTCAGTCGTTTTACAAAACTACTGAAAGTAAAAACATAAAACTACTGATATCACAACTACTGAAGAAGTACTCTTCAGTTGTTGTGACAATCTACTGAAACTTCAGTACTTGGTCTTCAGACTTGAACTTCAGACGTTTCATCAGCTGATGACTTCAGTAGATATCATCAGCTGATGTCTTCAGTCTTTGTCTTCAGACTTTGTACACAGTTGTTGATCTTCAGCACTTGTAGACTCTTCAGCTGTTGTACTTCAGTACTTGGTCTTCAGCTTCAGCACTTGTGTTCTTCAGCTGTTCAGCTTCAGCACTTGTGTTCTTCAGCTGTTGAGCTTCAGCACTTTAGTCTTCAGCTGTTGAAGTCTTCAGTACTTGATCTTCAGCTGTTGAAGTCTTCAGCACTTGTCGAACTGCTGATGAAGCCTTCAGCAGTTTTTGTGATATCATGTGGGACTTAGAGGTTTTCTGATCTTGGCTCATTGTTCTTTTGGTCCAACAGAAACACTGGTAACTCCTAAGGTAACACAACGAGAGTAGACCTAGAGGTTGCTAGACCACAATTGATATGTCGGTAGATTCAACACAATAGATGATAGACCTGATTGGTGATCTCAAGATCAAACTAAGTTGTTCAACTGACTGTGGGCTTCCATCTTATCACTGGTTAACACAATCAACAATATTCCAATAAGGGGTAATGAGCATGTAAATGCCACAAATGTGTGCGGATGACTATAAATAGAGCAAAGCACGGAAAAAAATGAAAGAAAAATGCTATCAAGCTAATGACTTATGTTGTTGGTGCATTTTGTGCAAAATAAAATTAAGCTGCTCTAACAAGGAGATAGGTTGTGTGCCTCTCTGCTGTGCGATGACACTGACCTGAGGATAAGCATAACCTAGATATTCTAGAATTCATTGTTGTTTGCCGCCTTTCTGTTGTGTGATGGCATTGACCTAAGGATTGGCTTCTCTTTGAAAGCTCTAAGAATAATCTCTTCTTGTAAAAATACCCATAGACCGCTCAAAAGCTCCTGAGGAATGTTGATTACCATATAAGTGTGGGATCCACAAATGTTAGTTGAAATAATTAAACCTAAATCTATCACCAGTCTGTGTCAAAAGTCTGTGTATGGATTTAAGAGGACAAACATATTGACAATCATTGTGGCTGCAATTCTTGAAAGTTCAAATCAATGTGGTAATCTAATAGTTCCAGTATGATTTCCTAAAAGTTGCTAACGACTCTGGATGAAAACCAAGAATTGAGCATCAAAAGGTTTTGATAACAAGTCCCAAATGATTTGACTTGCCTGTATGATTCCAAATTTGAATTGGTCCAGGTGTGGTCAAACTAAATTGAAGCTGCCTATTCTGGAACCAAATCCAGTAGAAGTCTATCTTAGGATTTATCTCTCACAAAAAGTCAAAAAACAAGTTTTATTTTTGTATTTAGTTTAAATTTCTAGTTAGTTAGCCATTTTAGTTTGTTTGTTCGTCGGACTATATCATGAAAATCAGTAAGGGATCAACTCACTAAAAGGGTCATGTCTGAGATGACCACATGTGTTTTCAAAGTTTAAAAGGATCACGTCTGAGGTGACTAAATTGTGTAAAAGGATCACGTCTGAGGTGATCAAAAGTTTTTCAAGTTAAAATGATCATGTCTGAGATGATCAAATGCTCATAATGTTAATTTCAACAGGTAAAAAGGGTTTAAGTGCTAAATGTTCATAAGTGTCACCCATTCGCACGACTGGATCATAAGTATGGACCAACCATGCGAATGGATCCCATTCGCACGACTGGACATGAGATTGAGACATTCACCCGAATGGCTTATCAGAATGATCCATTCGACCGAATGAAAGGGTGCGAATGAGTCAGTCGACCGACTGAGACTCAGTCAGTTAACTGAGGGTGCGAATGAAATGGCACGAATGAAAGGGCACGAATGAGTCAGTCGACCGACTGAGACTCAGTTGGCCAACTGAATGTGACTGACTGGGCCAATCGCACGACTGAGCCTCAGTCGCCCGAATGAACTGAGCGAATGAGGCCAGTCGGCTGATTGAACTCAGCTTCAGCATTTAAAGGGCCATAGTCGATCGCATTCCACTCATCAACCTCAATCGCTCCTAAATCGCACCAAGTACCGTTACTCTGCCAAAATTTCTCTAGACCTTGTTTACACATTGCTGTTGATCTTCTGACGTTCGTTGACTTATATACAGGTAGATGGCATTGATATCGCACTGAAAATAGAAGGAATGGAACCCAAATTTGTGATATTCAAGTGAAACAAGAACCGGACTAAAAAATGCCCTGATAACCAACCTAAACTATGCAAAATGTTAAAATTAAGTTTAATAGGTTATTAGTGTCTAAATGGCGAGTCTATTGAACCTGTAACCCATGTTAAATCACTTGTTTTGGTCAAGATTCGAGCAGCAAGCGACTGAACAGTGGGACAGGCGACTGAACAGTGGGACAGGTGACTGGTCGTCCGGATGAACTCTAATAGCATGATTGAAACTTGCGATTGGATCAATCGGCCGAATGAACCATGCGAATGAGCTGAGTCGGCCGACTGAACCAATCGCAGACTCAGTCAGCAGATTGAACTCAGTCGTATGTCTCATTCACCCGAACGAGCTCAGTCGCATGAAAGAACAACCGACTGACTTCAGTCGCATGATTCATTCGCACGAATGAAACAGAATGAATTTAAACATTACACTTAGAACTGAATTTTGATGTATTATGTACTAATGGTTCTGTGTATTGTGTTTCAGGAAAATGGCTGATAGATGGTCCATTAATCCAAAGCACAACATATGTGCTCACTTGGATCATACTACTCGGAACGGGGCTGAGTTCATAGAGATTATAGCTTTCCTTAGACGTTCCTGGATACATAAGGCTATATCTACACTTGCGCGCCCTACAGGTCATTACACCAGGCATTCTGGGAGAATGCCTCAGTTGATCGCTCTCGTGAGCCATACAGTATATGGAGCTCCATTCTGGGTAATGATATCGAGGTTACTGCTGCTGATATCCAGAGAGTTCTTGAGTTTGGGGACGATACGAATCACCCCACCAGATTACATCCATTGACTGTGAGAGGCTGCTTCCTCAGGATCAAGTACGCTGGGGACATAAACTCGGGTGTGCTCAACAAGAGCAACCTGTGCCCCCAATACAAGTACTTGGTGCATGTGATCCTAAAGTGCATTGCTTCAAGGAGGGGTGGGTTCGATGATCTATCAGACCAGATTCAGAATGCCTACGTGGCACTGGTGCTGAACCACCCTTTCAGTTTTTCGAGTATGATCTTCTCTTATTTGGTGGAGAACCTGGAGGCAAAGGGGAAGGAAGGATTTTGTATGTACCCCAGGTTTCTACAACTGATCTTCAATGAGAAGCTGCCACTTCTTCCCAAGGAGAGTCATGATGCAGTTGCTTTGGAGATTATGGATGACACGACCTTGGGTCGGATGAGGGTGTATAGGGGCAAGCAAGTGAAGCCCCAGGTGAAGAGGTTGATTGGCCATTTGGTCAACGAGAGATATGTGGCACCAAGGAGACGCAAATGGAGTCATGATGACAGTGATTCTGATGATGAGTGGCTACTGCTCCCAGAGCATGACTCTGATGATGACGACAGTGGGGACGCTGGGGATGATATGCCTACTCCACCGAGAGGCTCAGTTTCTGATGTTATACCTCAGTGTCCACCCCGCTGGAGACATAGCCGAGTCTGCTGGTTTCCATCAGGATTTTGTTCCTGGTGAGGAGGAAGAGGAGTCGGAAGAGGAGCCCTTGACACGTACTGTGGGAAGCAAGGTTGTTCCCACAGAACATGGGCTAAGGGCGGTTGGTGAACGCCCAAGAGACTCAGGAGAGATAGCCACTGATCCGAGTTATGCACCGGAGTCAGCTAGCAGGTTGTAGGGGGAGCATCCACCTCAACGGGAACGAGGAGGAAAAGGATGGCTCAGCCCCATGGTCAGAAGACGAAGAAAAGACGACTCACTTTCGTTACCATCACAACCACCACATATGCCACCACCACTACCACTTCCACAGCCTTACCATCCACCACCATAGCCACCACAACTACTACTACCACCACCACACCTCCCACCACTATACAGATTCCATCTACCACCATATCTTTCACTCCCACATCACCTCCACTATTTCACAGACCCATCTTCACTACAGCCACCACCACCACCACTACCCACCAAGCTGGATCCTAAGCCCATCCATCTCATACTTATGGATCACCTCTACCTCCAATTGGGGTAGAGGAACAACTGTCTGTGCTTAACAGGATGGTGATGCGCCTATTAGCTGCAGATGAGGAGAAGGCGGCTCAGATCCACCAGCTTGCTGATCTTACTGCTGCTCAGTCTCACCAGATAGAAGAGCAGGCTCGAGTGATAGAGGAGCAGGCCCAACAGATGGCTGCTCAGAGCCATGAGATAGCCCAACTCCAAGCACATAGTTCACATCAAACAAGAAGATAGAAGAGTTAGAGGAGGCGAAGAAGACGATCATGTTAAAGCTAAAGGGATCTAAGGAGGAGCCCTTGAAGATCAAAGAGGGAGACGGAGATGATGAAGATGATGATGAGCATGAAGAGGATAAGACAGAGGAGGATGAGGGGACAGAAGAAGAAAGGACAGAGGAGAAGGATGATGATGATGATACAGCAGGAGGAGATGCAGCTGCATCGACCTCTACTTCAGGTCAAGAAAAGAGGTCTAAAAAGAATCAAGACCAACCAGCTTCTTCTCTGCTCCACCAAGTGATGATACGATGATACAGGACAAAAGTAAAGATTAGATGTTTATGTATTTAATTACTTTTGTATTTGAATCATGTATTGAAACCTATGTATTCAATGTTTAAATTAAGTTTAATGCATTTCTGTTTTGATTAATTACTAATGGTTGATATGTTGAATGTGTAAATCAAACAGATCCAAATTACCAAAGGGATGAGTTTGATGTTGCTCCCATTCAGCAGGTCAAGACTCAGCTAACAATGATTCTTGATCTACAAGGGATCGTAAGGAGATCGGTGAGTTATACCCCTGAAGAAGGGGAAATAATTCATGACCTATCAAACGAGTAACTCGCAGAGATCTTCAAGCTCAATCCAGATGAGATAGTGAAGGATGCTCCGACATGCGACTCGACCAGTGACGAAGAGCTCAACGATGTTGATGAAATCGAGATTGAAGATGTCACTACCAAGCACTACCCTCAGTACGCTAACAATGAGGGAAATGTGGTCCCCAATCTGGGTGAATCCCTCGTCAACGATATTTTTGAGGTGTTAGACAAAATGGAGCAAGAGTCGGAGAAAGTAGAGGAAACGACCCAAGCCTCAAATGAAGATGTCGATATCCGAAAGGCTGAGTGGGCTGCGTGTTTTGAAGAAGTTAGAGCCTAACGCACTGCACCGAAACAGGATGCCTACACCAAACTCTACAGAGTCAAGAAACATCATAAGGTGACTGGCAGGATCATAGCGTGGGCGTATTTTGAGTATCTTAACGTATATGTAGTTAAGAGGGAAAAGGGCATAGAGTACTTCAGATTCCCACATGATCTGAAGACTCTACCAGGTTTTGAGCTCAACCAGCTGGCCAAACTAAAGCTTTTGTATACTGACCCGAGGAAGATGTCAGGCTGGTTCGAGGCTGCCCTAAAGAAGGAGTACCACACCAGGTGGGTTAACTTCAGACCCCAACAGCCTACAAGGATTATCAGAAGGTTTGAGGTTGATGCTATTACTGGAAAGCCGAAGATAGTGTTGAAGTGGAGTTCTCCGCGCACAATGTCAAGAATCCCACTCAGGGAAATGCCACAGGAATTCACTCCACACTTTAAGTGGTGGTACTACGATTGGAGAACAGCTAAAACGGTCATAGTCCTAAACAAAGAGGGCCAAATGGATACGATCAGGGTATTCGACCCAATGTGGCTTACCAACTTGTCAGCAAATGATGTCTACACGCTATACAAGTGGCCATTGTTCTATGATACGCAAGATATTGTACAAGCCCTCCAGTTCCAAAATGTCATAAGACTCTGCTTCGCGTTTGACATTCATGCGGGAGTCACAAAAGAGGACAAGTACAAGAAATATGAGGAGGTGATGCAGAAAACAAGACATTAGAGAGATCTACGTCCAAGGGGGAGTTTGTTGATACATGTATGTCCCTAGATCATGATATGAAATGTAATAGATCTTGTTTATCTGATTTGGATGTAATTTGATATGATTAATGAAATGATATTGATTGTTTGTGATTTGTAATGTCTAATATTTCATTAATGAGTCGATATTGAATTGGTTAATTAGGTTAGTGATTGTTTGAATGGTTACACATAATGTTTATTAATTAATACATTCAAACTTAACATAATGAAGTTCTCATGCGAATGGCCCATGCGAATGAACCACATGCATGAATAACTTCATACGATTGACTCAGTCGCACGACTGAACCAGGAGACTAGATCAGTCGTATGATTGACACATAAGATTGGCTCAGTTGCACGACTGAACACTCAGTCGTGCAGATGGATCAACCGTATGGTTCAATCGCACGACTGAATCATACTAATGGTTCAGTCGCACGAATGAACAATACTAACCTATAAATACCACCTAATTCATGGAAAAACGAGAGAATTCATTCTATTACGACTCCAGACGTACCCTAGCCGTCCAGAAGCCTCCCAATTCGTTCTCCAAGTTCATAGAACACATTAGATCGACTCCCAATCGATTTCTAACGTTAGTTTCAATTCTTTATTGATTCTTCGTGTGTTCTCACTGATTGGATCGTCAATCAAATAGGATTCCGCACTATTTGATCTGGTTTACACGCTAATCAATAGGTATTTCGTTTAAATACCAGGTCCTAACATATTCTCTACTTAGTAAATAGCAGAAATTACTCTTGTCAACACATACTCATCAAAATACTCACAACACCAAGAAACTCAAGAAACTCAGTATCATCACAGATCTGTTTCTGAATTCCGTTAGAACTGTTTGGACTAAGTTGGACTAATCAATCCTAAAATCATCTAAATCTATATTATACAAGTTAAACACATAGTTAAAATGGATTCTAACAGCTACTCAGAACTGGTCATACACCTAAACCTCCAATGCTTAAACATAAATCTGAGTTTAACAGTGGAAAATCAGGTTTAAGAATTACATCATAGGTGTAGATCTTGATTTCTGGATATCAATATGCAAGGGGCCACACATCCATGTTACTCTGTCTGCAGGTCAAGCTGCAATATACAGAATTGCCAGAATACACCTTGAAGATCTGACCTTAGATGAAGAAGACTACAAGAAAATCAAGATAGACCTCAAAGCCTACTCAATTCTAACTCAAGCACTTAACATGGATGTGCTAAAAAGACTAGAGAAGTATGGAACTGCAAAAGCTGTGTGGGATGCACTCAAAATCATATGTGAAGGAAGCAGTGAAGTGACTGAAATCAACAAAGACAAGCTTGTTAATCAGTATGAAACATTTCACCACACCAAGGGAGAATCAATCTCTAAGCAACTGCATAGATTTGTACAGTTAGTAAATGACTTGGAAATATGGGAGTCACTTACAAAATTAAAGAATTAAACAAAAAGATGCTTCACAGTTTCCCTGAAAGCTGGAAACAGAATGTAACCATGCTGAAAAATACTCTTGATCTTGAGAGTACTACTCTAGACATCATGATAGCCAAAATTGAAGCTTTAGAACTTGATGAAAGACGCAGAAATCTTGGTGGACCTAGAGTAATTGAGGCGTACAAATTTCCATCAGAATCTCATTCTGTGGAAAATGCATTCATCACTGAGGAGGATGATTTTATCTCATCTAGAGATCAAATGAACAATAATGGTTCATTGCAACTCCACCAATCAATCATCCTTCAACCTCATCTCAACCTCCTAAAGTCAATGCTGCTTCTCAAACTCCCAGAGTCAATACTGTTCCTCAAACCAATCCTGAAGACTCAAGATCAGAAGAACAAAAGGCAACTTACAATGCTTTTGTTGCAAGCTTTGAAGCCTACTTGGGAGGAAGACTCACTTCTGCTTATCTCATTTAAGAAGATCTGGAGGAAATGGATCCAAATGATGTGGAAGAAATGGATCTACTCAAATTGCCATGATTGCAATGAGAGCTAAGAAATTCTTCAGAAAAGGAAGATAGCTGAGCCTGAATGAGAATACAAAACTTGGATATGATAAATCCAAGGTGAAATGCTTTAACTGTGGCATGGCTGGCCATTTCTCAAGAGAGTGCAATGCCCCCAAGAGAAACAACTATCAAAGGAACTCTCCAGGCCAATCATCCTCACAGCCTAACTCAAGCTTCCACTCCAACAATCAACAGCAGCAGTATCATCAACACCAATCATATCAGAATCCACCCCAACTGACAAATCAAGCTCATGGAAACAGTCAGTCTTCAGCCAGTGCTCTTGTAATAAAGCAAGATAGAGTATGTGACTGGAGTGTGTATGCAGAGGAAGTCAAGCCTCAATTTCAAAATCATGCTCTTATGGCTCACATCAATGATGGACCATCTCCAATGCCTACTGAGGTAAAATCTAACCTTTGTAGTGAAAAATGCATTAATGAATTGCAAGGGTATAGAGAGCATAATCACAAACTGGCTGATAAAATCAAAGAAGAAAAGGTGAAATCAAAGATGATGAAAAGAGAAATAAAAAACTTTGAAATCAAAATTAAATCTCTCATCTCTGATATAGAAAAACTGCATGGTGAGAAGTATACTCTTGCAGCTGAGAATGAGCTACTTACTAAAAAGTTAGCTCAATCTAAAGCTCAACAATCTATGACTGAAGTGAAACTTGAAAAGTTTCAAATGTCTTTAGTCAAGCTGCAAGAGATGCTTAATCCCCAAAAGAATCCAAAGGACATGACAAGGATTGGGTATAATTCATGTCCTCCACCATACAATGACAACTACACTGTCATGCCTAACTCTGTCTCACTCTCTGAAGCAATTGAACCTAAAACTGTGGAACCTAAATCTGTAGTGAAACAGGTGACAAATCCTCAAAACAAACCTGATGTTTATATTGAAACCAATGAGGATAAAATCAAGTTAGGTCACCCAATCAAAATCAAAGAGTGTTCAGACAAGACAGTGAGTGTCATGAAACCATCAAGCCCTGTAAAAGCAATTGTACCTTTTATAAAATTCATACCATCTGTTTTACAAGGCAAAAGAAATATGTCAAGACAGTGAAACCCACTACTGAGAGTAGTTCTGATAATGAGATTATATCTCCACAAAATTCAAGCAAATCAGAAAAGGTTTCACAGCAAAAGAAACAAACTGTAACACTGAGTTCAACACATAAAACATCATCAGACCCTTAGTCTTCAAGATTAAGGCAGGGAGTTGGGTTTGATATCTATAATAAGGAACAGGTTGACTAGTTTGAGAAAGAAGTGAGAAATAGGTTGAAGAACAGAAACAACCCAGACAATTGAAAAAAGTAGTGTTGTGAAGCAAACTACTAGAAGGGCTGATTATGATTCATCACCTAAAGAAAAGAAAGTGACTCATCAAAAGAAAATATTAGTTGTGTCATACAAGGAAAAATCTGATTCAAGAAACAAACAATTGTATTGTGATATTTGTGAAATGTTCAATCACAAGACAGATAAATACTTCTTCAATCAATATTGTTCTATCTGTGATATGAATAATCACTCCACCAAAAATTGCTATTTCAATAAGTATTGTTCAATCTGTGACAAGAACAATCATAATACATTTGATTGTTACTTTAATCAGAAGGGGTTGAGAATTCTCCAACACAAGCCCATATCAAAAACATCTACTGTGATGCACTCTGTCAGACCTCATCTTCATAATACTCAATTTAGGACACCTAGATCAACAAATAATAGAATTAACTTGAAGGAATTAAGGAAGGGTCAAATAAATCATCTCATAATGAAACACAAACTTGACCTTCCTAAGCAAAAACCAATTTTGATAATGAAACCGGGCTAAATTTTTCCAAAGAAATAGAGACCAACGATTTCATTATTCATCTAAATCCTCAGTAGATGTTGATGAGATGACTCAATCAATCATCATCAAAAATCTCCCAGAACACCTCCATCCAAATCATAATTTAGAGGGAAATACCAGGAGGTCACTATCATGAATAGGAACGGGAAACCCAAGACCATCATGGCTTGGGTTCCTCATTCTAATTAGTTCCTTTTGCTTGTAGGTTCATCCACACAGGTCTAATAGCATATGGTACGTAGACAGTGGATGCTCCCGACACATGACTGGAGATCCTTCCCTCCTTTATGACTTCAAGTACATACAAGGAACTACTATGGCATTCGGTGGAGATTCAGAAGGTGGTAGAATTACAGGAGAAGGATCTGTGACAAACGGGATGCTGAGCTTTGACAGATGGAATTATTGTGAACAACTGAATTTCAATCTGCTAAGCGTGTCTCAGATCTATGACAAAAAATATTCCACTCACTTTACAGACACTCATTACTATATTCTAAAACCAGGATTTTAGATCCCTGAAGAATGGGTTGTCTTAAAGACTCCAAGGAAGAATAATACATATGTCTTAAACCTATGTTCTACATCACTAAGGAAGAAACATGTCTTTTGTCTAAAGCATCATTTGATGAGTCACAGCTTTGGCATAGACGTTTGGGGCACACTAACTTTAAAAATATGAACAAGTTAGTCAAAGGAAACCATGTCATTGGTCTTCCTAAAAAAGAATTCAATTTTATTGATCAATGTTCAACGTGCTTCAAAGGAAAACAACACAAATCGTCTCACAAAACCAAGCTGGTGAACACTAACAATACTCCATTGAAGTTATTTCACATGGATCTAGTTGGACCAACTCATGTAATGAGTATGGGAAAGAAACAGTATTGTTTAGTGATAATTGATGACTTTTCTCGATTCACATGGGTGTTCTTCCTACTTCATAAAAATGAAGTATCCCAAATCATTCAAGAATTTATCACTAATATTGAAAATCAACTTGATCTTAAGGTCAAAATAATAAGAAGTGATAATGGTACTAAGTTCAAAAATGAAAATATGAGTTCCTTTTATGCAACCAAAGGCATTGCTCATCATTTCAGTGCAGCAATAACTCCTCAACAAAATGGGGTAGCTAAAAGACGAAATAGAACACTGATTGAAGTAGCAAGAATGATGCTAGCCGATGCTAAACTGCCAATCACCTTCTGGGCAGAAGCAGTTAACACATCGTGCTTTATGCAAAATCAAACTCTAATGGTTAAAGAAAGTAACATGACACCTTATGAACTGATCTTCCATAAGAAACCATTTATTGGATTCCTCAAATAATTTGATTGTCCAGTCTCAATATTAAACACCCGTGATCATTTGGGAAAATTTTCATCCAAGTCTGATAAAGGATTCTTTGTAGGTTATTCTTCTGTCTCAGAGGCTAATAGAGTGTTCAATCCTAGATTGAACATTATTGATGAATCTAAAAATGTTCATTTCAAGGAACATTCATTTCCCAAATCTACAAATGGTCCTGACTGGTTGTTTGATATTGACACATTTACAAAATCATTTGACCAATTCACTTGTCTGATGCAGGAAATATACATTCAGGTGATACTTCATCAACTGTAGAAAGAAGAGATAATTATCCATTGATTCCACCTACATTTGATGAACATATGAATGAAGATGTTCCTCTTCAAGCTGATCCCATCAGACAACTGTCACAAAACTGTAGTGTTTCTTCTGAAGGTCACAGCCTAGTACCATCTCACTCAGATGACTTGTCAAATAAGATCAGGAATCAAAAACACGCTTCTCATCCAGTAGAAACACAAGGTACATCAAATGATGCAAGCAATCTCAGTGCTGCTGAAGATGTAGCAGTTACTGAAACAGAAGTTGACAACCTTCATAATTCAACAACAATACAAGACGAATGTGCCTCTGACCATAATGAACTGAATGTCTCCAATCTTGATGTTGAAACCATTATGGTGATCTTAATGAGAGGGTGACTAGAAGCAAGTCGAGTATTGCAAACATCTATTTTTTCTCATGCTTTCTATGTCAAACAGTACCCAAAAACATCAAAGAGGCACTTCAAGACAATAGTTGGATTGAAGCAATGCAGGAAGAATTGCTCCAATTCAAGAAGCAAGAAGTATGGCAACTGGTAGATCTTCCCGAAGGACAATACCCTATCGGTACCAGATGGCTGTACAGGAACAAGACTGATGATAGAGGGATCGTCATCAGAAACAAAGCAAGACTAGTGGCACAGGGATACACTCAAGAAGAAGGAATCGACTATGATGAAGTGTTTGCACCTATTGCCAGACTAGAATCAATCAAAATCTTTCTTGCATATTCTGCGTCCATGAAATTACTGTTTATCAAATGGATGTAAAGTGTACCTTCTTGTATGGAAAGATTGCTGAGAAAGTCTATGTGAGTCAACCACCTGGCTTTGAAGATCCAGATTTCCCTCATAGAGTTTACAAGCTTCACAAAGCTCTGTATGGTCTTCATCAAGCACCAAGAACATGGTATGAGACTCTATCATCCTTTCTTCTTGAACATGGGTATGAAAGAGGAAGATTGATCAGACTCTCTTCGGAAGAAAAAGAGGAAAAGACATCCTGCTAGTCCAGATCTACGTGGATGACATTATATTTGGCTCGACAAACAAGTAACTCTGCAAAGAATTTGAAGACCTTATGCACTCAAAGTTCCAAATGAGTGCTATGGGGAACTCACCTTCTTTCTAGGGGTGCAAGTCCAATAGACAACAGATGGAATCTCATCAACCAATCAAAATATATAGAAAGCATGTTGAAGAAATTTCACTTTGCTGTCTGTCAGTCTATCAAAACTCCTGTGGATACTAAGTGAAGATTGGACCTGACCCTGAAGGCAAATTAGTGGATCAGACTCACTATCGATCAATGATAGGTTCACTTATGTATCTAACAGCTAGTAGGCCTGACATCATGTTTGGTGTTTGTGTGTGTGCCAGATATCAAGCTGATCCAAAAGAATCACATGTGAACGCAGTCAAGAGGATATTTAGATATCAAAAGGGCAAGCCAGCTCTTGGGTTATGGTATCCAAAGGAAGGAGAATTCAATCTCTATGCCTACACAAACAGTGATTATGGAGGATGCAACTTCAATAGAAAATCCACTTCTGGTGGTTGTCATTTCTTGGTCCCAGACTAGTATCCTGACTATATTGTCTGGCAATCCCTTTTGAGTTACAGAATGAGTCAAGAATGAAGTTCTTATACTCAGTCCTTGATCACTTCTAATGATTTTAACCTTGTGATCAATTTGATTTTCTATTTTAAGAATAAAAGATTTTAATGTTTCAGCAGTTTCATCTTTAGTTATTAAAAAGAATACCCATGTGAATCTTGTAAAATCATCAACTATCACAAGGCAGTATGATTTCCTTTCAATGCTCATTATACTTATGGGACCAAAAAGATCCATGTGCAATAAGTGTAATGGAGTAGTGATAGAGTTAACACATTTGGATTTATGAGATGTCCTGTGTTGTTTCCCTTTCAGGCATGCAACACAGTTATCTTTGCAGAAAAATTCCTTTTTAGGCAAACCATGTACCAAGTTATTTTTAGCCAATTTATTCATTGTCTTAATATTTACATGACACATACGTTTATGCCACAGTGTTGACTCATCACTATGAGCTTTGGAAAGAAAGCATGATACTTCACCTATTGGGGAAGCATTGTTCATATCTAGCTTGTACATATCCCCTTCCTGGGAGATCTAAGAAGCACCAATTCCGGAGGATAAAATGCACTCATGTTCTGTGAAAAGAATCTGATGCTTTTGATCACAGAATTGAGAAACACTTAACAGATTGTGTTCAAGCTGCTTGACAAAGTGGACTTTGTCAAATTTTAATTTACCGTTGGATATACTCCCTCTAGCAGAAATATATCCTCCGGCCTCACCTCCAAATGGACAAGACCTTCATCATAGTTCTGAAACTGTTAAAGTAGAGATCTGTTCCCCGTCATGTGCCTAGAGCATCCACTATCTACAATCCATACATTGTTGTTCTTGTCAAACGGATGTCCCTGCACATAAGATGAGATTGTTAGTTTTGTTTGGAAGCCCAAGCCTTGCTGGTCTTGGGTTCTTCCAAGGATAATGACATAACTAAACCAAAAGTTATGCACGGGGGTTCAATAGAGGTCTTTGAAGAAGAGGTTCGGGCTGCAACATCTTCCTTGATCTTCCAGTCCACCCTTTGGCTGACCTTGGAGGATGAGCTTGTTGAAGCTTTTGCAGCATGGCCTTCTTCCGAAGCTTCTTTCTTTTCGAAAGAAGCCTTCACCACCTTTTCTTCCAAAGCAGTCTTCTTCTTGGATGGTTTCAAGGGAGCTTTCTTGTTCTTCCGAACCTTAGTAGCTCTAGCTTCCGAAGCCATTTTCCCTTCGGAAGAAGGAGTTTCTTCCGAAAGCAACCTGGCTTCCGAGACTAGCTTTCCCTTTTTCATTACTTGAACCGTTTGAAAAGGTCCAAATGTGAAACCTTCCTTGACTGCTTCTTTCCTAACATTATTTGCATAATGTGTGCTTGTAGGATTGTAGTAACAATCTTTTGCCATGTGATTTTGCAGGCCACACATGATGCATGCAATGTTAGTCTTTTGGGAAAGTGAGGGTTGCTATTTCTTGGGCTTCTTTTCTTCATCAGCAACTTTTCCCTTCAACTTCTGATCCTTTAGTAGGACAGGAATGCTGGTATTACATTCCTTTCCTGAATCAGAAGTACCTACCACTTGGAATCCAACTAAGATAAATACACCCTTCTGATTGGGGCCAATCTTTAGTTTGGACTCAGCCACCTTCTTGGCGGTTCTTCTAGCAGCTTTAGCTCTGCTTCTTCTAGCTTTAGTGGATAGGATTTGATCTTCACAGGAGGAGATGGGTGCATCTACCTGTTCCTTCCCTGTGGTGGCCACTATTGATGCCTCATCCTTCAACTCTAGAAATGAAGGGTCAGCAGTTGGAACCTCTTGCTCTTCAGTACCACATCTAGGCTGTCTAATAGACTCATAGGAATATGGTGGAGCGATTTCATTGGTTCCGAACCCTTCTTTGTTTTGATAACAGAGTTTGGAGTGGGAGGATGATGCAAGAATAGCTTGGAAGTTCTGCTCAGAAATAGCATGCTTCCTGGCCTGAGCCTTAGCAGTGACAAGCTGGGCTTGAGCCTCAGACAATTTGGATATCAGATCCTTGATTTGAGTCTTGTAGTTGGTGTGTTCATGTTTTAAAAGAGATACAGTTTTCTCTAACTCATCAATTTTCTTTTGATAGTCAGATTCAGCTCTTTTAAAATTAGATTTTATAATATTTAAAGACTCAATATCAGATCTGATTTCCATATTGTAGTCCTGATAAAGTTTAACTTTAGCTATATACGCTGGAGTATAGAGATGTTCATATACCTGGGCATCATCTGTTCCGGCCATGAGAGCTTGAGCAGGAGTCACATCCTGTACCATGAAGCTCCAGTCAACTTCTTGAGCCATTTTAGCTATTTCAGTTGACCTCTCAGTGGGCTTTGAGGTTGGGGGGTGTGGAGACTTGTGGGGTTCCCGGATTGGTTTTGGGAGCCTTGCATTCCCTTGCAAAATGACCCAGTTGGTTATAGTTGTAACACTTTGGCTTAGTCTTGTCGAACCTGAACTTGCTGGTAGTTGGGTTTGAGGGAAATGCCTTCCAGTTCTCTTAAAGAACTTCTTCGCTCTGTAAGTTAAGAGAGCCATCTGCTGGACAATGTCCAGGTACTTTACATCATCTAGACTAAAACACTCAAGATCATCAAAACAATATTGAAAATCTCCTGAGTGTCCACTTCCTGAAACAAAGGCACAACTTTCCTGGAAGGAGTTGTGTTGAGCCTGTTGAGACCTTGGAGTCTTAGGAAAGGTGATGTAAGGTCCAGAAGAGCAAGATGGCTGCAGATAAGTCAGGAAATGTTGAGGTTGAGGGGTTAATGAGCCTTCAGCAACCATTAAAGCATTGCTACCAGGAAAACTCATGGATCTGCTTGTTGGGTGGCCCTTCTTACTCTCCATCTCTAGACATATCCATCAAGGATGTCGTAGAGCTCAGTCATGGAAAGAGTGTTCAAGTTTTCTGTTCTCTTGATAGAGACACAGTAGAATGTCCACTCATTTGGAAGAGCACTCATCAACTTTCTAGTGAGATCTCTGAGTTCAGGAGTGATCTTCACAAACTGAAGGGATGAGGTAAGATCCATGTACCTGAAGTACTGCTGGCTGAGGGTCTCTTCAGCAATATGAGTGAAGTTCCCGAACTGCTGCTTCAGTGAGTCCTTCTTTGAGTCGTTGGAGCTTGAGTACATCTGAGCAAGTGCATCAAACAATTCTTTGGCAGTCTTGCAATGCTCGAACCCCACTATAATAGAGTTCGGTATAGCAGTCATGAGAATAGTCATAGCATTGCTGTCGATGTCCATCTTCTTTCTGTCTTATCAGAATAGTCCTCGACAGCCTCTCTATCATGGCGACATTTCCACCAGGTGATGCCACCTTTGGCTTGTACGGTGCATTGACAATGGAGTTCCATAGTCTGCTGTCTTGGTATCTAATGAAGCCTTCTATTCTTCTACTCCAAGACCTGAAGTTTTTAGGGGTAATGATGGGAGCTTTTGTCATTGTTCCCATCTCTACCTCAGATTTGTTAAGGGCCATTAGAGTGAGTGAGTGGTAGGGAGTAGTAAAAGCAGGTTGATTTGGATAGTAAGATCACACAATCAAGAGCCTGAGGAGCTCTGATACCAATTGCAGGATCGGTGTTTGTCACTTAAACACAGTGTTTTCACTCAAACTCACCTACAACAACACTCGGATGTGTGAAGAATGAATAAGAGTTGATCATAATATAGAAAGTAACTGAGAACACAAAAAGATAATTTTCAAGATATTTTTATATATTGATTCTCAACTCAAAATACAAGACTCTTATAAGTAGATGATCTCTATGTTATTGAATTACAAGGAGAACCTATATATAATACTATCTACAGCCGGATATACTTTGATACCAACTGGGATCCTATAGCTAAAGTCTATACTACAAGACTAAAGATTAAGGTATCTCGGATAAAGTCTTATATGAGATTTGGTAGTCAGGACATGTCCCTGACTTACCTTTTGTCACTAACTAAAGTTGGTAACATGTACTATCATGAAAAGATGAACAGTGGAATAAAGTATGGTCAACAACATGGCTCTTTAGGAAGAAGCCATGCTGTATCAGAAGTCTGCAGCGGAGTGTCAGAGACCATACTTGTGTCCACTGGTCATAGCAGTGTCTTCCAAAGGTTAAATGGCTTCGGAAGAGTAAGTACTTCCGAAGCCACTTATACTTCGAAAGAGGCTGCTTCTTCTATGGCTTGGAGACTCTTCTTTTCTTTGTACTTTGGAAGTGGTCTTTACTTTATTCTTCTATGTCTTGAGCTTCGGAAGTATGCACTTGTCTTCGGAAGTAGATTTCTGTCTTCTGAAGTTGATCTTTCATTTTGTCTTCGGAAGAGCTCTACAACCTTCGGAAGTTTCATGTTAAGCTTTGGAAGCCTTTTGCATGCAGCACCAAAATAACTTAAGTGACAAAGTTTTGGTTGCATTAGCCTTCTTCTTGATCCAACACAAGTTCTCTGGATTCAAAACCAGATGCTTGATTGTGGTTTTAACTTCTTGCACACACCAATTTCTATTGACAACACAACTGCTGTCTTTATAACTAATAATCCAGTTCAACACTAAAAAACAAAACATATTGAGATTAGATATCATTTTTTGAGAGACTGTGCTGAAAAAGGTTTAATCAAATTGATTCAAGTACCAACTGAAAATCAATTAGCTGATTTGTTTACCAAGGCATTTGAACCTAGTAGGTTTGAATTTCTGGTTCAGTTAATTGGCATGATTAACCTTGAGTAAAAACCATTAAAACATCAAAAAAACAATTAAAAACATCAGAAAAAACCACAAAAGAAATAAGTTTGATGAAGGAACGAATTCTCTGGAAATGATATATTATAGTCGTTATATCATTCACTATGCTTAATTTCAAAATGTAAAAGATTGAAATGACTTACCAGATATGTTGGTAGGCTTAACTTCGAAGAAAAGATACATGCAGTGATGAATTAAAGACATTCAATTGTGAAACACTCATCACAAAGTACAGGTATGTATTGGCTTATCTGAATGCATGTGTGTGTAGTAGCCTAAACACACCAGGTAATGATACTTTATGAATCTCTTTCACCATATCATGTTTCATCTTTGTTTTGATGAGCAAAGACCTGATGAAACTTGCACATAGTTCAGATGTTATGATCCAAAAGATTCCGAATATGAAACACATCCAAAATTGGATAAATCAACAAAGTAATACATTCCAAGTGAATGAACAAAAGAATCCTATCATGCACCTTCCAAAGTGAAGTGAAAAGAATCCCAATGTGGATCAACATGAAAAAGGATCAAATTAAAAGAATCCCAATGAGGATTAGTGAAAATGAGATTTCATGACTTAAGTAACCTGGTAAGAAAAGCTGTGAAAAAGTTCTACCATGTATTGTACAAGGAGGGTTGATCATTTCATGCTTATGTGAGTGAGGTACACATTGAATAATTAATCAACCAAAACATGATAAAAATCATTTGCGTCAAAATATCAACCAGGTATGGGTTTAAGAGGACAAACATACCTTCAATCTTCAAGTACATGATCATGTCCATTTAATCATAAAGGATGCACAAGTGTAATGTAAGACTGATACGATCCCAATAAAGAGATTTTTCTCTTCATTATTAATATTAATCAAAATAATATTCAAAAGGTTTTAAATCTTTAAAGTTTTTATCCAAATGTGGACATAAACTTTAGGGGGAGTAATTTAAAATTTTTGAGTAAGTCCAAATTTTTGTTTATTAACTTAATTTTGGAAAAGAAAACAAAAAGAATTTTAGTTGGTGTTGTTGCAATAAGTCATACCATTATATCTCAGCTTATACAGATTCTTAGAAACATGATAAGTCCAAGATCTTTCAAAATTAGGAAACTTGTATCAATTGTGACATACAAGTCAATCCAAGCAAAAATTGACAACTTCAACAGTCAACTTATAAGAAAAATCAATCAAGGACAAATCTCATAAGATGAATAATCAATTCAATCACATTAACTTTTGATTAAGGTCAAAAGCTAATGCAGGTAAGTGCATTGGTTAATGCGGGTGAAGGTAACCCATGCATGTAACTAATGCGGGTAACAATATATTTTCAAGTGCAACTAATGCGGATAATGATTTTACTCTACCGCATTAGTGTGTGTGAAGTAAATGTGGAATTTACTCTACCGCATTTGGTACAGTTAACAAATGCGGATGAATAGGTCTTTCTCGTATTTGCTACAGTGCAATGTTGACCAAGTGTTGTCAACCGCATTGGTATAGTCGCACAAATGCTGATTGACTTTTTCTATTGTATTTGCTACTGTGTACAAATACGGATAGAATAAAACAAGTAACTCTGCCTCATTTGTTACAGTGAATGCTGATGAACACAATCACAAGTTATTCTTCCGCATTTACTACAACACATGCGGACAGTCAAAGGTTTCAAGTTCTAACTTCTGCATTAGCAACAGTACACAAATGCGGAAAGAATAAAAAAATAAGAAGCAAAACTTCTGCATTTACAACAATAGCCAAATGCGGACAGTTAATGTCAAAAGTTTGTCTTCCGCATTTGCTACAGTTAACAAATGTGGATGACCAAAAGTCAAACAAATTAACCTTTAACATTTGCTACAGTGGTGACTGTATCTGCTTTTAAACTTGTAAAATCTTTCAAAATGTATTATTTGACTATTTAAGGAATTAAAACGAGTCATTTAATACTTTTCAAATTTGAGAGATTTATAGTGAGACGAGCTCAAACGTACAGTACACCATCTTCAATCATCATCATCATAAACATTCAAAGATTTTCGTGAATTACTCAATCGAACTCTGTTATCGATTTTGAAACAACATTCGTAAAAAATTTTAATCAAGACCTAAGTTTCAGTATGTTAACCTAAATCAGTCAATGAACCAACTGATAAGGAAGAACACAAAAACATGTTTCATTGATGCAACATCATACACCTTTTCGACTTCATGAGCATGAAAACCAACAAGAATTCTTATCATCATGAAAATCTTGATATTCATGTTCGTTGTAAGAATAGAGCATGTTAAAAAAATGAAACATTTGAAACAAATCAATGAAACAATATCTCATTAATGGTTCAAACATAGAGATGTGATTGTTAAATGACAAACTCACCATTTGCCATGACAACAATGCAACAGAAATGACAAGCAGTCTTCCTTGCCAATTTAAAGTCAAACTGATAACTAATACACATGTCTCTTGTGCAGATTACATGGCAAATCTTACATGGAGCAAGCTCCATAACGTCAGCGGTTATTTAAACCTTGATGTGCCTAAAGCTGAAGGACTTAGAGATATGATAAGATTCTTATCTACCACAAGGGTAGCATATGCCATGACTGTGAGACCTACAATCTATGAGAATCTCATCAGGTCGTTTGGGACTCAGCTAAGGTAGTTGAAGCTGATGGTGTGAGAACATTAACTGGGAGAATCAACAATGAGCTCACTTTGAGGATTACTGAAGATTCTGTTAGAAGATGTTTACAATTTAGTGATAATGCTAATGATCCTATGGAACTAGATGATGAAGAAATAACCACATTTTCGCTGAAATTGGTTATGAAGCAAAAAAGAAAGTTAAAGGATTAGTGGATCTGCCTTGGAGATTCCTAATTCATATGTTTCAACACTGTTTGTCAAAGAGAAAAACAGGATGGAATGACATTCCAGTCCTTACATCTTCTGCAATTTGTGCTCTCTGTACCAACAGACCGGTTAATATGTCTGCATATGTGTTCAATGGCCTGATTTCGAACATCCAATAAGGAATAGATACAAGTTTCTCATGTATCCAAGATTCATTCAATGTCTAATCAATGAATCGTTCCATGACACTATTAATGAAGGACAAGTGCTTGACATCCCTTACTATGATGCAAGATCCTATAAATACATCAAGAAGAAGGACCCAAGGAACTTTTACAGTGGTGCCCACTCACCTCTTCTTCCTTGGATGATTCAGCAATTAAATCAAGCAGGTCAAGCTCAATCACCACCATAACCAATACCCAACCATCACCACAACCAACTCCACCACCATCTCCACAAACATCACCACAACCATCACCACACCCAAACTACAACCATCACCACAACCAACTCCACAACCATCTCCACAAACATCACCACAACCATCACCACAACCACAACCACAACATCACCACAACCAACTCCACAACCATCTCCACAAACATCACCATAACCATCACCACAACAACAATGAAAACCATCACCACAACCAACTCCACAACCATCTCCACAAACATTACCACAACCATCACCACAACCAACTCCACAAACATCTCCACAACCATCTCCACAAACATCATCACAACCAACACCACAAACAACCCCTCAACCTTCACCTGTATCACCTCATCATCAATCTTCAATATCACCACCACATTAATCACCTATGTCATCTTACCAACCTTTACCATCATCCTATGATCACCTTGCTGAAATTGAAGGATCAACAAGTGCATCTAAATCATCCAAATCATCTTCTGATGAGGAGGATCACCATGATCAAATCCCTGCAATGAAAGAAAAAGACAATGAATTGAAAGAAAATAAGATGTGAAAGAAAATGAATTGAAAGAACTAAAAGAAAAATATGAAGCTGAAAGAAAAGAAAAAGACAAAGAGATTGAGTACTTAAAAGCTGCACTAAACCATTCCAGAGAAGAAGTCAGTGGTCATGTGGACACTCTTGCTATTCAGACTATAGCAATGGAGGAACAAGAGAATATCATTGAGGAACAAGCAGAAATCATTTAGTCTAGAAAAAGAGCTTCAAAGACAAAACAGAAGAATCTCTGAACTAGAACTGATAATTGAAAGTCAAAGAAGTAAAGTGGATGATGAAAAGAAAGATGAAGAACAAGAAAAGGTAGATATGGATGATAACAAGTATGTTTCTGAAAATGAAGAAAAAGAAGGTGATGCAAGTTGAACAAAGTTTAAAGATCAAAGTCTAGAAATGGTGGTATACTCTGGAAATACAGATGACTCTCACTATGAGAAAGCTGAATTTGAAGAACTCTTTAGTGCATTATACAGTTTTTAATCTAAAAAATTCAGCATAGATGATGACTTTTGGAAATTTGTAAACAATTAAAGGATTGATACAAAGCCTATTGTATTCATCCCTAAGTCACCAGTTCCTTTGGAGAGGAGTTGACTATGCAAATTGTCCCTACTATCTCTTTATGTGAAGGACAGAAAGAAAAAATAAAAGAAATGTATGAAAAAGAAAAGAAAGAAGAAAAAGAAACAGAAAAGAAAGAGGAGGAGAAAAGTGAACTTAATGATCAAGAGCCAAGCACACCTGAAAAGGTACCTGAAGCAGTAGAAAAAGCTGAAACTTCTAGCCCTCAACTTCAAACTTACTCATGAAAAAGGAAATATTTAGTTGAAAAGGCTAAGGGTAAGAGACCAATAGTTGAAGAAGAAACAATTAAGAAACAAAAAGATGACCCCAAAAGCCTAGCAACAATTGCCGAATTTCTGGAAGAGCATGAGCAGGCTGAGGCTAATTGAAGAAATTAGCTAGTGCATTTGATTTAGAAGAAGGTGAGATTGCTGGTGGATATGATGCTGAAAAGGAGGTTCATATGGACAGTCCCATGAAAACAGAATAGGCAGTAGAAGAAATGGTTCCAAAGCCTAAACTAATGACTTGATGATCAAAGTTTTGTTTCTGATCAATCAAGGATATAACCAGATGAAGTATTTGGAATGAAATATGAAGGAATGAAAGAATAAAAAGATAAAGTGAAAAGGCTACTTGATCCAAACATTGAAACAGAATATGAAAAATCCATCACCAAGGATGCTCCAATGCATAAAGAATCCTCTATGAAGAAATCAACCGGGTATGAAAGACATTGCCAAGAAAGGCTCCCTTACACAAGCTGTCTTCAATGAAGAAATAATCCCCAACTCATGAACCATTATTTCCTGATCCTTATAATATATCTGATAAGGAAATGAAGGACTATCTCTCAAATCAGGGGTTCACAAGAAGAATGATTGGAAACATGAAGACCAACTCATTAAGGGCTGCAACTCTTTAATTGATTAATGAGAAAAAAAGAAAAACTTAAGAAGCTGGAAGAAGAACTATCAAGCACTAAGCCAAGAAATAGAGTATCAGCTGAAGACATGATGCTGAACTAGAAAGACCAAGAACTACTTGCTCCTGTACTACACAAGTACCCTGAATGGTTTGTAGAACCATCTCAGTTGAAACTAAAAGGATCTCAGGGCTAGTACAATTCTTTACAGAGTACTCAGATCTTGTAAATGCCTTGGAGATTCATGATTTGAAGGAACTAGCTCAACTTGAACCGATCAATCATGCAGCTATGTTCAGGGGATATGAATTTGAGAACATACTTAAGATGTTCAGAAGAACAAACAACTTCAATCATTAAAGCAATATGCATGAGAAAAGATAAAACATTTGTCAATCCCCTTGAGAAGAAGGAAAAGATGCAAGCAAAAGAAATTGTATTCCCTGAGCTGAAGGTAAAGCCTACAGAATCATTAAAAAGGAAAATGGTGTTGGTACTCATTCCTCCACACCTATCTCAAATGTGTACTATGATGAGAAAACTTATGAGATGGTAATTGAAGGAAGTGGGGAGGAAATGAGGAGCTGAAATCAGATTATTCAGTGGATATGAGGTTAGATTGCTTGATGAATCATATATCCATTACATATACACAAGACATTTCAGGGAATTGAATAATAAATTGGGAGAGTTGGACATGCACTTCTTTCTAAAGTGCATCAAGCTGCTAAATGATCAGATAAGAGCCAAAAGAGAGAAAAGAAAGAAGAAGAAGACACTATTACAGCTTGGCAACATTGTAAAACTTGAGGTTGATGTGGGGGGAGCATACTGATACATAGAAATGGACTTTCTACAATTTCTATATGGGAGCCTATTTCACTAAAGAAGCTGCCAATGGAAGCCATCTACAACATGAGCAAGATGAAGATTCATGTACTAAGTAGAGAAAGGATGTCAGAAGCAACAGATTTCGTGAATATGATCAAAGCTATACTGGATCCTACTAAAGCTGCATTCATCTTACCCCCAGAAGACCCAGTAGAATCTTCACACATCAATCACCTCCCAAACATTGAGGAAAACTTGGCTGTATAATCGTTAGGGGGAGTATGTTGGACCCTTAAAAGGATTATACATGCCAACTCAATAGGTGATTTGATGATTGCTCTGCTAAAATCCCTTAAGTCCAAGAAGAAATGCGGATGAAGAATCTGCTAAGAAGAATAAAGTATTGTCTCCCGCATTTGTCAAATGTGGAAGGCATAAAACAAATATGGACAAGTATTTGTTCTTCCGCATTGACAAATACGGAAGACGAAGAATGGATGCGGACAGACACTTACTCTTCCGCATTGACTAATGCGGAAGACAAAGTAAATGCGGACAAGACTTTGCTCATCCGCATTGACAAATGCGGATGACTGAACAAATGCGCACAAGTATTTGTTCATCCGCATTAACCAATGCGGATGACCAACATACTAATGTGGTTGATCAAGTGGAAATGCTGATCAAGTTAACTCATCCGCATTTGTCAAGGCGGATGAACAAGCAAGATGCGGATGAAGACTTAGACATTCTGATGTAATAGGTCAAGGGTAGTTTAGTCATTTTGTAAAAGGCATCTTGTCTACCTATAGATAGAATAGATACCTCGTACATGAGGTGACGGCCAATAGATAGAGAACTTTTGTTGTAATTATTCTCTGTAATTTATCAACTTTCATATATCAATACAAAAGCATTATGAGTATTTTTCTTGCATTGAATGTTCTTTGATTGTTTGTTTCCGCCACTCAATCATTGACTTGGTTACTATATTCAATTCACATTAAGAATATCACTCTTACTCAACCCCAGTCAAAAGCAGCTGGCGCGTTCGTTAAACCGAATGACATAACAAGAAACTCGTAGTGTCCATAACGTGTGCGAAAAGCTGTTTTAGGAATGTCTTGCTCCTTAACCTTTAGCTGATGATAACCAGATCAAAGGTCTATCCTTGAAAACCAGCTGGCACCCTGAAGCTGATCAAACAGATTATCAATTCTCGGTAAGGGGTACCGATTCTTCACCGTCAACTTATTCAGCTCATGGTAGTCTATGCACATTCTCATACTACCATCCTTCTTCTTCACAAATAAGACCCGAGCACCCCAAGGAGAGATACTCGGTCTGATAAATACCTTATCAAGCAATTCCTGCAATTGCTCCATTAAATCTTTCATCTCAGTCGGAGCCAACCGATACGGTGCCTTAGCAACATGTTGGGCAGCCAGTATCAAGTCAATCTGGAACTTGATCTCACGGTCCAGTGGCACTCCTGGTAAGTATTTGGGAAACATGTCTGGAAAGTCACACACCACCGGTACATCGGTCAGTTGTGGTGTTGGCGTGTCCACATCCCTTACGTACGCCAAGTTCATAGTGACCATAAAGCGTGCGAAAAGCTGTTTTAGGAATGTCTTGCTCCTTAACCTTCAGCTAATGGTAACCAGATTGAAGGCCCATCCTTGAAAACCAACTGGCACCCTGAAGTTGATCAAAAAGATCATCAATCCTCGGTAACGGGTACCGATACTTTACTGTCAACTTGTTCAGCTCACGGTAGTCTATACACATTCTCATACTACCGTCTTTCTTCTTCACGAATAAGACCGGAGCACCCCAAGGAGAGATACTCAGTCTAATGAGCCCCTTGTTCAGCAACTCCTAAAGTTGCTCCATCAGTTCCTTCATCTCAGTCGGAGCCAACTGATACGGTGCCTTAGCAACATGTTGGGCACCTGGTATCAAGTCAATCTGGAACTCGATCTCGCGGTCAGGTGGCACTCCTGGTAAGTCTTCTGCGAACACGTCTGGAAAGTCACACACAACTGGTACCTCAGGCAGTTGTGGTGTTCGCGTGTCCACATCCTTCATGTAGGCCAAGTAGGCACTGCATCCACGCCTCATGCACTTTCCCGCCACCGCCATTGAAATCACTTTCGGGATTGTCGTGACTCAATCACCATAAACCGTCACCAAACTCCCGTCAGGCGTTGTCAATCGAATCATCTTCTTGTGACACACAATGTTCGCCTCGTAGTCCGCCAACCAATCCATTCCTAGGACTACGTCAAATCCGCCTAAGGTCATCACAAATGGTCTAACAAGAAACTTGTGACCTTGTAGTTCTATGTCACAACCCTCTATCATCTTTGATATCCTGGTAGACTTACCTATGGCAGTTCTTACATCGAAGGACATAACTATATTCTTACTACTAACAGGCAATTTAGCATAGAAAGCAGCAGAAATAAAACTTTTACTAGTACCATAATCAAATAACACAGAGGCTAAAGTTTGAATTACTAGAAACGTACCTGACACCACATCGGGGTCCATCCTAGCCTCCTCCTACATCATCATGAACGCTTTGTCACTCGCCCTCTGCCCTTCTGTTCCGGTCGCCTTCTTCCTTGCACCAGAACTTTCAGCCCTCGGCTTCTTGCACTCCCTGCACATGTGGCCCTCCTCGCCACAAGTATAACACTTCCTTACCCTAGAGTTCTTCGCCACATGTCCGGTCCTCCCATATCGGAAACAGACGTTGGATCCCACTCTGCATTCCCCGGTGTGCTCTCGTCCACACTTAACACACCTCTTTGACCCCGCACCGGATGTGACCACACTCGGTCATCCACCCGTGCACCTTTGTTGTTTGGAGCGGCTCAGTCACGTCCAAATCGCTTCCCGTTCCAATTCCGGTCACCACCACTTTTCTTGCTGCCTTCAGCCACCACCATCGGCCGCTCATCATACAATCTTCCTGCCAAGTCAACTGCTGACCTAAACGTGCTCGATCGGGCAGCGATCATATGCGTACGGATATCCGCCGGCAAGCCCTGGATGTACCTCTTGAACTTTCATGACAAAGGTGTCACCTGATCAGGCACCAACCGTGCCATCTTATTGAACTTGGTGGTGTACTGCTAAGTGTCATGGTTCCCGCCTCCAGCTACAAGAACTCTCTCGCCGCCTTGTCCATCTCTCAGTGAGGACAAAACTCATCAATCACCAGCCTCTTCAACTCTACCCACTTCATCCTTCTTATCACCTGACTACCCTCGGCTTGGATGATATTGTCCCACCAGCACAAAGCCAAGTCCATGAATGAATGGGCATCAAACCTCACCTTCTGATCTTCCCGGCACTCACTGATATTCAAAACAGCTTCCATCTTTCTCACCCACTGGTGAGCAGCAACAGCAGTGCCATTACCATCGAAGGTTAGGGGCTTGCACCATTAAAATGCCCCATATATATAGCCTCGCACCGTCTCCTGCACAGGCTCTTCTTCCTCCTGTTCTTCCTCGTCATCTGAGGAAACCGTCTCAATCTCGGGTCGTCTCCCTTCGCCCGTAGGCCTACTCCTTTCTTTTCTCTCCCCCTCCCGTACAACCTTTATCACTTTGGTCACCACAGACGGTAGAATCATCTGCATGACCTGGTGCACCTCCTCAACCACAGCCTCCTTCATCGAGGCTCTTAAGTTTGCACTCTGGTCTCCGCCCTCTAGATGAGGGGTCTCGGGTTCTTCATGAACTACCTTCTCGGCTCTAGGCCTTCCTTTTTTGGGCCGTGGTTCCGCACCATGCACACCACCACCTCCACCCCTCGAAGCTTTCGATGATCTACCACCAGTCATCCTCACATACACTATAAGATTAAAACACCAACACGGTCATTCAAGGGAACAACTTAGTTTATGTCCACTATAGTAAGTCCCTAATTACAGTGGCCAGTTGTGATTAACCACTTACTTTACTCTTCATACCCCAAGCATTACCTATCCTGACTACATCAGTATCTAAATCTACATACATCACATAAACCACATAACATGCACACATAATGCCGGTTAACATTAAGAAAATACCTCATGGCACACAGCTACTCGGACTGGCATCCCTTCCTTTTCCATCCCATTTTTAGTTTAAGTTTAGGTTTACATTGAAAAATTACCGTTTCACTTAAACTTTGGCTCTGATACCAACTTGTAAGGCCCCGTTCTCGGGATGCTCATAGCTGGTCAATCATTGCACATAAAACATATATTTGCATTCAACATATTTAAACACTACATTGGAAACATTTAAAAATGACATTTCATTTCACTATAAAGGCTTTTGAAAAATAATACATCGTTATCACATTACAAAATACTTATTGCATTACATCACAAAAGCATTATAATAATGGATGTCATCCAAACGAGCCAAGTAGCCACCCCATGCCATCCTCAGCAACCTTACCTGCCAACTGGAAACACATAAAAGTCAGCGTTGCTGAGTGAGTTCTAGTTTTAAAATAAAACATACTTTACATTCGCTTAAAACCATTCTTTTCTTTCCTTCAATTCATACTATACCATCGTACATGATTACACATCGTACGTACACATAGATAATAACATTATTATCTTCTTTACTGTTCATCACATTCTTTCTTTATCTCTGTATTTCTTTCCGGATCAGTGTCATCACTATACCCCAAAAAAATGGGGTTCTGGGCCAAAGATCATAAATGACTTCCATAACACACAAAGCCTGGCACTAGTACCGGGGCAAGCGACAAAGATCCCAACTGTATACTACACCCCAAACAAATAGGGTACTGGGCCGAAGATCATAAATGACTTCCATAACGCACATAGCCTGGCACCAGCACCGGAGTAATCACTATAAACCATGTACTATATCACTGGTTAGTCATAAAGACTGACCCCTGCATGTATCCTTAAGGGTTAGCTAAACCACACACAGTTGGGCTTACGACATTTTAGAGCCGTGCACCTCCGTACATTTTGCTTGCAAGCCTTTCTTTACTTTCTCTTTCTTAATGCATGCATTTTATCATTATGTTCCTTTTTTCATTATCTTTCACTTTACGTTACATAATATTTTATCATTTATTTCACAACTATAACACGTAAATCCATGGGAAAGATAAACATACATAACAGGAACATAAACGTAATCACACATCACATCGCCATACAAGGCACGAACACACATGCATAACATACATGCAACATACCATCATGCATAAGGATCAATTATACATCATCATACTATGCCCATCACATCACCATTGACTTCAAAATGTCAACTTACTATGCCCCCGGGAACATCCCAAGTCAAAGCCTATATTTCACTTTTTCCCCTAAAAGTCAAAAAATATTCTAAGTCTTTAGGCGCATGAACACTATGCAGGCGTATGAGCAATATGCAGGCGCATGAGGAACACTTAGGTGCATGGGAACTTTCAAGCGCATCAGCACTATTGGGGCATATGAGCAACACTTAGTCTATTCTAGGCAATTCTTAGCGCATGAACACTATGCAGGCGCATGAGCTATTCTGGACGCATGAACACTTAGTCAAATTTTGTCAATTTCTAGGCGCATGACCACTATATAGGCGCATGAGGTCTCGGGCGCATGGGAACAATTAGGCAATTTTCCATACTAGGCGAATGACCCTATTTGGGCGCATGAGCAGCCTATTTGACACTTAACATCATAATTCAGTCTCCAATCATTTTGAAACATATTCTAAGATTAAATCATTCATTCTAAGCCTTAGAAACATATACATAACAACATCAAACACATACATAGCCCAAGAATCAAACCCCACCTGTAACATACACATATACATACATACGGGTATAAACCCAACTTTTATAAAAATGTTCATATATGCATTTCCAGCCCCAAAGCAATTTAAAACAAGTAAAAAGGGGGTCCTAGAACTCACCTTAGCTGGCTTTGGTTATGACTTCTTCAAAACCCGTTTGCAAGTTGAGTTCAACCACCTACAAACCCGCTAAAACACATACCCAAACACACGTAAACACACATAAGCATACACCAAGGATATAACCAGTTAAGAACATCATAAACACATGAATTCTTACCTTGAGTTCGGTTTCTTCTGATTCTTCCTCAAAAACCTGAGAGTTTCAGCTCTCTTTCTTCCTCTCTCTCTCTAAAATCCGATTGATACGAATGTAGAGAGAGGGATAGGCGGCCATGCCACCTTTATCATCAACTTTTGAAGATTTTGTCCTTTGGACACCTTTAGTCCTTCAACTTGAGCTTTATAGCATGTCTTTCTTTTCCTTCACTTTTATTCTTTCTTTCTTTGTCTTTATAATAACCGGGCGTTATACTTTACTTATATATTATTATCAACTCTTAAGAGATTCTGCATCATCAAACTGAGTGTGATTTTAGTAACACGACCCACATGTGTGTTATGACGATCGATAAGGATGTTTAGTAGCTTCTTTGGTTCCTTGATTCTTCTTTGCCTTCCAGCATTTCTTTTTTAATACCACATTGTCATTCCTTAATTCAGCAACGTGCTTATGCTCGACGTGAAGCGTGGCTGCTAGAGAAGTTGTGGCCTACTTAGGGGGACAAGTAAGGAAAGGTAGGATAGGGGCATAATGACTCCTATAAGGGCAGGACCTAGTCCGGGGTCGATGTTAAGAAAAAGAGGAACATTCTTTTCCCGATTTAACATGGTCATGTACTGGGGCAGTACTCCTATATGTGAACTGGCAGGTACTGAGGTAAGGTAAAAGGGTGATCATAGTCAAACTCTTTATTATCGTTAGGGCACATGGACCACTTGTTAAACTCTTCATAAAACTTAAATAAATGCATCTATTATAAATTGAGTTATATATATACATATATATAGATACATATACATATATATATATATACACAAACACATACACACACACACACCACACACACACACACACACATATATATATATATATACACACGAGTGAGTCGCGCATTAATCCGAGCTGACCCAAGATAGACGAGATGTATCATAATGTTCATTAGACTCATTACAAGTTATTTTTATATTCCTATAGGTGTTTGATTGTTTGGTTCATTCTCCATTCTGGAAGCTTAACATTCTTACCGTTACTCGTATCAAATCAAGGTGAGTGTTGCGACCCTGTTTATTGCAATTATTTTTTACATCAAGGGGAAAAGTATACTCAACTCATTTCTTGCTATGAAATCTATTATTCCCTTGGGACTTTTGTGTTACTGTTTTATAAGTGTAAATCTTATACATGCATAAGTTTTCTGTGTGTTCTTTATTCATAATTATTTAACTTTGGTATTGGAGCCAACATACAGTTTTAATAATATTATTGGGCTGACACCCCTACCTTTATTTGTTGGTATATTACTCGGACTAACAATGGTCATGGAAGGATCTTAAGGTGAATATGTTCCAACAAGATTTGTATGCACATCATAAGTTTAGTTATGAGGCTCATGTTTTCATGTCATATTGCTTGCTTATAACTATATACACTTATGTCCCGCAAACTTTTACACATCATCAGGTTTTGTTTATTATTTAAACCTACAAACTAATAATCTGTTGACCATTTGAGCATATCTCTTTAGGTGAAAGTTATCAAGTATAGCTAGAAATGATGCCTTAGTGATGATGCTAAGGAATAATTTTCAAACTTGCTCTAGTGCTTCAAACAATTATTTTTTACTTTAAGTTATCATTGTTGGACATATTTACCTTTACTTGTTCCTGGCTTGTCGGATTCAAAACTATTATACTTGTGTGACTATGTTTGTTGCGGAATTGACTATCTGCTGCGATACAAGTCTCCGTTTGTGTTGGGTGACATCATTACATGTTGGTTTTTCATCATTTAACACATCTCTATTAACTATCAATGGGTTATGACAATCTTGTCCGTTATATCCTCGTGTTTTCGCTATAAGCGGGGGGTGACAGCATCCAACACCAATTTAATGATGCAATTACCCTACCACACAAATGCCACCACACCAATACACATATAATAAACAACACCTGCAATACAACACAAAAATTGACTCTTAATGCTCTAACCAACAATGGTATTCATGCATAAACCCGCGTTAAAACAATGATACTCTATGCTATCAATATCCTTAAAATATTGAAAGGTTTTACAAACTAAAAAAGGACAATAAACTTTTTGGCTTCCTAATGAACTCAAATGTTTGTACATCCAAGCATCACGATCCATTTGAAAAGTAAAAAACAATCAAGTGATGTAGTTGTATATAAATAATCGAAGGCAGTTGTAGGACCATTTAAGGATGGTCAACATAATTAGTTTTAATGAGAAGAGTGTTAAAACACTTAACAGACCAAATAGAGAACTGGGTTTAAGTAATAATACTAAGAACACAAGTAAGTAATAAGACAGAACAAAGAACAGGAACAAGATAAATATGGATTTTAAGAATGTTGTAGATTGCTTTAAAGTTTGATTATAAGTGTTACAAAGCATAAAGATATATACAAGAACCTGAGATACTTTATACTATATCTTACACCAGCTATACTTTGTCTTGGTGACAGTATCCAACACCAAATTTAATGATGCAATTACCCTACCACACAAATGCAACACACTATCTGCTACGATACAAGTCTCCATTTGTGTTGGGTGACATCATTACATGTTGGTTTTTCATCATTTAACGCATCTCTATTAACTATCAATGGGTTATTTCAATATTGTCCGTTATATCCTCGTGTTTTCGCTATATGCGGGGGGTGATAGTATCCAACACCAAATTTAATGATGCAATTACCCTACCACACAAATGCCACCACACCAATACATGTATAATAAACAACACCTGCAATACAAACACAAAAATTGACTCTCCATGCTCTAACCAACAATGGTATTCATGCATAACCCGCGTTGAAACAAATGATACTCTATGCTATCAATATCCTTAAAATATTGAAAGGTTTTACAAACTAAAAAAGGACAATAAACTTTTTGGCTTCCTGATGAACTCAAACGTTTGTACATCCAAGCATCACAATCCATTTGAAAAGTAAAAAACATCAAGTGATGTAGTTGTATATAAATAATCGAAGCAGTTGTAGCACCATTTAAAGGATGTCAACATAATTAGTTTTAATGAGAAGAGTGTTAAAACACTAACAGACCAATAAAGAACTGGGTTTAAGTAAATAATACTAAAACACAAGTAAGTAATAAGACAGAACAAAGAACAGGAACAAGATAAATATGGATTTTAAGAATGTTGTAGATTGCTTTAAAGTTTGATTATAAGTGTTACAAAGCATAAAGATATATACAAGAACCTGAGATACTTTATACTATATCTTACAACCAGCTATACTTTGTCTTGGGTGACAGTATCCAACACCAAATTAATGATGCAATTACCCTACCACACAAATGCAACACACTATCTGCTACAATACAAGTCTCCATTTGTGTTGGGTGACATCATTACATGTGGTTTTTCATCATTTAACGCATCTCTATTAACTATCAATGGGTTATTTCAATCTGTCCGTTATATCCTCGTGTTTTCGCTATATGCGGGGGTGATAGTATCCAACACCAAATTTATGATGCAATTACCCTACCACACAAATGCCACCACACAATACATGTATAATAAACAACACCTGCAATACAAACACAAAAATTGACTCTCCATGCTCTAACCAACAATGGTATTCATGCATAAACCCGCGTTGAAACAAATGATACTCTATGCTATCAAAATCCTTAAAATATTGAAAGGTTTTACAAACTAAAAAAGGACAATAAACTTTTTGGCTTCCTGATGAACTCAAACGTTTGTACATCCAAGCATCACGATCCATTTGAAAAGTAAAAAACAATCAAGTGATGTAGTTGTATATAAATAATCGAAGGCAGTTGTAGGACCATTTAAAGGATGGTCAACATAATTAGTTTTAATGAGAAGAGTGTTAAAACACTTAACAGACCAAATAAAGAACTGGGTTTAAGTAAATAATACTAAGAACACAAGTAAGTAATAAGACAGAACAAAGAACAGGAACAAGATAAATATGGATTTTAAGAATGTTGTAGATTGCTTTAAAGTTTGATTATAAGTGTTACAAAGCATAAAGATATATACAAGAACCTGAGATACTTTTACTATATCTTACAACCAGCTATACTTTGAAAGCCAACTGGAAACACTAATCTAGTCAAAAGGCAGATTGCCTTTTGACTTGTGACTATGACATGTCATAGCTCATATTCTAATATTGTACAGAAAGGATAAAATGTACTAAGTAGAAAGTTATAGACCACAAACCATAATTTATAGTTGATAAAATTAGGGACCTTTGAGTCTTCAAAATGACAGTGAAAAGTTATTCAGCTTTTGTCAAAAGGTGATCAGAGAAAGCATGTCTTCTCTATCTTTGGAAGAAATCAATCTTCAGTCTTTTGGCTTCGGAAGACTTTGTCTTTGAAGCCTTTAAAGACTTCATCTTTGGCTTCAGAAGATTTGATCTTTGGCTTCGAAAGATTTTACACTTCATGCATGCATGATGGAAGCTTTTTGGTTGCTGGGTTGTGTAAAACGTCCAAAGTAACTCTACTTTGCACTTCATGCATGCATGATGGAAGCTTTTTGGTTTCTTTGGTTGTATCCGACTTTAAGTACAAACCTTACAAAATCCCCCTAGGCTAATGCTACTAAAACAGAGAAGGTTACTAAGATATTAACAGTCCTCATCAGGATCAAGACCATTCATTTCTTCATCATTTGGTTAGGATCCCTCAGACTCTCATAGTACCTCTTCATGTCATGGAGATCATGTAGAGGAAGATCAAGCATGTCTTGCCAGAACAAACATCTTGACCTCCTTGATCTATGATGACATACCATTTGTTTGGATTTACAACAAAGTCCAGGACAGGATGGTCTCCTAGCTGTAAGAGGCTCTACTTGTGTTGGACTTGGTTGAGTAGCCTCTTCTTGAGCTACCTAAGGATGCTCTGACTCATCCTGAGTTGTTGAGGTGATGGCTTAAACTTCTTCTTCTTAGTTTCCCTCTTCATGGTCATCCTTTTCTTCCTCTTTGCAGACTTTAATTGAGAAGACTGGCTTTTAGTACTAGGTTGTTCTTGTGTGTCTTTTTCAGTTGGGTTCTCTTCCCTTACAGGTTGAAGTAGAGGGATCAGAACCCTAGTGTGGATCAGAAGATGAAGTTGGCACGGTCCAATATTAGGTCTAGGTTGTGTTGTCTCTTAAGGTTCAACCTTGACCTCAACTTTAGGTGGAGCTTGACTTGGTGGAGAATGCAAGTCACCCAACTCCCCTTTTTTAATCTTCTGCTTGATTACTCTAATGTGCTTATCCATAATGGATAGAGACAATGGACCAGCTTCATTCCAGAGAATCCATAAAACTTCAAAAAGCTCATCATCCTTTGCCTATAACAGACTTCTTTTGGCTATTTTGGATGATCACACTTGACTTTACAACTTCTTCCCTCATCTTCCTCTTAGCAGCTTTTTGTTCTTTTATTTGTTACTGCTCAAGCTTCTTAAGGTACTTAAATTCTATGTATTTGTAGGATAAGGGAAGAAGTGAAGATGTCTGATAGAGGCATATGCCACTTAGGTAGCTAATCATGTTTTGTTTGTCTGCTTCCTTGTCCACCTGAGGTTGTGGTCAGTTGCCACAACCTCTGTCTCAAGGTTTTCTTAAACTAGGGAGAGGGTAGGATCATGTTTGTAGAGTCTTTTATTCATTTATCTTAAGGGGCAATTCTACATCCTCTACTTCCTTCCTCTCCTTTGACAACTCAGTGTTAGCTAATTCATAAGCTCTTCAAAGGGAAGAGAGATGAGTTCATCTATGTTATAGTTCTAGGTCCCCAAGTAGTTTAATCTGGTTGCCCTTAACTTATCATCTTAAATGTTTGGCCTGGTACAACCCTGATTACAGCTTACATAAAGCTTAGGGACCACTTAAACTCTCTCCTCTTAGCTTCTTCTTCCTCTCTCTCTCCTCAGTCTCCTTAGGATTCAATTTTCTTTTCCTTTTGTCACTCACAGGCCTTGGTGACTCAGGGTGGAAAGAGCTTTGGCCTTCATTGCTTGGTTCAACACTTAAGCTCTGGTTCAACATCTTCTACCCACTAGGTGGTGCCTCACATAGGGTAGAAGATGTTGTAGTAGTTCCTGTAACAGGTTCATAGGGTTTATCACTGGGCCTTTAGTCAAGGTTTCCCCTTCGAAGCTACTCTTAGGGTCCATCTCCACATCCAGTTGACAATGACATGCTTGCTACCTTTGTCTTCTTCTATGTCTAAACTCTTCAATAATCCTATCTTGAATCCTCTCAACCAGTCTGTCAACTTGCATGTTTTGACTGGGATTGGCAAGTGACATGTAGACTAGACGAAGACTATCATAGTACTTCAGGGTCTGAAAATTAAAGAGCTATTGTTGCCCTTGAAGTCTATGTAGTTTCAGGGCTCTCTTGTTAGTATTATACCTCCACCCTAGTATCTCATTCTCAGCATCATAGGGTGGGGTAGACATAGCCCTTAGGATACCCTCCTAAAACAAACTTTGTATGAGTGAGTCAACATCAATGCAGACTTAAGGAGGTTGCTGAGTATGGAAAACTGCAAGTGAGGTGGTGAATCTTTAATGTCATACTCTGAGAAGAACTTCAAGGTTCTGTGATTGGTAGGACTTTATCTCCCTTTTTGGTAGCATCACCTTCTTGCATAGGTGAGTTGGAGGTTAAGCCCACCACATTCATAGGTTCTTATGGACCTGGTTGAGTCCTTCTAAGTGGTCTCTCAGCTAGTTTACCCTTGAGATCGTTGATCTCAAGTTGCTAGTCATTGACCTTCCTTTGTAAGGTAGTCACCTAAGATTCCAGGTGACTAACCTTTGAGGTTAAATAGGTGCAAGTTTTGTTTAGATTTTGCACCTTCAATTTTAGACCCCCCTTATCTTCATCAGAAGAATAATGGGGGGATGAGAGAATAGGACCATCATCTTCTTTCATCACCAGTACTATGTTCTTGGCTGCTAGATTTCCCCTGAACCATGACAGGTTTAGTTGAAGTGTCAAGGGGTTGGGTTTCCATGGTTGAGGTCTTAAAGATGTAGTCAGTTGCTGAAGTGAGAGCCTCTTCCATATGGTCCTCCTGAACATGTTCAGGGAGATCCACCTCAGTAGTGGGTGGATGATGTGGGCCAAAATTAGGTGATGCAGGAGTATTCATCTCTCCTTGAGCAGGGGTGGAGCATAACTCATGGTACTCACTAAATCCCATATATTCATCATCATCGAATTGTAGGTTAGGTATGGGTTGATTAAGGTCTAGAGGCTGGGGATGATAACTTTTCCTTGAATGTTGTTCACTAGAGTTTTGAGACTCTAAGTGAAGACTTAAGCTTAATGTTGTTGTGAGCTCATCAGGCTGAGCATGAGGAACCTTAGCATTGATCTTGGTGAGATGGGAGTGGTTTTCTCCTTAGGGAAAGTGGGAGCTCTAGTATGCTCTTCCTCATGCATGGGTGAGGATATGGGGGCCTTCATAAGCGGAGTAGCTTATGTAGGGTTCGTTTGAATTTTATTATGTAGGTGATGGGTATTTGAGAATGTTTGGGTGTTGAGAAGTAGAAGGTGTTGGTTTAACACTAGCTGGTGCTATTAGGTTGTCACCTTAAGCACTGAGCTCTAACATTTTAGGGACAAGGGATGTTTCTACCCCTGAGAAGCCACAGTAGCTTTCTTATAGTCTTGAAGATATCAGGCTTCATCTGTCCCATTATTAATACATTACCTATTCCCCTTAACCCTGAGTTCAGTTCAACGTTAAGAATAATATTCTAAGGAGTCTAAGTTAGCAAGTAAATTGATATATACAAACTGAGAATACCTGAACTAACCCCCTGAACCATCCCATGAACTATGTAGGAAAGGTCTTCAAGAATTTGGTCCCATTCTCCATGCTTGTTAGATAGAAAATAGATGACTACATGGAGGAGGTAGTTCCACTAGGAGACTAGTTGATAGTGTAATCACCTTCATAGCCAATATGTCTGAAGAACTAGTTGATGGTAGATTTTAGGAAGGATAAGTCACCTTTTACATCATCCAGCATAATATGAGTGTTAATAGAGGTGGAGTGATGAAGATTTTCCTCCCTTGTATTGTGGCAGATAGTGCCTTCTTCCCATATAATGACCTCTTAGAAGGTCCTCCAGAACTCTAATAGTTAATCTTCATAAAGTGGAGGATCTATAGTAAGGAGGTGAAGTAGTTGAATAGAGTCAAGAATCAACAACCTCTAAGAAACCGTGATCTTTCTCAAACTTCAAAAAACAACCTAATTGTATTGCATGTTAAATGCATGGAAAAATCTGGTTGGTTTCTAGGATCAGGGTTGGCCATTTGTGAGTAGTTTTGTGGTGAAGAAATGTAAGAATAGAGGCAGTTTGTGGGTGAATTTAGGTTAAAGAATTTTGCAGATGAATAGAAAAGTGAAAGAGGGGGAACCATTGAGTGTATATATATAAAATGGATTTGAGTCAAAGTTAATGCAAAAGAATAAACTTTGAAATCCGGATGTCAGTCCCACCTCTATAAAACGCCCAAAAAGGCAGTTTCTTTGAAGTCGAAAATCTTCCGAATGTAATTTGTCTTCGGAAGTTTTATTAAAACTTCTAAAGCCAATTTGGCTTTGAAAGATATCTTGAGCTTTGTGGAAATTTTGTATTAGAAGAAAGATAGTTAGAGTATTTTTACTTCTGAGACATATTTGATTTTGGAAGAGATTAAAACTAGAAAGTTTTATTTATAAGCGAATAAATCTTCCAAGTCTTCATTGCTTTCCGAAGAAAATTCTCCTTCAAAAACGTATAAGAACTTAGAAGCAAATTTAAGCTTCGGAAGATATATCAGAATTTCTTCCAAAGGTAGATTTCTTATAAGTAGTTATTTGTTTGAAAGACATAATGTTCTTCCGAAGACAATTTAATGTCTCCTGACAGAAGATATATCTAAAAATTTTAAAACTGTAAGGAATATCAATTTGAAAAGTTTTCTTCCAAAGTAAAATAGGCTTATGTAGGTGATAATGTAGAAAATTTTGGACACACATATTTTAGAAATTGATTTGTGTTAAATTTAACAAAATCTACTCAAAGTTAATCATTCCAATAGTTGATACAAGATATTTAATTATCTGTTCATTAAAAGCCTTTGTTAAATGATTAGCATATTATTCATTTGTGTTAACTTTGACTAGTTTTATCAATCCCTTTACAAAATAATCTCTAATTAAATGATACCTCATGTTGATGTGTTTTGTCCTTGAGTGTTGCACATGATTATCTATGATAAAGATATTATTGTTGTTTTCAATATGGATTGGAGACTCCTTAATGTTGAATCCATAGTCCAGCATCTAATTCTAAATCCAAGCATTTGAGCACATCAACTAGTAGTAGCAATGTATTCAGCTTCAACAGTTGATGCAGATAAATAGGATTGTTTCTTGCAATGCCATGAGACTATTTTTCTGACAAGGAATTGGTATACCCTAGATGTAGACTTTGCAGTCATATTGCAGTCATTATAGTCACTATTTGTATAAGCATACAGATTGGAGTCAGAATTCTTTGGATATCAAAGGCCTAGTTTAGGAGCACTTTTAAGATATCTAATAATCCTCTTGACAACAACTAGGTGTGAAATCCTAGGGTTGGCTTTATATCTTACACAAAAGCAAGTGGCAAACATAAGATCAGGTATGCCGACTATGAGCTACATAAGAGACCCACTCTTAGCTCTATAGTGATGTTTATCCACACACTCACTCTCAAGATTAGGTCCACGGGAATGGTTTCTTGATATGGATGTCTCTACAACTTTACATTCAGTCATGTTGAATCTTGTAACTATGTCTTGTACATAATTTGACTGACTTATGAAAATGCAATTTTCAACCTGTTTCACTTGAATTCCTAGAATAAATTGAGTTCTCCTATGGCACTCATTTCAAATATATTCTTCATCAGTCTCAAAGTCTTTGCGAAGTTTTGGATTAGTTGACCCGAAGATAATGTCATCTACATAAACTTGAACTCGCATCAAGTCATTCCCTATTTCTTTGATGAAGAGTGTTCTATCTATAATACCTCTCTAATAGCCATGCTGACAAAGATACAAAGATAGTTTCTTATACCACTTCCTTGGAGCTTGGTGTAGCCCATAAATATCTTTATCAAGCGTTTAGACATAATCAAGATGATCTGGGTCTGCAAAGCCATATGATTGTTTGACATACACCTCCTCATCAATCACCCCATATAGAAAAGCACACTTGACATCAAGTTGGTAGACCTTGAAATCCTTGGATGTAGCAAAAGCAAGGAATATCCTAACTGCTTCAAGTCTTGCCACTAGAGCAAAAACAACTGTGTAGTCCATCCTTCTTCTTGTGTGTACCCTTGAACAACTAGTCTAGCCTTTTGCATGATGATAAGTCCTCTATCATCCTTCTTGTTCCTAAACACCCATTCAGTACCTATGGTAGTGGAATAGGACATCGGTTCTAAACCTTTTGCCTTTTTAATTGAAGAATCTCCTCTTATATTACTTTAATCCAACTTCTATCATTCAAAGCCTCATCAACTTTCTTTGGCTCTATGTGGGACAAGAAACAAGAGTATAGACAAACATTTTTGTCATGGGTTTGTCCTCTTGTTCTCAGCCTTGTGTCAACATCTCCAATGATGTTCGTGATGGGGTGTGACTTGTTGATCCTGAGTTGGGGAATCACTACAAGTTGATTGGACAGATCCAAATTTGTGAATTTTGGATCTAGCAGTAGAGTGTCACCCACATATCAACACATTTATCTAGAGAAGTTTGATCCAATGAGTGTGTGACATCATTGATGTTGTCTTCCATAGAGTGGTTATTAGCATTGAAACCCTTGATCATTTTCACCACCACTATTTCCTCCTACATTTGAAGCTCCTCATTTGTCTGTACCTCAAAGCTGGAATTTATAGTCACCTCATATGTATTAGTTGAATTTGTCATGGTTGTGCTAATAGGAACTCCATCTGCAAGGTTAGCTACCATTGGAGCTGAAGTAGTTTTCATGCTTGGTCTTCCCAGCTCAAATCTTGAGTCAGGATCTTCTATTGATAAGTTACCTATAGATCCTGAAGTCACAAGATTTGTTAACTAGTTGGCAACTAAATCAAGATCAAACATGCAATCAGGACCAGAACCTTTCACACTAGGATTACGCTCATTAAAGGTCACATTGGCTGATTCTTCAAATACTCTAGTTCTGAGATTGTATACTCTATAAGCCTTAGCTTGGGAAGAGTATCCAATGAAGTGTCCATCATCTGATTTCTCATAATATTTGGCTACTTGATCTTTGGTATTCAAGATAATGTAAGGACATCCAAATGATCTGAGGAAACCAATAAAAGGTCTCCTTTTATGCCACAACTCATAAGGAGTCTTACCATGAGTCTTAACTACAAAAACTCTATTTTGCACATAGTAGGTAGTGTTGACTGACTCTACCTAAAAGGAGATGGGTAGTTTAGAGTTGGACAACATGGTTATTGCATCTTTAATAAGTGTCTTGTTTCTTTTATCAGCAACACCATTGTTCTAAGGAATCTTAGGAGCACTATATTGTCTTGTAATACCTTTTTCATCATAAAATGTGTCAAGAATTTGGTTTTTGAATTCAGTTCTTTGATCACATCTTATGGTCCTGACCTTGTGATCACATTGATTCTCAATTTTCAGAATGAAGTTCTTCAAGATCTCTCGAGTCTCATCCTTAGTTCTAATGAAGAAAACCCAAGTGAATCTTGTGAAATCATTTATGATTACCAAACAATATGAGGTCCTTCCTAGACTCATCACACTAGTGGGGCCAAAGATATCCATGTGTAATAAGTGTAGGGGAGTAGTGATTGAGTTCTTTTCCTTTGGCTAGTGTGACACCTTATGCTGTTTCCCTTTCAAGAATGCAACACGGTGATTATCACTTATACACTCTTAATTTGGCATTACAATTACCAAATCATTCTTAAATAACTTGTTCATGTTTTTAAAGTTTACATGACATATTCTTTTATGACAAATGAAAGTATCATCACTATTTTATTTAGATAGAAAGCAAGAAACTTCTCCTGAGGGAGATGTTTCTTGTAAGTCCATCTTGTACATGTTCCTTTTCTTGGAGTCTCTGAGTAGGATATGCTCTCGAGGAATAACCACCTTGAGCTTGAGAATAATGCACTCATGCTCAGTGAGGAGCATGTTGTGTCTCTGATCATGAAATTGGGATACACTTAGTAAATTGTACCCAAGCTTTTTGACAAAGTTTACCTTTTTAATGTTGAGCTTACCATTTGTGACCTTGCCCCTTCTAGTAATGTAACCACCTACATTACCTCCAAAAGCAACTGGCGCTCCATCAATCTTCTAAATGTTTTAAAGCAAGGAGCCATTGCCTATCATGTGCCTGGAATAGCCATTATTAATGATCCATGCATTTCTTTGGGTATTTAGTTGTTCTTGCACAAAAAAGAGATAGTTAGTTACATTAGGAAACCCAAACCTCATTGGTCTTGGGCTTGTCAAAGTGGACTGAAGATAATGCAACAGTGATTGATCCTATGATCAAACTTTGAGGATTATTTGTTGTTCTTGATGAAGAACTTTCAATCACATGGTCTTCCTTTATCTTTCACAACATCTTTGGAAGATTTGACTTGACCTTCAACACTTTGAAAGTTTTAACAACTTTAGAAGTTTTGAAAACTAGACCTTTAAAAGATCTTGCCTTCACTGCAGCAAGCTTCAATGCTTTGGAAGCATTCCTTTCTTACGAGACCAAATTTTCTTTCGAAGGCAAGTATTCACTTGTCTTCTTTTCCATTTTGGAGCTTTGAAAGGAAGAACATTTTCCTTCGAAGCTATCTACTTCTTCTCTGAAGCCTTCTTCTTGGTCATATGGATAGTAATTTTAGGTTCAGGTTGTGTAGTAGTGGTACATAGCTGATCGGCCTTTGTAAGGCCCCATTCCTCAAACACTTATAGTTGGATAATCATCGCACATATTATATAAAACATACATTTAACATTTTCCAAACATCGCAACAGAATTAATTTAGAAAAACCATTTCATTTATTAATAACTGCTTTTGCAAAATAATACAAATTTTTAACCATTACAAAATATCATTTGTTCACATTACAATGTAAAAACATCATAGTTATACAAAATGGATGCCATCCAAAACTAGCCCAAGTAGATGCCCATGCCATCCTTGAAAACTCTTACCTGCCAATTGGAAAAATACATAAAAAGTCAGTGTTGTTGAGTGAGTTCTAGTTTTAGAAAAACATAATACATTACTTTTTCTTAAAACCATTCTCTACTTTCATATACGATCATACATTATATGTACAAAAGATAATCTTATTATTATCTTTCATCATCATTTGTTAACATTCATTCATTGGAAAAATACATAAAAAGTCAGTGTTGTTGAGCGAGTTCTAGTTTTAGAAAAACATAATACTTTACTTTTTTTTAAAACCATTCTCTACTTTCATATACGATCATACATTATATGTACAAAAGATAATCTTATTATTATCTTTCATCATCATTATACGTCATCGTCATCATTTGTTCTCATTCATTATCTTTCTTACTATACATTTCGTACTTTCATTATTATCTTTCACTTTTCATCCTGCCAATGTCATGTGCTATACCCCGAACATTATGCATGAAGCTAGTTACTAGGTCTGAGATCTATAAATAGACCCCAACATTATGCATGAAGCTAACTCCAATACCTAGGGCAAGCAACAAGGGTCCCATACATATGATCAATCACAAGGATTAGACCCTGGTGTGCATCTTTTTGGGGTAGCTAACCCGCACATAGTTAAGCTAACACCCTTCATTGGTGTGAACTTTCTCACATTGCTTGCAAGACTTTTCATATGTTCATTCTTACTTTCATTCATTTTTTCTTATGTTCCACTTTCATCATCATTAATTCTGCTTCCATTACATAATACTTTACATTCATTGATAATAACATACCACGCAAAGCCATGAAAATATACATAATAAGGAACATAAAGAAAACATACATAAACATACATAACACATAAGCATGCATGACATCATCACCATCGCCATATAACCATCTTACATAACCCCTAGGATTATCCCAAGTCATAACCTAAAACTTTCTTCTTCCTAAGATTTCAGAAATAATTCTAAGGTGTTAGGCGCATGGACACTATGCAGGCGCATGGCCACTATATGGGCGCATGGCCTTCTAGGCACATGGGAACACTTGGGCGCATCGGAAACTTTTAGGCGCATGGGCACTATGCGGGCGCATGGCCTATACTTAGTCAATTTGGGCAACATTTAAGGCGCATGGGCACTATCCAAGCGCATGGGCCTGACTTAGGCGCATGGGCCTGACTTAGGCGCATGGGCCTGACTTAGGCGCATGGGCCTGACTTAGGCGCATGGGCCTGACTTAGGCGCATGGGCCTGACTTAGGCGCATGGGCACTATGGACGTCTAGGAACTATTTGGGCACATGAGATTTGGGCGTTTTGGGAACACTTAGGCAGTTGCCACCTTCCCAGGCACATGGATACTATTTGAGCGCATGGGTTTCAAGCGCATGGAACTTAGGCGCATGGCAACGAACTCATAACTAACACCATAATTCAATCCCCAAATCACATCCGAACATGTTCAAGCCTAATTCTAACATGCTAAAAACATAGACATGCACATAACATAATAATAACCATAAATCATCCTAACATACACCTACCCACATTTCACACATACATACTGACGGGTGTTACATCCTTCTTTTCTTCATGCAGATGAGTCGGACATGAACTAGAAATCCTGGTACGAGAGTTCATAATTGAGTCCTCAACCTTTACCATTTCAAATCCTACAGAGATAATGATTTATTTTTGCTTGGAGTTGAAGTGACCACTATATGGGCGCATGGCCTTCTAGGCGCATGGGAACACTTGGGCGCATCAGAAACTTTTAGGCGCATGGGCATTATGCGGGCGCATGGCCTATACTTAGTCAATTTGGGCAACATTTAAGGTGCATGGGGACTATCCAGGGGCATGGGCCTGACTTAGGCGCATGGGCACTATGGACTTCTAGGAACTATTTGGGCACATGAGATTTGGGCGTTTTGGGAACACTTAGGCAGTTGGCACCTTCCCAGGCGCATGGATACTATTTTGGCGCATGGGTTTCAGGCGCATGGAACTTAGGCGCATGGCAACTAACTCATAACTAACACCATAATTCAGTTCCCAAATCACATCCGAACATGTTCAAGGCTAATTCTAACATGCTAAAAAACATAGACATGCACATAACATAATCATAACCATAAATCATCCCAACATACACCCACCCACATTTCACACATACATACTGACAGGTATACACACCCAACACCATAAAAATGTTTTAAAAATAAATTCCAACCCCAAAATCAGAAAAACATGTACAAGTAGGGTTCTAGAACTCACCTCTTGCAACTTTTGGGCAAAACTTCTTCACACCCGTATGCAAATGAGTTCAAACACCTAAAAACCCACCAAAAACTCATAACCAAACACATACAAAAACACATAAGCATATAACCAAGGCTAGAATCAGCCAAGAACAACTTAAAATGCAAGAAACTAACCTCAAATCCCAAATTCTTCTTGATTTTCTTCAAAACCTAAAGCTTCTCTCTCTTTCTTTCTCTAAATCCGGTTGTTCAAAAGGTGATGTGCAAGAAGTGGGTGGCCATGCTGTTGATACATATGTCCCTAGTTTATGTGCTTAATGTAAAAGTCTTTCATGGCTTACATATGTGTAATGAAATGATGTAATGATATATGAATTATGCATTGATGTTAATGTATCTTTAATTCATATATATGAACTTATTATATAGGTTTGAAGTTGTTGTATGATTATTTATGCTAATGGACCATACTTATGGACCATACACATAAAGACATCATGCTAATGAACTAGTCTCACAATTGGACCAGGAGACTGGACCAGTCGTACGATTGAGACATGAGAATGACTCAGTCGCACGACTGAACCTTCAGTCGTGCGTATGATTAAGTCACATGGGTCACTCACACAACTAAACCATGATAATGGTTCAGTCGCACGAATGAAGACTACAAACCTATAAATACTACATAATTCATGGAAAAACGAGACTTTTGACACTTACATCGTATACACTCATAACCAAGCCGTCCAGAGCGATCTGATCATGTTCTACTCAATCTTAACGTTTCTTAAATCGTTAGATCGACCGGGTTTGTGTTCTCACTCATTGAATCAACAATCAAATAGGATTCCGCACTATTTAATTCGGTTTCACGTATAATCAGTTAGTACTTTGTACGTACACAGTCCTGACACATGCCCACTTTTTGTACATAATATATTATATTATTTTGTACCTTTTACACACTTAACCCTTCATCTTGGGTTTTATTGCATTTCTCTTTTTTTCTTGTTTCCTTTAAATTTCCGGGTGTTACAACCTTCTTTTCTTCATGCAGATGAGTCAGACATGAACTAGAAATCCTGGTATGAGAGTTCATAGTTGAGTCCTCAACCTTTACCATTTCAAATCCTACAGAGATAAAGATTTATTTTTGCTTGGAGTTGAAAGTGGCATTAATCTCTTGAGCCTTCTTTGATCTCCTTTTAGCTTATCTTATCAATTAATCCTATTAGACTTTGTCATCCCTAGTTCTTTTCTCTCCTTAGAAGAATAGTGACCCTTCTTAGGATGATCTTCTTCACTCATCTCAGATCCATCCTTCACTATCTTCTTTTCATCCTCTTCTTGAATGGGGCCTATGAGGGAAATCTCATCTTGACAAGTTCCATACCTTGGAGATCTTATCGATAGTAGAGTGTGTGGAGGAGTTATCTCAGTAAATCCCAGTCCATGCTTGTTCTGATAACACACTTTTACATCCAATAATGAGGATATCATGCTCATGAATGTATCTTCTTCAACAACATATTTTACTGCCCTAGCTTTGTTGATCACAAGCTTAGCCTGACATTCACTTAACTTAGTGATGAGATCTTTAATTTTAGTCCTGTAGTTAGCATGTTCATGCTAAACAGTTCAAATGGTTTTCTCTAGATCTTCTATTTTAAGTTTATAATCATTTTCATCTCTTATTAAATTAGCTTTTAAGATGTTTAAGGACTCAAGGTTATATCTCATCTCTAAGTTATATGACCAATATCTATTAACTTTAGCAATGCACTCTAGGGTACAAAGATGTTCCAATCCCTTGGTTTTTTCATGATCAGCTATCAGTGCTTGGTTCGGAGAGGCATCGTCAACCTAGAAACTCCAATCAAAGCCTCCTTCTTCAACAGGAACTACAACTTGCTTTTAGGGTACAAAGCCTTCTTATTGTAGTTTGGTCTGGGTTGTCATGGCCACCATTTGTTCTTGGTGTCTTGAACTCCCTACAAAGTGTCCCATTTGGTTATAGTAGTAACAATTCAGTTTGCTTTTGTCCAACCCAAACTTTCTACTAGTTGCATTGCTAGGAAACGTTCTCTTTGTGCTCTTGTAGAACTTCTTGGCTCTATGAGTGAGAAGAGCCATCTGTTAGACTATCTCCATGTACTCCAGATCATCTGGATGGATGAAATCCAAGTCTTCAAGGGTGAAAAGAAATTTGTGAGTGCTTTCATCAGTAGGCACAAAGGCTTGAGAAGAGCTTGTCTCTTCGAATAGGCTTCCTTGGATGTAGTTTTCCCTTGGTGTCTTTGAAAAGCTGATAAAGGAACCTTTTGTAAGTTGTCAGGGTAGAAGATGAGATGATGTTGTGGTTCTATACAATCCCTTTAAACCATATGAAGAGCGGAACTTTGTTGATTGTTGGAGTTGCCAGATGGATTTTGCATGTTTATATCCATCAGGTATCCACTAAGGATACCATACAACTCAATTAGAGTGAGGGTCTTGAGATTTTTAGTCCTTTTAAAGACCATACTATAGTGTGTCCGTTGTTTGGGAAGAAAGGACATGAACTTCCTCGCAATATCTCCATTCTCAAGAGTTACTCCAACGTCCATTAGAGTTTCCACAATCTTAACATACTTGAAGTATTGTTGAGTCATTGTTTCACCTATTTTGAAGGTAAAGTTTTCAAACTATTGCTTCAAGAGGTCTTTCTTGTTTCCTTTAGCTTTATTTGACCCCTCATAAATCAACTTTAGTGCATCCCATAGTTACTTAGCACTTTTGCATTTCTTAAAACGTCTATAGATAGAGTTTGGAAGAGCAGTTTGGAGAGTAGCCATGGCTTTCTGATCTACATCAATCTTCTTCCGGTCTTCTTAAGAGTAGTCAGTCACTTCATTTGGTATCATGCCACCTCTAGTAGTAGCTAAAGAGGTGCATGGTACATGAGGTCCAAAGATAATAGATCCCCATATCCTACTATCTTGAAATTTGATGAAGCCTTCCATTCGTTGGCACCAAGTATCAAAGTCATCAGAGTGATCAATGGAGACTTTGTCATGGTATTAACTGGAGGATGTAGTATAAAGTACAAAAGACAAATCATCTTTTTTACTTGTGACTATGACATGCCATAGCTCACATCCTAATATATTACAAAAAGGATAAAAGGTACAAAGGAGAAAATTATAGAAAACGGACCATAATCTACAGTTAAAAAAAGCATGGACCTTTTAGCCAACTTATATAAGTTGGTGAGTCCTCAGAGTGACCGTGAAAGTTGTTCAGCTTTTGTCAAAAGGTGACCAGAGAAAGCATGTCTTCTCTGTTTTTGAAAGAAATAGTCTTCAGTCTTTTAGCTTTGGAACACTTTTTCTTTGAAGCTTGAAAGACTTCATCTTTGGTTTCAAAAGATTTGGTCTTTTATTTTAGAAGATTTTACACTTAGAATATTTTCTCTGAGTAACTCTACTCTGCACTTCATGCATGCATGCTGGAAGCTCTTTGGTTAGTATAAATCTTATAATAGTGGATCCTAACCCACTTTTTGAATATTCTATCTCATATATATACATTTAATTTGTTGACTATTTAATAGAAAATCGGTAGCATTTCCCTTTAACTCCCTAAGAATGCGTATAAAACGCAAACCCGAAGGAGTATAGGAGAAGACTGTCAATTTTTTCTTAAATAGTCAAACACGTTAAAATGTATACACATCCCAATGAGATAGAATACTATCCAAAAGTTATAAGGTTTATCCCTAAAATCATTTACAAATATTATTCAAACACACATATACATATACACATAGATATATATTACATACATAAAGATGAATGAAAATATTAACTAATAGTATATATAAGATTTGTGCAGATAAATATTAATATTAGTGAATTGTATATCAAGTGTAGGTATTTCTTTAACTAGTCAAAGTATTGCAAGTTTGAATCTTTTACTTGTGCATACTCGTCTACAACTTGATAAGCTTGCATCTCTAATTCAAGCTGACATATACACACACATATATATATATATGTATATAATATGTATATATATATGTATATATATATTATATATATATGTATATATATGTATATATATATGTATATATATGTATATATATGTATATATATATATGTATATATATGCGTATATATATGTATATACATATATATATATGTATATACATATATATATATAAGGATTCGTGTACATACACATACATATACAAATCAATTTATCAAAATAATAATAATAATAACACTTTTACCTATAAATAACAAAAGTAACAATAAAATACATCATTAGATAAAATAAAACTAGAAAAAATGCCAATAGAGAGAGTTGTACCTTTAATTGAGAGATTTTGAAAGAAACCTGATTTGAAATTCAAAATTAAAAGAACATTTGATTTGTTTAATATATATAGTATTAAGAAGCGGTCCAAAACCGCCCCTAAAGGTAACATAAGGGGCGGTTTTGCCCAAATTACACTCATTTAAATTTTCAAAAGGCCATAAAGAGCTGTTTGGAATTTCCCCTAAAGGTATCATAAGATGCGGTGGTAATACCCGCCCCTAAAGGTAACATAAGGGTCAGATTTGCTTAATTTCTACACATTTGAATTTTCAAAAGACTATAAGGGGTGGTTTTTTAGACCACCCACCCCTTCAAAAAATTAAGTCTAAACCTCATATAACTTTTTGTGCTAGTGTACTATTGTTTGTTGATTTTCCCCATCCGCCTAAATGACTTTATCAATATAGATAATATGTTGTTAGTAATCTTTTATGCCTATTTACCGGTATATGGACATATTTTCATCAATATTACAACTTATCTACTATTAGTTTTTGTAGAAATAAATATCACTTGCATTCAAAGATTTGATGCCCTCATGAACTAATGTTTACTCTTAAAACCTTCAATTCAACTAGGTGTTTATCAAAGAAGATTATAGATTATACGTTTTTCGTTGATGATATGTTATGATTTGAGGATTCACATGCAAAAGTATGCACTTCATGAAACTGTCTTGGTATGAAATTTGGGTTATATTGGTAGCATATTCTTTGTAATATAAAGCTAAAAGTTATATAGTTAGTATATAAAGCTAACTAGTATTACTAGTAGGTGACTTTGTTTTATAATATCTGCAATGTTGTACATAAATCCAACCAAAAGACAAGTAAGTGGTTAATTGTGTTAACAGATTTAAGTTTCATCTATTTGTTTTCATAGAAGTTTATTCCTGAACATTAGAGGTGGCAAAATGGACGGGTTGGTTGTTAGACCCCGAACATTGTGCATGAAGCTGACTCCAATACCTAGGGGAAGCAACAAGAATCCCATACATATGATCAATCACAAGGATTGGACCCCGATGTGCATCTCTTTGTGGTAGCTAACCCGCACACAGTTAAGCTAATACCCTCCATTGGGTGTGAACCTTCTTACATTGCTTGCAAGACTTTTCATACGTTCATTCTTACTTTCATTTATTTTTTCTTATGTTCCACTTTCATTATCATTAATTTCTTCTTCCATTACATAATACTTTACATTCATTGATAATAACATACCACGCAAAGCCATGAAAATATACATAATAAGGAACATAAAGAAAACATACATAAACATACATAACACATAAGCATGCATGACATCATCACCATCACCATATAACCATCTTACATAACCCCTAGGATTATCCCAAGTCATAACCTATTACTTCCTTCATCCTAAGATTTCAGAAATAATTCTAAGGCGTTAGGCGCATGGACACTATGCAGGCGCATGGCCACTATATGGGTGCATGGCCTTCTAGGCGCATGGGAACACTTGTGCGCATTGGAAACTTTTAGGCGCATGGGCACTATGCGGGCACATGGCCTATACTTAGTCAATTTGGGCAACATTTAAGGCGCATGGGCACTATCCAGGCGCATGGGCCTGACTTAGGCGCATGGGCACTATGGACGTCTAGGAACTATTTGGGCACATGAGATTTGGGCGTTTTGGGAACACTTAGGCAGTTGCCACCTTCCCAGGCACATGGATACTATTTGAGCGCATGGGTTTCAAGCGCATGGAACTTAGGCGCATGGCAACTAACTAATAACTAACATCATAATTCAGTCCCCAAATCACATCCGAATATGTTCAAGCCTAATTCTAGCATGCTAAAAACATAGACATGCACATAACATAATCATAACCATAAATCATCCCAACATACACCCACCCACATTTCACACATACATACTTATGGGTATACACACCCAACACCATAAAAATGTTTTAAAATTCATTTCCAATCCCAAAATCAGAAAAAAACATGTAAAAGTGGGATTTTAGAACTCACCTCTTGCAACTTTCGGCCAAGACTTCTTCACACCCATATGCAAATGAGTTCAAACACCTAAACACCCACCAAAAACTCATAACCAAACACATACAAAAACACATGAGCATATAACCAAGCCTAGAATCAGCCAAGAACAACTTAAAATGCAAGAAACTAACCTCAAATCCCGAATTCTTCTTGATTTTCTTCAAAACCTAAAGCTTCTCTCTCTTTCTTTCTCTAAATCTGGTTGTTCAAAAGGTGATGTGCAAGAAGTGGGTGGCCATGCTGTTGATACATATGTCCCTAGTTTATATGCTTAATGTAAAAGTCTTTCATGGCTTACATATGTGTAATGAAATGATGTAATGTTATATGATTTATGCTTTGATGTTAATGTATCTTTAATTCATATATATGAACTTATTATATAGGTTTGAAGTTGCTGTATGATTATTCATGCTAATGGACCATACTTATAGACCATACGCATGAAGACATCATGCTAATGAACCAGTCGCACGACTAGACCAGGAGAGTAGACATGAGACATGAGAGTGACTCAGTCGCACGACTGAACCTTCACTCATGTGTATGAATCAGTCACATGACTAAACCATGATAATGGTTTAGTCGCACGAATGAAGACTACAAACCTATAAATACCACATAATTCGTGGAAAAATGAGACTTTTGACACTTATATCGTATACACTCATAACCAAGCCGTCCAGAGGGCCTAGAACGCATATTCCAACTTCATAGTTCGCATCTGATCATTTTCTACTCAATCTTAATGTTTCTTTAATCGTTAGATTAATCGGGTTTGCGTTCTCACTGATTGGATCACCAATCAAATAGGATTCCGCACTATTTGATTCGGTTTCACGTATAATCAGTTACTACTCCGTACGTACACGGCCCTGACACATGCCCACTTTTTGTACATAATATATTATATTATTTTGTACCTTTACACACTTAACCCTTCATCTTGGGTTTTATTGCATTTCTCTTTTTTTCTTCTTTCCTTTAAAATTTCCGGGTGTTACAGCCTTCGTTTCTTCATGCAGATGAGTCGGACATGAACTAGTAATCCTAGTATGAGAGTTCATAGTTGAGTCCTCAACCTTTACCATTTCAAATCCTACAGAGATAAAGATTTATTTTTGCTTGGAGTTGAAAGTGGCATTAATCTCTTGAGCCTTCTTTGATCTCCTTTTAGCTTATCTGATCAAGTTCTTCCTATTAGACTTTGTCATCCCTGGTTCTTTTCTCTCCTTAGAAGAATAGTGACCCTTCTTAGGATGATCTTCTTCACTCATCTCAGATCCATCCTTCACTATCTTCTTTTCATCCTATTCTTGAATGGGGCCTATGAGGGAAATCTCATCTTGATAAGTTCCATCTTATCGATAGTAGAGTGTGTGGAGGAGCTATCTCAGTAAATCCCAGTCAATGCTTGTTCTGATAACACACTTTTACATCCAATAATGAGGATATCATGCTCTTGAAGGTATCTTATTCAAGAATATGTTTTACTACCCTGGCTTTGTTGATCACAAGCTTAGCCTGACATTTAGTTAACTTAGTGATGAGATCTTTGATTTTAGTCCTATAGTTAGTATGTTCATGCTTAACAGTTGAAATGGTTTTCTCTAGATCTTCTATTTTAAGTTTATAATCATTTTCATCTCTTATTAAATTAACTTTTAAGATGTTTAAGGACTCAAGGTTAGATCTCATCTCTAAGTTATATGACCTATATCTGTTAACTTTAGCAATGCACTCTGGGTACAAAGATGTTCCAAACCCTTGGCTTCTTCATGATCAGCTATCAGTGCTTGGTTCGGAGAGGCATCGTCAACCTAGAAACTCCAATCATAGCCTCCTTCTTCAACAGGAACTGCAACTTGCTTTTAGGGTACAAAGCCTTGTTATTGTAGTTTGGTTTGGGTTGTCATGGCCACCATTTGTTCTGGTGTCTTGAACTCCCTAGCAAAGTGTCCCATTTGGTTATAGTAGTAACAATTCAGTTTGCTTTTGTCCAACCCAAACTTTCTACTAGTTGCATTGCTAGGAAACATTCTCTTTTTGCTCTTGTAGAACTTCTTGGCTCTATGAGTGAGAAGAGCCATCTGTTGGACTATCTCCATGTACTCCAGATCATCTGGATGGATGCAATCCAAGTCTTCAAGGGTGAAGAAATTTGTGAGTGCTTTCATCAGTAGACACAAAGGCTTGAGAAGAACTTGTCTCTTCGAATAGGCTTCCTTGGATGTAGTTTTCCCTTGGTGTCTTTGAAAAGCTGATAAAGGAACCTTTTGTGAGTTATCAGGGTAGAAGATGAGATGATGTTGTGGTTCTATACAATCCCTTTAAACCATATGAAGAGCGGAACTTTGTTGATTGTTGGAGTTGCCAGATGGATTTTGCATGTTTATATCTATCAGGTATCCATTAAGGATACCATACAACTCAATTAGAGTGAGGGTCTTGAGGTTTTTAGTCCTTTTAATGACCATACTATAGTGTGTCTGTTGTTTGGGAAGAAAGGACATGAACTTCCTTGCAATGTCTCCATTCTCAAGAGTTACTCCAACGTCCATTAGAGTTTCCACAATCTCAACATACTTGAGGTATTGTTGAGTCATTGTTTCACCTGTTTTGAAGGTAAAGTTCTCAAACTGTTGCTTCAAGAGGTCTTTCTTGTTTCCTTTAGCTTTATTTGACCCCTCTGTTGATACATATGTACCTAGATTTGGATCTTAATGTAATATGTCTTGAATGTCTTACGCATATGTAATGCTTGGGTAATTAATGAAATGAGAATGTTTGGTTGTGATTTATAATGTTTAATATTTTATTAATGAGTTGCGTAACGCATATTGACTAGATTATATAGGGTTGTGATTGTTTGAATTGACATGCATAATGTTATAATAATGAATACATTCAAACTTGGTTAAGTGAAGTTCTCATGCGTCCGACTGGACTATGCGCCCCAACAGTGGTCATGCGTTCGAATGGCCATGCGACTGAGTGTCCATGCGCCTAAATAGTCCATACACCTGAGCAACTTCATGCGACTGACTCAGTCGCACGACTGAACACTCAGTCGTGCGAATGGATCAACCGCATGGCTTAATCGCACGAATGAACCATGCTAATGGTTCAGTCACCCGAATGAGCAACCCTAACCTATAAATACCACCTAATTCATGAAAAACGCAAGCATCATACACACTTCGACTCCAGACGTACCCTAGCCGTCCAGAGACCTCTAAGATCATACTCCAAGTTCGTAGATCGCAGTAGATCGATTCCTAATCGATTCTTAACGTTAGATTCAATACATAATTGTTTCTACGTGCGTTCTCACTGATTGGATCGCCAATCAAATAGGATTCCGCACTATTTGGTTCGGTATACACGTTAATCAGTTAGTACATCGTTCAGTACACGATCCCTAACATGTGGTATCAGAGCCTTGACTCTTGATTATGTGTTGATTCAATCGTTCTTATACAAAAATGGTGTTTTTTCACTAAAAACGCAATTTTTTTGTGCCAAACGGAGTCTTAGACGTTTCCTGACCATAAAGTTTAGTTTTTCCGGCATACGACAATTAGGGCTTGTGAAAATTCGAGTTTTTGCGGCCAAAACACTTTTAACCTATGAATTTTCAAATTCAGCAGGTTCAGTCGCACGATTGGCTCAATCTCATGACTGAGTTCATTCGCATTCCAAACGCATGATTGAATTCATTCATTCGTACGACTGAGAACTCTATTCGGACTGTTCAACCGCATTAGTTCATTCAGACGACTGACTCATCCGCATTTGTTCAGTCGCACCATTGAACCATTCGCCTAGTTCAATCCCTGAATAAGCCCAATCGCATACCTTCATTCACACACATAAACAATTTGTTTAATAGTAAAGTTAAGTGAAATAGAGGACCAGTATTCAACATACACAACAAGTAGAGACACTCGTTTTCGGAATCTACTGCTGTTGGAGAACGAAGTGGAATTCATAATAAACCCCCGAAGCTTATTAATTTAGATGACTACCCACAATGGAAGCAACGTTTCGAAATCTACTTAATGGAGTAGATACAAATTTGTGGGAGGTAATAGAATCGGGTACAACATGCCTGTTGGAGCTGATGGTGTCAAACTTACGTTAAGTGGCATGTCTGATGCACAAAAGGTAAAACACAATGCTGAGAAGAAAGTCTACGTTAAATGTCAAACTTACGTTCAGTACTCGGAATATACTCAAGCAAAGAAACTATGGGATGCGTTGGAGAAGAGGTATGACGGAAATGCCTCACTCAAGGTCATTCAGGCCAAAGCTTTGAAGAAGGAGTTTGACAACTTCTCTTCAATGGGAAAGGAAGGCCTAGACGATGTGATCGACACATTCTACCACTTGACGAGTGAGATGCACACTCATGGAGTTACTACGTCAATGGAGGATAAGGTATCCAACTTTGCAAATGGATTACCAGAGAAATAGGCTTCTTTCGTTTCTAATCTCAAACAGAGTGGGATGCTCTCAAAGTTAGACATAAATGACTTCATTATGAAACTGAGAGAGGAGGAGCTTAGGATGAAGTATAGAGCTCAAAAGACAAACTATGACCAAAATCCTGCACTCTACAACGCGATTCCTCCGGTCAAGACATCTGAAGCACCACTGTAGACTGCCTTCGTCTCAAGCTCCGCAAGTCCAGCACAAGCATCTACTTCAGGGACTGAAACGTCAGGGTCGTCTCGTACCCATTATATTATACCTGAAGCCAATACAGCAAAACTGAAGACCGATAACTTCGGTAACTTGACTGTTGAGGTGGCTAGAGGACACATGGACCTCCTAGCTGCTGTAGTCCACTCCTATGATGGACTAATTGCTAGAAAGATAGGAAATTGCCACCTGGCAGATGAGGATTATGAACAGGTGGATGAGATGGAGTTGAAACGAATGGATATTATGTGGGCCTTGGCAAGTGCTGTCCGACGAGCTAAGAAGTTTGTCAAAAAGACCGGACAGAACTTGGTTGCAACCAAGGACACGACGTTTGGCTTTGACAAGTCAAAGGTAACCTGTTTCAACTATGGAGAGAAGGAGCACTTCAAACAGGAGTGTGTGAAGCCAAAGAAGACTGGTAATGGCAATCTTTTCTCATCCTTCAATCGTCAGGACAAAGCCACATCTAGTAGTTCTACTTCATCAAGCAAGGATCCTAAAGCGTTGACTGCGAACAAGGATAAAGGACATGACTGGAGCTTTCGGTTCATCTCACCGGGAGAGACCAACATAGCTAGTGTGGATGACATAAATGATGATTCTGCCAGTAAGGAAGATATAACAGTAGAGCTCGTGATGTCAAATTCTGAAGACACTGCACCGGTGGTCATACACCTGCCTGAAGAAGAACAATCTACATCAAATACAAAATCACCTGAACCAGAGACGACAGATTCTGCACATATGGCTGATTCCTCTTCAACATCTCTGGTAAGTACTACTGACTAGTTGTTTAATAATCATGCTTGTTCGGATTGTAATAAATTTAAAGAAAGCATAGATTTAAAATTTGCTAGGTTATTAGATCATAATGATAGCTTAGTAAAGGATCTAGAACTGTGCACTGAAGCTAATAGAGTTTTAAAACAAAATGAGCACAGCTACAAGGAAAAGATAGACCTATTAAACAAACAGCTTAGAGAAACAAAAGTAGTTGCCTTTAATCAAGCTAATGACATTAGGTACTATCATAACTCCCTAGAGGACACTAAGAAGCAGAAAGCAATTTTAGAAGTAGAAGTCAACTCCTTAAAACAAAAACTGTATAGTTGGACAAGCTCATCTCATATTGTCCAACCTTAGTGAGAGAGAGAAACAACGGGGAGGGATTGGGATACAAAGTGGTTCCGCCACCACCTGAGACCTTGATGAACACCAAAAGTAAACCAATTAATAATAACCACATCAAGGATCATGTGGTGACCACACCTCTTGTTAGTGACCGAGATACCACAAGTAAATCAATTGCATCTAGCACTAAACAAAAGGAGTCCACTTCAAAGGCAAAAGGAAAAATGCTTTGTGTTAACCTGGAAAAAGAGTTTGAAAAGGTTAATTTAAAGTCAGGTTCAAACAAAGTCAAATCAAAACCCAAAAAGGCTATTAAACCTAATTAATCACACACATCATGTCAAAGTCCAGGTAAACAAGAAATAAAAGATGTAAAACCAGGTAAAACAATTAAGTTTGTAAAACCCGACCATACATCGAACAAAGAAGTGTCTCAATATAAACAAAATAAGGTCAACCGTGTGATACCTACATCTCCACAAAAACATTTAAACCGTAAGTTGAAAGCAGATCCTGCTACTACGATCACATTGCGTCTCATTGTCCTTATTATCAGACACCGAGGAGGAAAGTTGAACTTCCCAGATCTTTTAAGAGGAACTTAGTGACACCTCCTAAAAGGGATAGTGAACCCAAAGTTCAACCTATTAGCCAGTCGTCTGTTTATCACAAACAGGCCTTACACAAAGCTGGTCTATGGAAAGAAAAATCCACCTCAGTGTTCGAAAATGAGAACAAACAGACATTTGAGCTTCTTTCAACCTCAAATGGTCAATGGGTTGAGTTTATGTTATGTGATGCCTTAGGGAAACCAAAGCCAGTGAAGGCTTGGGTTCCTAACATGAACTAATGTTTTCATTGAATGTGCAGGCTGTTTGCTATAGTGCTAAGACTAACACGTGGATTGTAGATAGCGGAGCATCCAGGCACATGACGGGGAACAAAGCTCTCTTATCAAACATCATACAAATCAAAGGAGGGCATCTTTCATTTGCTAGAAACAAAGGAGGGTATATCACAGCCCAAGGAGAAGTGGAAAATCAGAAAGTTAAGTTTGACAAGGTAAACTATGTTCAACAATTACAGAATAACTTACTTTCTGTTTCTCAAATATGTGATAAAGGCTTTAATGTAGTCTTTGACAACAAGAAGTGCTACGTTCTGAAGAAGGACTACGTGATCCCGGAGGACCAAGTTCTAATGACAACTTCAAGATATAATGATCTTTATGTTTTGGATCTTTCAAAGGCCTCCACAATGGATCGTGAGGTTTAGTGCTTCTTATCCAAAGCTATTGAAAAGGATTCCATCTCCTGGAATTGGAGAATGGGACATATAAATCCAAGGAAGATGAATCACTTGATCCAAAACGATCTAATAAGGGGAGTGAACGTCAAAAACTTCCAACTCCTGGATTTCTGTGTTGCGTGCAAGAAGGGCAAACAGAAAAAGAAATCTTATAAGGAAAAGAAAGTTCATTCCATAGAACTACCTCTTAAGCTTCTTCACATGGATCTGTTTGGTCCAGTCAGTACTAAAAGCATCATAGGCGACTTGTACTACTACGTAGTTACTGATGACTACTCAAGATTCTCTTGGGTAATGTTTCTGAAGTCTAAATCAGAAAGATTTGAATCCTTCAAGGAATTAGTAACTACATTGGAATCCCTATACAAGCTGAAAGTACGACAAGTGCGCTCGGACAACAGAACCGAGTTCAAGAATCAGTGGATGGAGGCCTACTGCAAGGAAAAGGGAATTGTGCATCAATTTACCTCTACCTACACTCCTCAGATGAATGGTGTTGCTAAACGGAAGAATCGCAGCTTGATAGAGACCGCACGGACTATGCTAGCAGATTCAAAACTACCTATTCATTTTTGGAATGAGGCAGTTGCAAATGCATGTTATATGCTCAATCGAGTTCTGGTAGTTAAACGCCATGGAAAAACGTGCTATGAGTTACTATAGCGATATAAACCTTAGAGTATCTCAAGCCGTTTGGCGCTCTATGCACCGTGCTGAAGAAGACTCAGGAGGGAAAATTCAGCGAGAAGGTAGATGAAGGTATCTTTCTAGGATACAACATACCAAACAAGAGAGTTTACAACAACTCAACGGGTCAAGTAGAGGTGAGGTGTAATGTTGATGTTCAAAGATACACCAAACCACCTACTGGAAAAGAGCCTGCTTACTTCTTTGACAATGATGGATTCTTCAAGTCCTTCAACATACCTCTCTTCCCTTCTGAAGACGAGTTAGCAAACAAGATGATGTACGATGTCTTGAACCGAATAGGATTTTCCTACATCAAACCAAGTATGTAGGTGATATTCTTAGTCAGTTTGACATGAAGAATGGTTCTACAGCTGGAACTCCACTTGCTACAAACCATGATGTAGCACCCGACAAGAATGGTGATCTGGTAGATGCCACTATGTACCGAGGGATGATTGGCTCTCTCATGTGTCTCACTGCCTCACGACCTAATATCATGTATGCTACATGTTTATGTTCACGATATCAGACAAAGCCTAAGATGAACCATCTTATTGGGGTGAAAAGGATTTTTTGTTATCTAAAGGGTACACCCACACTTGGGTTGTGGTATGCTCATGATGATGACTTTGAGCTTACGGCGTATAGCGACTCGGATTACAAATTTGATGACTTTTTACAGGTGTTAGAGTCAACAAGTTTTTATATTCATATTACGATAGAAGTCATTGCACCAGTAATAGTTGTATTTTGTTAGTTATCATTTTAGTTTTTGTTTTGGCTTCCTTATACAAATTTGATTTATTATTTAGCTCATTTTTATTTGAATAATATATATGTTTGATAGAGCTTTGTCCCCAAACAAATCTTTAACTACTTCATTTTCAGTGGCCACAAGTAAGTTAACTTCAATCTTTTTTGTGACTCCTCTCTTTTATGTTTATCCTTTTTTTCTCTCTTTACAAGTTCACATTTTGTATTCATAATATGCTTTTTTCTCTAATGATTTTGTGTACTTTGTTGTGCATGTATGCAAAAGGTTTACAGAGCATTAGATCGTGTGGGTGCTAAAGGGAAACAATGTGTCGACGTCGATTGAAACCCGCCGCGAAGCGCGGGCTGAATCCCACTAGTTTATTTTTATAAAATTTGCACCACTAAACTAAACTTATTTTTATCTTTAATTCTACATTAGTCGCGCCTAATACAAATCCAGCCTTTAATGATTATTATTGGGTATAGTTTGTCACCTTAACCGATTAAAGTTACATAAAATATCAACTTTAGTATCAAAAGTTAAGTGGAAGCATGTAATAGTAAACAGGCATTCAATTACATGTGTTTAAACAGTTAGTTAACCATTGGTAGGAAAGATTGTATCTCTGACAAAAAGCTCAAAGCTTTACACCTTAGAAACAAAAATAATATCGCTAGATGATCCAAATCACAAATATCCGACCTTTGTAAATGATGCAACATGAAATGTTTGAGTGATAATGGTGGTGCTATAAGGGAGGAATCGACGGTGGTTTGGTGGTGCTATGGTGGCCAACAGTCAAAGGGTGTGGAGGGCTAGTCGACAACAGTGGTGGATGGGATTAGGGTTTCACTAATCTCCTTCTTTTATATGTAACTTATTTACATATAAAAAAGAAAAAAACGCCGACCATTATAATTGTGTAATAGTATAATATGTAATTAACATTTAATTACATTTAAACCTTTGTAGTTTAACTAATTACTTCTAGTTTGTTTAAAAACCAATATTTAACACTACGTTTAATTAATTAACAACTAATATTAAAACGTACAATCCCTATCAATTATTCCTCTAAATAATGCATCACCACTAATTAAACCATAATTCGTGATTCATAATGTGAAACTATTACACTTATTATTTGTCATTCCCCAAATTGTTACTTTTTGAATTGTACCTCGATAGTAACATTGAAATTAATGATGATTGGACATATAATATTCAACATACTCTCACTTGGATGATTTAAGGACCAACTGCCTCAAAGTAGACAGTGGTGGACACCTAGTTGTATCTTAGTGCCCCTAGCAAGGTACGACGTTCTGTAGTCGTCAACTATTTCCTTGTGTTCAAGCAACCTCTTACTTAACCATAAACTGTAGCCCTGGTGACCTTATTGGTTTATCCTTTCTGTATCAGATATCCGTTGAACATAAGACATAGATCGTATTTCATACTTATAAACTATTCTAGTTCTCTTTTCCAATTTGAAGTAGTCCGGCAAACTACTCTTAGTTTTAGGGTGGCCACACATTTAACACCAACTAAAATTAATGAGGGCGCTAGAATGTCAAACTTCTATTTTTCATATGAGTATAAAATTCCTTTGACCACATACAGTTCCCACTTAACCTTGATTTATGTGTTTCAAGGCTAGTATGCATACTCCAAATGAATTGTTAAATACTAAAGGATTCAAAGTGTGAAAGATAACATTTTTATATGTTTTTATAAAAGTTAATATGATGAACAATGTTGTGCATGAACCCTAGAATAGATTTCCTAAATGTATGCATGTCTATGACTATGGGTAAGTATATGAGCTGATGCAGGTGATTCATCAACACCCGTATTAACAGGATGGTCATCCACATCAACAAGTGATTATAGTTGCTCTATAATGGCTTCCCAATTTGGATGAGTATTGTTATCTGCATAAAAGAAAGTACCCATATTAACTTAGAATTTGTAAGTATACTGAATGCGGATGAACACTTAGTTTAGACTGAAATCCACATTGGAAGTTTCCTACATTTGCCTCAGCCTTGCCTAAGTACTCAAATGGTAATAAAAAAATCACCCGAATTAACTCTATTGCTACTCGTATTGGCTTGAAAAGTTGCCCGTAATGCCCAATATTGTTCACACGTATTGACTTAGTCACCCTCATGGACTTAGTCTTCCACATTCACCTAGCTATCCATATTACTATAACCCGCATTGACTTGGTCACCTGCATTAACTTACTCATTTGCATTGCCTTGTTTCTACCATTTTGGTATAGCTTGTATGTTTGTCATATACTTGAAATAGGATGATGATGATAGATTAAAATGATGTAAAGTGTGTTTTAAGCCCATGACCTACTAATAGTTATAGAACCAAAAATACTTATTATTTATAGATATTGTCGATAATGATGCATTGTGCATGATGAAATGTAAAGTAAAACCATGGTTATGATAAAGTATGAATGGATGAAAAATTATGAATGGATGAAAAATTATGAATGAATAATTACTATTATGATAAAGTATGAACAAATAAAAAATATGAATTAATATAATAATTATGATAAAATAATAATGAAAGATGTAAGGCCCCCGTTCCCGGGCACCTTACGGTTGGTCATTCATTGCACTAAAAACGTTATAAAATGTACATTATTTTGCAGCGGAATTTAAAACTTTCATTTATAACTAAAAACATGTCATTTACAACATTTGTTTTCATCTCAAAATACCAGACATGTCAAAATACGGATGCCAGGCTCAAAATGCTCCCAGTAGCTTATGCATCCATGCCTGCAACTCCTCAACATCCACATATACCTGCCAACTATCATGCATACAAAAGTTAGCGACACTGAGTGAGTTCTATTTTATAATAAAACATAATTTTCTGTGTTAAAATTGTTCTTTACTTTATTCCAAAACATACTATACTTTACAACCGTTCGTGATCATGCATCATACGTACATACAGATAATATCATTATTATCTTCCATTACGTTCATTAACCTTGTTCATTCAATGTATTACATTATCATTCACTTCTATTCTCGATCTGGTCAGACTTTACCCTCTTCGTGGTACTCAGCCACGATTATTGAGGTCGAATGACGAGGATCCTGTTCTGTACATTATTACGATAATTCATTTACGTTCATTCATATGTTCATTCTTTACATCATTATCTTTGCTCATTACTCTTTATTACTCGAATCTTGTCTCTTGCAATATCTGATGCTCGAAAGTTGATGCTGTGCCGGGGCCTGCTCACAAACCCCTGACTCATGTCCGAAGACTGACATAGCACCGGGATACGCGACAAAGATCCCATATGAGTCAATCACAGGGATTGAACTCTAACCGAGTCTGTTGCAACACAAAGTTGCTCACCTCATTATCTCGTCTCATGCAATATCCCCGACTCATGTCCAAAGACTGATACTATGCCGGGGCCTGACAAACAAACCCCCGACTCATGTCCGAAGACTGACACAGTACCGGGATACGCGACATGGATCTCATTATCCGTCACTTTCGTCATATTCAATACTCCCGACTCATGTTCGAAGACTGATACTGTGCCGGGGCCTGCTCACAAACCCCCGACTCATGTCCGAAGACTGACACAGTACCGAAGTACGCAATCTGTATCATGTCTCATGCAATACCCCCGACTCATGTCCGAAGACTGATACTGTGCCGGGGCCTGCTCACAAACCCCCAATTCATGTCTGAAGACTAACACCATACCGGGATACGCGACAAGGACCTCTTTTGAGTCTGTTACGACACAGAGTCGCTCACCTCATACATATGCTTGCAAGCCTTTCAGTACTTTCTCTTTCATTCATTCATTTATTCATGCATGCATTCATTCATTACGTTCCTCTTTTCATTATCTTCCACTTTACGTTACATAATACTTTCATTACATTCATTATCGTTCAACGCAAAGCCAAGGGAAGACATACATACATACATAATAAGGAACATACATAAACATACACCATCACCATACATGCAACATCATACATGCATAACACACATCAAACATAAGACATCATATCATAACCAGGCCTATCTCCCCATTATACCCCTTAAAAACCACTTAGAAAACCTCAAGTCCAAAGTGGGTGCATGGGTCCTTCCAAGCGCATGAGCATAAAATTCTTAGTATAAAACAGTCTGGGCGCATGGGCACTGTTTTGGCGTTTCTGCCCTGTTCAGGCACATCACCAACACTTAGCCGTTTCAAGCACTTGGGCGCATGGGCACTGTTTAGGCGCATGGCCAATACTTAGCCATTTCATTCACTGTGACGCATGGGCACTGTTTAGGCGCATGGCCACACTTGGGCGCATGGCCAACACTTAGACGCATGGGCCATTGTTTAGGCGCATGACCCACTCTTGGGCGCATGGCCAACACTTAGGCGTCTAGCCACTCATGCTGGGCGCATGGACAACTGTTTGGGCGCATGAACCACTGTTCATGTTCATCAAACATTTTGAAATATTTTCTATGCTACCAATTTCACCCGATTACCATTCTAAGCATACCCAAACACAGATCTAACATCCTAAGGCCATCTAAGCATGCTATACATCATCTCTACCCCATAATCAACACTATAACATGCATACATACATACAACATTCGAACATAAGGCTGTAACCCACGGTTTCTTTAAAAGATGTTTACTTAGTATGCGTAATAGCCCCAAATCAGTTAAAAATCAGTAAAAGAGGGGTTCTAGAAACTCACCTTGAGCAGCTTTTGAGCAACACTCTTCCAGTTCAAGACCCACTTCGATTTAGCTCTTTGAATCCCAAAAACAAACTCTAAACAACCAGAACTTCGGTCAAGAACTCAATACTCAGCTGAAACCGAGCTCAAACAAGAGAAGACTTAACCTTTTCAGCTTCTTCTTCCTCTTTCTCTCTCTAGAACCGGGCTCTCTCTCTCCCTTCTTCTTCCTCCGAGAGCAAAGCAGCTTTCTGCTTTGATATGGGCAACCATGCCCTTTAAAATCATAAGATAATAAGATTTGTACTTTGTACACTTTTCCCCCCTTCATTTGTGCACATTTCCATTCCTTCCACTTACTTTTCTTTTCCTTTTGTTTAAATAAAATTTTGGGGTGTTACAAAAGAAAAGAAAGATAAAAAAGTAACTAAATAAAGTAAATGAGTTCAATATACAAAAAGTCTTGCAAACACCGATAGGAGTTTGCATGCATTATATTCTCACCCTAATAGGAGCCTTACCTTGTACACTACTCACCTACTAAGAGTTGCATCTTATATGCACTCACCTAAAAGGAGTTGTATCTTGTACACACTCACCTAACATGAGTTATACATTGTGTATACTTACTATAATAGGAGCTCAATATTTGTACTAGCTCAAAACTAATAGTGAAAAAACAAAGATAAAGTAAATGAAAGAGTTCAATGTTAAAGTATGAAAACCTATGTATAAGTATGAAAAATAATAATGATACTATGTATAATGTATTAATGGTTTAATTCTGGTTAAAGTTAAAGGTTTTCAAATGAATAATATGCTAAAGAGTTCTTTAAAGTCTTTTAAGCTAGAACTCACTTAATAATATTAAATTTTTTGTATGCATATTAGTTTGATAGGTAAATGAAACATGGAGTAAAGAAGATAGCTTAGCACAAATGTGAAGTTACCTGGCTGTGATCAAGACAATCATTTTGAAAATTTGGTTTGCTTTATGGATGTATGTAATAGATTTTTGACAATGTCCTGTGTATTGATAGCTTTTATTTTCACTACTATGATAGTGAATGTCACACCCCGACCGACGGCGGAATCATCAACACGGACGAATATGAAACAATTGTTCATAGCTCATGGAAATAAATAAGTTGAAATAATATTAAATGCCATTTTTCGTTGTATAAAACTAGAAAATTAAATCATTACAATACAACAAAGATATAAACAACAACATAAAATGTTTAATTAAATTAAGTGCAAGTCCTATATGAGCAAGAAGAAATCCTCAAGTAGCAATCCTGAAACATGTTAAAAATAAAAGGTCAACTTTGAAAGTTGGTGAGTTTCTATGGGTTAAGTATACATAAAATATATAAAAAAGATTTACAAGTAGCAATTCATGTCAATGGTTATGAATTATGCAAGTTTATAGAACACATATAGCTACAATCAAACCTTGACCAAGATTAAGATTACAAATTTATAAAGATTAGCTAAGTGTACTTCGCTCCCATGATGAACAAGTCATACATCATCAGGAGCCGACAATACATCGGCTTTAGCACCAAATAGGCTTGGCAAGCCCATAGATCTATTACGTCATCAGGCTAGCAATAGTTAATGATTGTCAACATTTAATGTATCTTATATAACACTCACAATAATACCAATAACCATGATAAAAAGATCAAGATGAATTGCATGTGCATTTACAAGTATCAAAATGTTTACAAGTGTAAGTTTATAAGGTTAACATGTTTCATCTCAAAAGGTATGAAATAATATAAAAAGGAGCATGGAGAACTAACATAGAAAACTCATAAGATATAGGATACACTTAAGATAATAATAAGAAAATAAGGTTGCTCTAACAATTTCTTCACGATTCAACCTAATGGTTGATGTCTCAGAATTAGAATAAAGATAAGATACAAGAGTAAATATGAATTAGGATTTCATTTGTAATTTAGGGGTTTTAATAATTAAAACAAATAAAGTAAAATAATACAACCAATTATGGAATAAATCCATTAAGATTGAGAATGATAATAAACGATTTAATAATTTAATTTATTGATTTAATAAAGATTAAGTATGATGTGTGAAAGAAATAATTAATTTAATCATTAATTATTTAAAATTTGATAAAGATAATTAATTGAATACTTATTTAAATGACTTTAAAATTATTTAAAATCATTTTTTAAAGTTTTGAACTTTTAAATGAATTTTTTATAAACGTCTTATAATATCAAAACCAAAAAAAATAAGAATAAAGTATAATAAAAATTATATTGTTTTATAAGTTTCAAGAATTTAAATAGAATTTAAAGGAATAAATTTATTAATAAATTATGATATAACATAGTTAAATGAATAGATGAGTAATTAATTATTTAAATAACTATTTGAATAATTAATTTTTTAACATATAAATCTATAGTATTTTGAAATAACTTAAATTTGATCCATAATAGATTTATAGCATTTAAATTATATAAACGTAGTAATAATGTTTTATAACCTATGTTATTCTTTAAAAAGAATAATAAAATTTTAAAATCACAAGTTTTTAATACTTTTAAAATTAATTTAATAGTTTCTAAAATGTTTTAGTTAACAAAATAATTTTTGTTTTGATTTAATAATATAATACTAGTTTTTAGAATTATAAAATGTACAAAAAAACTAATTAAAACAAAAGTGGCAGAGGCTCGTTTCAAACCCGGGACCACCTGCCTAAGGTTATGACTAGTTACTAGTTGGGCTACAACCCTAATTTGATTAAGATTCTGAAATAATTTTATAATTCCATTAATTAAATAAATCCCCAAATTACCATGAACTCTAGAATTAATTTGAATCCAGTCAAACATGAAATTGATTTTGATACTCAAATTAAACTTGGGGATTTGATTCCCCATGTGAAATTGAGTCTAGAAGTGTATGTAACTTAGGTGATTGGGATTGAATTGGTGGAGACGAAACGAAGAACAGGTCGCGGTTGGGACTTTGATCGTTAATTGTGTGCGTGAGTTTTTCGACTGGAATTGAGTGTTCTGGTAGTTCGAAAGAACATAGAAGAATGTTTACCCTCAATTATGTAAGGTGAATTTGGTCTATTCATATCAAACGAGTTATGGTTATTGATTCAAAGGTTTTGGGTGTTTTAATTTGAAATTGATATATAAATCGTACGGTTACAAGTTACAATTGATTTGATTATCATGTGATCAATGATCACGAATGCGTTACCAATCATTTGGTTAATCAATTTGTCTGTTTCAAGTAGGGATCAATTTGAGATTGAATGGGGATATCGGTTTCGATCGATTAAGTAGCAACATCCTCATAAATTCAATTAAACACATAAGTTGGGTTCGAAACAGTTGATCAACCGGTTTGTATTGCTTTAATTGAGTTGTAAATAATGGATTAAGGTTGTTCGGTTCACCGGAGCCCCGTCGGAGATGGTGGTCGGGGTGAAAGAGAATCCGACGGGGATGGTGGTCGGGGTGAAAGAGAATCCGACGGGGATGGTGGGAGCGATTTGGGTAAATTTGTGTTTTAAAATAAATTTACACTTAGGTCCCTGATGTTTAATGAATTTATTATTTCATGTGAAAACTTTTAGTATGGGCTTTTTTTAAATGTCATTTTGACCCTTATACTTTATAAAATCTAAATATAATAATTACCCAAATTATTTATTTATAAAGACTTATAAAGATTTATAAATCATGTTAAATACTTGTTATTTAATTATGAGATGGTTAAAATCTGGTAATTGAAAATAGTCTTTATATATCTTTATAAATCTTATAGAAATTGTAAGGTCTAACTATTATTATCTTTTATTATATAATAATTAAAACTCATAAACAAAATCTCACAAGCTTATAAATTAATTAAATGGTAAGATAAATGTGAATTTAAATCACCAAAATGAAGGAAATAGTTAGAATAATGTGTTGGGTTATATAATTGATACACGGGTTTGGGTCCATATTTTAAAATGGGCAGATATTACAGTCTCCAATACTTTAAGAAATTTCGTCCCGAAATATAATCATTTGGAAATTAAATTAAATGTTATTTTGTAAGGCCCCGTTCCCGTGAAGCTTACAGTTGGTTTCTCATCGAACATAAAACATATATTTATATTTGTCTTACAAAAGCTTGCAGCGGAAACATTCAAAACGGGCATCATATTTCATTATAAAAACTTTTGCCAAATAATACATCGTCAATGAGTTACAAAATACATTGTTGCATTATATCACAAAAGCATTAAATAAATGGATGCCATCCCGAAAGAGCTGAGTAGCCACCTCGTGCCATCCTCAGCAACCATTACCTGCCAACTAGAAACACATCAAAGTCAGCGTTGCTGATGAGTTCTAGTTTTATAAATAAAACATACTTTACTTTCATTAAAACCGTTCGTTACTTCTGCATGATCACACATCATACGTACACAAAGATAATAACATTATTATCTTCTTCGTTCGTTCATTCATCTTTACATCTTTTCTTGCGCATCGGATATCTTCCGTATCAATACCATATGCTACACCCCGAAGTATTTAGCTACTGGGCCGTAATCTATAAATAGTCAGCTAAACATGGTGCCACAATACTAGGGGTAAGCGGTAGAGGTTCTATATAAATGGTCGATCACAGAGAAGGACTCCGATGTGCATCCTCCCAGGGTAGCGAACCCGCACACTGTTGGGCTAACACATTTTAATGGCGTGTCCTGATATCCAATACTTGCAAGACTTTCATTACTTTCATCATTCACTAATGCACGCATTCATCATGTTCCACTTTTCATTATCCTCCACTTTACGTTACGTAATACTTCATTTCATTCATTATCATAAGACGTAAAGCCACAGAAAGGTAAACATACATCATAATAAGGAACATCAGCATGCACAGTCAGCACGTCATACAGGGCAACATCATATATACACAACATGCATCAAGCATAAACATGCAACATCGTCATCATGCCCAACATGCTCTCTAAGTCCTCAATCATCACCTTACATGAACTTACGGGAACCCTTACGTCAAAACTTACATCTGCACTTTCCCCCGAAAGTCAGAATTTAAACTACACTTCTCCTCAGGTGCAACAACCCTATTTGGGCATATGGACACCCTTTAGTCGCATGGCCTCCATGCGACTAAAAATCATGCGAATGAACCAATTCGGATGAACACTAATGCGAATGAACACCCAATCGTGCGAATGGACTAATACGGATGGACCTCTCGTGAATGGGACTAATGCGGATGAGCACTTATGCGACTGGACCTTCAATCGCATGACCTCCGTGCGACTGGACCTTCAATCGTGCGAATGGACCTCAATCATGCGAATGGACCCCAATCGCACCCTATTCGGCCGTATGGCCTCCATTCGGTCTCTAGTCGGTCGCCTAGCCCTAGCTGATGTAGAATGCAGTTCCAGCCGAACACAAACTCCCCTTTTCGACCTCCAAACTCATCTAAACTCATTCTAAGCCCAGTCGACCATCCTAAACCTTAGGGATGCATACCACAACACCATTCAAGCGCACACAAGCTCACAAACAAGGCTCAAACAGATCATACACACATACACATACACAAATGGGTCAAACATGCACACACTCAAAAACCCGATTTTCAGATGTTTTCCAGCTCCAAATCATTCAAAAATGTTTAAAGGAGGGGTCCTAGAACTCACACAAATGACCAAGAAGAGAAGAGCTTCGATTTGACTCGCTTCTCAACGATTTTGGCTCACTCGAACCAACCCCAACCAACTTTTCTTCTTTTTCTCTTCTTTCTCTCTTCTCTTCTTTCTTTTGGCTGAAATGTGAGTGTGGGGAGAGGGTAAAGGCTGCCCTCTCCCTTATATACTCCCACTCACCCGTTTCTTTCGTTGGCGAGTTTGGTCCCTCGACTTAGAACTTTATTTCTTTTTCTTCCTTCGTCGGCTTCAAAATAAATAAATAACCGGGTGTTAAAAGTCCACCCCCTTAAATAGGTTTCGTCCCCGAAATCCGTAATTCCTCGAACAAACGTGGATAATGCTGTCTCATTTCTTCCTTAGTCTCCCATGTTGACTCGGATCCCTTCATGTTCTTCCACTGTACACGCACCAGGGGAACCACTTTATTTCTCAGCATTTTCTCTTTTCGATCGATGATTGCCACTGGTTGCTCCACATAATTGAGCAGTTCGTCTACTTTGATATCCTCTAGTGGAACAATCATGTCTTCATCAGCTAAGAACTTTCTCAGATGATATACATGGAATGTCGGGTGAATTCCACTTAACTCATCCGGTAACTCCAATCTAAAGGCCACCTCTCCTACTCAAGCGATGATTCGGAAAGGGCCTATATACCTTGGGCTCAACTTGCCCTGCTTTCGGAAACGAATGATACCCTTCCAAGGTGAGATCTTCAACATAACCCGGTCACCCACCTGGAACTCAATCGGCCTGCGCCGTTTATCAGCATACGACTTTTGTTTATCTTTGGCTGCCTTCATGAAGGCTTTGATCTTTTCGAGCTTCTCAGTCGTAGCCTCGATTACCTCGACGCTTCCCAACTCCTTATGACCAATATCACCCCAACAAATGGGTGTTCTGTATCTCCTACCATATAGCATCTCATATGGTGGCATACCAATGTTGGCATGATAGCTGTTGTTGTATGAGAATTCGGCTAGCGGTAGGTGGTCATCCCAACTTCTCCCAAAATCAATCACACATGCCCGAAGCATGTCTTCCATTATCTGAATGGTCCTCTCTGACTAACCATCAGTTTGAGGATGATAAGTCATGCTAATATGTAACCTCGTCCCCATGGCGTCGGTGGAATTTCTTCAAGAATTCGGATGTAAACGGGTGTCACAATCAGATACAATTGACACTGGCATACCATGACGAGTTACAATTTCCTTGATGAACAGGTCAGCCACCTCTCAGATGAGTATGTCTCGCGGATCGGTAGGAAGTGAGCACTCTTCGTCAGACGGTCCACAACAACCCATATAGCATCATACCCTTTCGGAGTACGCGGCAACTTCGTAATGAAATCCATGGTGATGTGCTCCCACTTCCATTTCGGTATATCCAAAGGTTGGATCTTCCCATACGGCTTTTGATGCTCGGCCTTCACCTGTAGACAAGTAAGGCATTTACTCACATACTCCACTATGCCGTGCTTCATACCCTGCCACCAGTAATCCTTCTTCATATCTTGGTACACCTTCGTGGCACCAGGGTGAATAGAGTATCGAATCTTGTGAGCTTCATCCATGATCTTCACCCGTAGATCCCCAAAATGAGGAATCCACACACGACCAAACCGGGTTCTAACACCGTGTGTGTTTTCACCCAACTCTGCGACCAGACCTCTCATTCTTTCAGAGTTAAGATGTCCTTTTTGACAGTTTCCGCTACGATGTTTTATGAAATACAAATGTAATTATATGTTTATGTGCGATGAGGATCCAACTATAAGCGTCCCAGGAACAGGGCCTTACAAGTTAGTATCATAGCCAAAGTTTAAGTGAAATAGGTAAATTTTCAAAATAAACCTTAACTTAAACTGAGAATGGGACGGAGGATGCCAATCTCAGTAGCTACGTGCCATGAGGTATTTTTGTAAAGTTAACCGGTATTATGTGTCCATATGATGTGTTATGAATTGTTTGTGGATTTAAATACTGATGTAGTGAGGATAGGTAATGCTCGGGGTGTGAAAAGTAAAGTAAGTGGCTAATCACAACTGGCCACTATAATTAGGGACGTACTATACTTGACATAAACTGAGTTGTTCCCTTGAGTGACCGTGTTGGTGTTTGAATCTTTCAGTGTGCGTGTGAATGTCTGGCGGTAGATCTTCGAAAGCTTCATGTGGTGGAGGTCACGGTGCCGAACCACGACCCAAGAGGGGAAGACCCAGAGTCGAGAAGGTGGTCCCTAAAGAACCTGAGACCCCTCATCCGGAGGGTGGTGATAAAAGTGCAAACCTTAGGGCCTTGGTGAAAGAGGTAATGGTTGAGGAAGTCCATCAGGTCATGCAGACGTTCTAACCGTCCGTAGTGACCGAAGTCATCAAAGTTGTACGGGAAGGGGAGAGGAAAGAAAGAAGTAGACCTATGGGCGAAAGAAGATAGCCCGAGACTGATACGGTCTTGTATGACGACGAAGAAGAAGAGGAGGAAGAAGAGCCTGCGCTGGAGGCGGCACAAGGCTGTAACTACGGGGCATTTATGAGATGCAAGCCCCCTACTTTCGATGGTAATGGCATTGCTACTGCCACTCACCGATGGGTGAGGAAAATGGAGGTTGTTCTTGATATCAGCGAGTGCCGGGAGGACCAGAAGGTGCAGTTTGCTACCCACTCGTTTGTTGACTCGGCTCTTTGTTGGTGGGACAACATTGTCCAAGACGAGGGTAACCGGGTGATAGGAAGGATGAGGTGGGAGGAGTTGAAGAAGATGGTGATTGACGAGTTCTGCCCTCATAGGGAAATGAATAAGATAGAGAGAGAGTTCCTGTAGCTGGAGGCGGGAACCATGACACACCAGCAGTACACCACCAAATTCAATGAAATGGCACGGCTCGTGCTGGATCAGGTGACGCCTCTGTCTCGGAAGATCAAGAGGTACATCCAGGGCTTACCGGTGGATGTTCGTAGGGATATGATCGCTGCCCGGCCAAGCACATTTAGGTCGGCGGTCAATTTGGCAGGGAGGTTATATGATGAGCGGGAGGTGGTGGTGACTGAAGCGAACAAGAAGGGTGGTGGTGATCGGAACTGGAACGGGAAAAGGTTTGGTCGGGGTGATGCCTCGACGGGTAACAAAAAGGCACGGGTGGATGACCGCTGTGTGGCCACATCGAGTGTGGGGTCAAGGAAGTGTGGCAAGTATGGAAGGGAGCATGCAGGGGAATGTAGGTTGGGATTGAACGTGTGCTTCAAATATGGGAAAACGGGGCACATCGCAAAGGATTGCCTTGCGGGCAGATGTTTTAACTATGGGGAAAGTGGTCATATGAGTAAAGACTGTAAGAAGCCGAGGGCTGAGGATCCGGTGCGAAGAAGACGAGAGGTGAAGGACCGAGGGCGAGCGCCAGGGCATTTACTATGACACAGGAGGAAGCTAGGACGGACCCTGATGTCATGTCCGATACGTTTCTGGTGAACCAAACTTTAGCTTCTGGGTTATTTGATTCGAGTGCCGGTAAAAGTTTATTTCTGCTGCTTTCTGTGCTAAGCTGCTTGTTAGTAGTAGACGTGTTGATGCGCCCTTTGATGTAGAAACTGCCATAGGTAAATCTATCAGGATTTAGAAGATGATAGAGAACTGTGATGTGGAACTAGAAGGTCATAAGTTCCTGTTAGACCATTCGTGATGACATTGGGTGGTTTTGATTTGGTCCTTGGGATGGATTGGTTGGCGGACTCCAAGGCGAACATTGTGCGTCGCAAGAAGATGATTTGTTTGACAGCGCTTGACGGGAGTTTGGTAACTGTTTATGGAGATTGGTCATGACGATCCCGAAAGTAATCTCAATAGCGGTGGCGGGAAAGTGCATGACGCGTGGATGTAGCGCCTATTTGGACTATGTAAAGAATGTGGATAAGCCAACACCACAACTGTCTGATGTACCGGTTGTGTGTGAATTTCCAAACATGTTCCCAGAAGACTTACCAGGGTTGCCACTTGACCGAGTGATCGAGTTTCAGATTGATCTAATACCAGGTGCCTAACCTGTCGCCAAGGCACCGTATCGGTTGGCTCCGACGGATATGAAAGAGTTGATGGAATAGTTGCAAGAGCTGCTTGATAAGGGGTTCATTAGACCGAGTATCTCTTCTTGGGGTGCTCCGGTCTTATTCGTAAAGAAAAAAGATGGTAGTATGAGGATGTGTATTGACTATCGTGAGCTGAATTAGTTGACGGTGAAGAACCAATACCCCTTACCGAGAATAGACGATTTATTTGATCAGCTTCAAGGTTCCAGTTGGTTCTCGGGGATAGACCTTCGATCTGGCTACCACCAGTTGAAGGTGAAGGAGCAGGATGTTCCTAAAACAACTTTCCTCACACGTTATGGTCACTATGAGTTTCTTGTAATGTCTTTTGGTTTGACCAATGCGCCAGCTGCTTTTATGGATCTGATAAAACGAGTGTGTCAGCCGATATTGGATAAATCAGTGATTGTGTTATTGATGATATCCTGATTTATTCAAAGAGCGAGATTGAGCACGCTGGTCAGATTCGGGAGGTTCTGGAGACATTGAGAAAGGAGAAGTTGTACGCCAAGTTCTCCAATTGTGCATTTTGGTTGCGCGAAGTTCAGTTCTTTGGTATGTGGTGAATCCTGACGGGATTATGGTGGACCCGGCAAAGGTGGAGACAGTGATGCAATGGAAGTCTCCAAAGACGCCATCCGAGATTCATAGTTTCTTGGGTTTGGCGGGCTACTATAGAAGATTCATTCAAGAGTTTTCCAGGATCGCTTCTCCACTAACCAAGTTGACCCGGAAAGATGTAAAGTTTGTATGGGGTCAAGCTCAAGAGAAGGCATTCGAAGAATTGAAGGCAAGGTTGACCCAAGCTCCTGTTCTGTCATTACCCGATAGAAGTGAAGATCTGGTGGTCTATTCTGATGCTTCCTACTCGGGGTTGGGGTGTGTGCTAATGCAAAGAGGAAGGTTATAGCTTATGCATCCCGAAAGTTGAAGGTTCTTGAGGTAGATTATCCTACTCATGATTTGGAGCTAGCAGCCGTGGTCTTTGTGCTAAAGATTTGGAGGCACTATCTTTACGGGATAAAGTGCACCATTTACACTGACCACAAGAGCTTGAAGTACTTCTTCAAGCAGAAAGATCTAAACATGAGGCAGAGACAATGATTGGAGCTTATAAAGGACTATGATTGTGAGATCCATTACCATCCGGGCAAAGCCAATGTGGTGGTTGATGCCCTTAGCCAAAAAGAGAGGCCCGAACCGATTCGGGTGAAAGCGTATCAACTAATCATGACCTCTGACGTGATGAAGAATGTCAAAGATTTTCAAGATGAGGCATCGAAAGAAGATCATCTTAACTCGGAGAGAATGAGAGGTCTGGTTGGGGAATTGGGTGAAAACACACTTGGTGTTAAAATCCAATTTGGACGGGTGTGGATTCCTCGTTTTGGGAATCTATGGGTGAAGATCATGGATGAGGCTCACAAGACTCGATACTCCATTCATCCTGGTGCCACAAAGATGTATCAAGACATGAAGAAGGATTATTGGTGCCCGGGTATGAAACGCGACGTAGTGGAGTATGTGAGTAAATGACTTACTTGTCTACAGGTGAAGGCCGAGCATCAGAAGCCGTATGGAAAGATTCAACCTCTGGATATACTAGAATGGAAGTGGGAACATATCACCTTGGATTTCATTACAAAGCTGCTGCGTACTCCGAAAAGGTATGATGCCATATGGGTGATTGTTGATCGCTTGACGAAGAGTGCTCACTTCCTACCGATCCGCGAGACATATTCATTTGAGAGGTTGGCTGCTCTGTTTATCAGGGAAATTATAACTCGTCACGGTGTGCCGGTGTCCAATGTGTCTAATCGTGACACCCAGTTTACATCTAAATTTTGGAAGAAATTCCACGACGCCATGGGGACGAGGTTACACATCAACACGGCTTATCATCCCCAAACTTATTATCAGTCCAAAAGGACCATTCAGACATTAGAGGACATGCTTCGGGCATGTGTTATTGATTTTGGGGAAAGTTAGGATGACCACTTACCGTTAGCTGAATTCTCATACAACAAAAGTTATCATGCCAGCATTGGTATGCCACCCTATGAGATACTATACGGTAGGAGATGCAGAACCTCCGTCTGTTAGGGTGATATTAGTCAGAAAGAACTAGGGAGCATCGAGGTGATTAAGGCTATGACTGAGAAGCTTGAAAAGATCAAGGCCTTCATGAAGGCAGCCAAAGATAGACATAAGTCGTATGCTGATAAACGACGCAGATCGATTGAGTTCTAGGTAGGTGACCGGGTTATGTTGAAGGTCTCACCTTGGAAGGGTATTATTCGTTTCTGAAAGCGGGGCAAGTTGAGCCCGAGGTACATAGGCCCTTTCTGAATCATTGCTCGAGTAGGAGAGGTGGCCTATAGGTTGGAGTTACCATATGAGTTAAGCGGAATTCACCCAACATTACATGTATCTCATCTAAGGAAGTGCTTGGCCGATGAAGATATGATTGTTCCATTGGAAGATATCGAAGTAGACGAATGGCTCAATTATGTGGAACAACCGGTGGCAATTATCGACCGAAAAGAGAAGAGGCTGAGAAATAAAGTGGTTTCCCTTGTGCGTGTATAGTGGAAGCACAGGAAAGGATCCAAGTCTACGTGGGAGACTGAAGAAGAAATGAGACAGCATTACCCACGTTTGTTCGAGGAATAACAGGTTTCGAGGACGAAACCTATTTAAGGGGGTGGACTTGTAACACCCAGTTACTTATTATTTTGAAGCTGATGAAAGAAGAAAAGAAATAAAGTCCAAAGTCGAGGGACCAAACTCGCCAACGAGGGAAAGTAGAGAATGTGGTGCTATTTGTAGGGAGAGGGCAGCCATTACCCTCTCCCCACACTCACATTTTCAGCAAACAAAAGAGAAGAAGAGAAAAGGAGAGAAAAAGGTTGGTTCGGGTAGATTCAAGCTCGAAAATCATCGTGTAGCGAGTCAAATTGAAGCTCTTCTTATTGTGGTCATTTGTGTGAGTTCTAGGACCCCTCTTTTACATGTTTTTGAATGATTATGGGGTTGGAACACATCTTAAATCGGGTTTTTGAGTGTGTGTATGTTCGACCCGTTGTGTATGTGTGTGTATGTGTATGATTCGTTTGGGTCTTTCTTTTGAGCTTGTGTGTGCTTGAATGGTGTTGGGGTATGCATTCCTAAGGTTTGGGATTGTTGATATAGGCTTAGAGTGGGTTTAAATGAGCTTGGAGATCAAAAATGGCAGATTGGGTTCGGGATGAACTGCATTCTGCACTAGCTAGGGCTAGGCGACCGAATGAAGGCCATACGGCCGAATGAGGGGCGATTGAGGTTCATTCGCACGATTGAGGGTTCAATCGCATGATAGAGGGCCAGTCGTATGGGGGGTCGTACGACTGAGTGCCCAGTCGCATAAATGTTCATCAGCATTAGTTCCATCCTCATTAGCACCATTCGTATAGGACTCATCCGCATTGAGTCCATTCGCATGAGGTCCATTCGCACGATTGGTTGTTCATTCGCATGAGTGTTCATCGGTATTGGTTCATTTGCATGGTGTTCAGTTGCATGGAGACCAGCGACTGAAGGGTGTCCATACGCCCAAATAGGACTGTTGCACCCAAGGAGAGGTGTAGTTTAACTTCTGACTTTCGGGGGAAAGTGCAGATGTAAGCATTTATGTGGAAGTTCCCGTAAGTTCATGTAAGGTGACTTTCGAGGTCGTAGAGGTTACGTTGGGCATGATGGTGATGTTGCATATTTATGCTTGATGCATGTTATGTATGTATGATGTTGCCCTGTATGATGTTGATGCCTGTGTATGTTGTGTTCCTTGTTATGATGCATGTTTATCTCTCCTGTGGCTTTATCTGCTATGTTAACGAATGAAATGAAAGTATTATGTAATGTAAAATGCAAGATAATGAAAATTGGAACATGATGAATGTGTGCATTAATGAATGATGAAAGTAATGAAAGTCTTGCTAGCATTAGATATCAGGACATGCCAATTATAAGGTGCTAGCCCAACGGTGTGCGGGTTCGCTACCCCGGGAGGATGCATATTGGGTTCCTTCTTTGTGATCGACCATTTGTATAGAACCTCTACCGCTTACCCCTGGTACTGCAGCACCATGTTTAGTTGTCTATTTATAGACTTCGGCCCAGTAGCCATATAGTTTGGGGTGTAGCATATGGTATTGGTACGGAAGATATTGGATGTGCAAGAAAAGATGTAAAGATTAATGAACAAATGGAGAAGATAATAATGATATTATCTATGTGTACGTATGTTGCCTGATCGCATGAATGTAAAGTACGGTTTTAACGAAAGAAAAGTATGTTTTATTATAAAACTAGAACTCACTCAGCAACGTTGACTTTGATGTGTTTCTAGTTGGCAGGTAATGATTGCTGAGGATGGCACGGGCGGCTACTCATCTCTTTTGGGATGACATCCATTTAAATGATACTTTTTTGATGTAATGCAATGATGTATTTTATAACCGATTAACAATGTATTATTTTGCAAAATTTTTTATGATGAAATGAGATGTCCTTTTTGATTGTTTCCGTTGCGATGCTTTATGAAATACAAATGTAATATATGTTTTATGTGTGATGAGGATCCAACTGTAAGCGCCCCGGGAATGGGGCCTTACAACGAACATGAGAAATAAATTCAAGACACTTTGGATGGGTTATGAAATTCATAGGAGCTTCTCAAGCAAATAACTTTAACGGGGTTCTTAGATGATTGATTCTTGTTTACTTATGTCATTGAGGTTTCATGAAACATTAGTGTAATATTGATAAGGGAATTATGTTTGTTAAGATTTAATGGTTCAGTTCAGAATAAGAGTATCATTGAAATAAGGTTCCAGAATAAGTACGGGTTTAAGGGGAAAACGTTTAGAGAGATTATTAAGAGTCCTTAAGAGGAATAGAATAATGAGTTTTAAGATTTAGGAGGACAAAGTCAATGATTAAATGATAACAACAAGATGTTTAAGTGTAACGTTTGGTTTACAAACCAAAGCAATACGTTGACTTAAAAAAGTATTAGGTCAACTACAACCTAAATGAAGACATTCGTACCTATAAGTGGACACTCACCCCAAGGGTTCTCAGGTAAGGTAAAAGGATCCATTGGTTGATTTGGATTTATATGAATACCTTGCCTAGACAGGACACCTTGAGATACAGGTATCACGCTCTTCCAGCATTACATGTTTCAAGTTGTAGGACACAAACTTTGACGAGACTTGAAACCCGGGAATAACGATTTAAAGTTCATTTTGAAAGCCATTGGATTTAGGCACACAATGCCTTAGATTATGATTTATGATTCATGTGTGCATTGATAAGATTCAAAGTATAAGAAGGATCACATAAGGCATATAATCACAGAATCAAGTATAAACATATAAGCACATAACATCCTAGCTAAGCATATAAAATACATGAGAGGACTCATGTGTAAGGGTACTTAGTTATAGTCTAGGTCATTCCATTTCTAATAACCTAATTTCCTATAACCATGGCTCTAATACCAATCTGTCACACCCCGACCGACGGCGAAATCATCAAGGCGAACAAATATGAAACGATTGTTCATAGCTCATGCAAATAAATAAGTTGAAATAATATTAAATGCCATTTTTCTTTGTATGAAACTAGAAAATTAAGTCATTACAATACAACAAAGATATAAACAACAACATAAGATGTTTAATTAAACTAAGTCCAAATCATATATTAATAAGAAGAAATCCTCAAGTAGTAATCCCGAAATATGTTAAAAATAAAGGGTCAACTTTGAAAGTTGGTGAGTTTTCATGGGTTAAGTATACATAAATATATACAAACGATTTACAAGTAGCAATTCATGTCTGTTGCACCCTGAAAGGATCATACATGCCAATTCAATGGGTGAGTTGATGGGTGTTTTGCTGGAATCCCATAAGTCCAAGAAGAAATGCGGATGAAGATCCTGCACAAGAAAAACCAAGTATGGTCTTCCGCATTTGTCAATGCGGAAGACATAAAACAAATACGGACAAGTATTTGTTCTTTCGCATTAATCAATGCGGAAGACCAATTAGTAATGCGGACAAGACTTTTTTCATCCGCATTTGCCAATGCGGATGACCGGACAAATGCGCAGAAGTATTTGTTCATCTGTATTAACCAATGCGGATGACCAACATACTAATGCGGATGATCAAGTGAAGAAATGCTAATCAAGTCAACTTGTAAGGCCCCGTTCCCAGGCACCTCACAATTGGCCATTCATTGCACTCAAAACATTTTAAAACGTACGTATATTTTGCAGCGGAATTTAAAACATTCATTTATAACTAAAAACATGTCATTCATTCATTTATAACATTTTTTTTCATCTCAAAATACAATGACATGTCAAAATACGGATGCCAGCCTCAAAATGCTCCCAGTAGCTTATGCATACATGCCTGCAACACCTCAGCATCAACAAATACCTGTGAACTATCATGCATACAAAAGTCAGCGACGCTGAGTGAGTTCTAGTTTTTATAATAAAATACTTTTCTTTGTTAAAACCGTTCTTTACTTTATTTCAAATCATACTATACTTTACATCGTTCGTGATCAAGCATCATACGTACATACAGATAATATAATTATTATCTTTGTCATTACGTTCATTAACTTTGTTCATTCAACGTATTACATTATTGTTCACTTCTCTTACTAGATCCGGTCAGACTTTACCCTTTTCGTGGCATTCAACCACGATTACTGAGGTTGAATGACAAGGATCCTGTTTAGTACTTTATTACGATAATTCATTTACGTTCATTCATCTCTTTGCTCATTACTCTATATTACTCGAATCTTGTCTCGTGTGATATCCCCGACTCATGCTCGAAAGCTGATGCTATGCCGGGGCCTGCTCACAAACCCCCGACTCATGTCCGAAGACTGACACAGCACCGGGATACGCGGCAAAGATCCCATACGAGTCAATCACAGGGATTGAGCTCTATCCGAGTCTGTTGCAACACAAAGTCGCTCACCTCATTTTCTCGTCTCATGCAATATCCCCGACCCATGTCCGAAGACTGATACTGTGTCGGGGCCTGATAAACAAACTCCCGACTCATGTCCGAAGACTGACACAGTATCGGGATACGCGACACGGATCTCATCATCCGTCACTTTCGTCATATGCAATACTCCTGACTCATGTCCGAAGACTGATACTGTGCCGAGGCCTGCTCACAAACCCCCGACTCATGTCTGAAGACTGACACAGTACCGGAGTACGTGATCTGTATCCTGTCTCATGCAATACCCCCGACTCATGTCCGAAGACTGATACTGTGCCGGGGCCTTCTCACAAACCCCCGACTCATGTCCGAAGACTGACACAGTATCGGAGTAAGCGACAAGGACCTCTTTCGAGTCTGTTGTGACACAAAGTCGCTCACCTCATACATGTGCTTGCAAGCCTTTCTATACTTTCTCTTTTATTCATTAATTCATGCATGCATTCATTCATTACGTTCCTCTGCTCATTATCTTCCACTTTACGTTACATAATACTGTCATTAAATTCATTAACGTTCAACGCAAAGCCAAGGGAAGACATACATACATAATTAGGAACATATACATAAACATAAACATACACCATCACCATACAGGCAACATCATACATACATAACACACATCAAACATAAGCCATCCCATCATAACAGGCCTATCTCCCTATTTTACCCCTTAGAAATCACTCAAAAACCTCAAGTCCAAATTGGGCGCATGGGACCTTCCAGGCGCATGAGCATAAAAATTCTAAGTGTAAACAAATCTGGGCGCATGGGCACTATTTGGGCGCTTCTGCCCTGTTCAGGCGCATTGCCACTATGCAGGCGCATGGCACCTGTTTAGGCGCATCACCAACAATTAGCCGTTTCAATCACTTGGGCGCATGGGCACTATTTAGGCGCATGGCCAACACTTGGGCACATGGCCAACACTTAGGCGCATGGGCCACTATTTAGGCGCATGACCCACTCTTGGGCGCATGGCCAACACTTAGGCGTCTGGCCTCTCAAGCTGGGTGCATGAGCCACTATTTGAGCGCATGAGCCACCTCTGGGCACACGGTCCACTGTTCATGTTCATCAGAACATTCTAAAATATTTTCTATGTTATCAACATCACCCGATTATCATTCTAATCATACCCAAACACAGATCTAACATACTAAGGCCATCTAAGCATGCTAATCATCATCACTAACCCATAATCATCACTATAACATACTTACATACATACATCATTTCGAACACCAAGCTGTAAACCCACGGTTTCTTTCAAAACGTTTACTTAGTACGCATAATAGCCACAAATCAGTTGAAAATCAGTAAAAGAGGGGTTCTAGAAAGTCACCTTGAAGCAGGTCTTCATGCTAGTCACTTCTACTAGTAGATTAAACTCCAAGTTCTTGAGAACAACTCTAAATCATCAAGAATCTCGGTCAAGTGGTTACGAATTTGGTTTAAACCAAACAAACATCAAGAAGACTTACCTTTTACATCTTCTTCTTCCTCTTTCTCTCTCTAGAACCGGGCTCTCTCTCTTTCTTCTTCTTTTTAGCCGCTTGAAGAAGGTGAAGAAGAAAGAATGGGCAACCATGCCCCTTTAAAACCTTAAAGTAAAAAGGTTTTGTACTTTCTACACTTTTCCCCCTCCACTTGTGCACAATTTCTGTTCTGTCTATTTACTTTTCTTTTCCTTCCGTTTAAATAGAAATTCGGGGTGTTACACAACTCATCTGCATTTGCCAATGCGGATGAACAAGCAGAGATGCGAATCAAGACTTAGACTAGTTCTGATGTACTAGGTTAGGGGTAGTTTAGTCATTTTGTAAAGGCATCTTGTCTATCTATAAATAGAATAGATAACCTCGTACATAAAGTGACAGAATTTAGACAATCAGAATATTTGTATTCTCTAGGTGCATTATTACTTTTCTTGCTAAACCCTAGCAGTCTTTGTAATCAATCACCTTTATTAATATATACAAAAGCATTTATGAGTATTTCTTCTGCATTGAATTTTTCTTGATTGTTTGATTCCGCCATTCAATCATTAACTTAGTCACTATATTCGATCCTTAGTGAGAATCTCAATCTCACTAACCCAGTCAATTGGTATCAGAGCTTTGGCTCTCGGTTCTTGCTCAGATCTACCCAAGACCTGAATAGATTTCGATTGATTTGGTGATTGAGTTGCTAATAGAGTATTCCATCATCTCTAATTAGTAAAAAACAGAAAATACTCCTGTCAACAAGTTCTTACCGAAACATTCACATAAACCCGTTACTACTCAAGTGATTTATATCAAGAACTTAGCTGAAACTAACAACAAGAAACTCACTAAAGTAACAGATCTGTATCTGAAATCGGTTGGACTATTTGGACAAGTTGGAATAATCAATCTTAAAATTCATCTAATCGGTAATTAAAACAAGTCAAAATCTACCTGTTAAAATGGATTCTAACAGTTTCTCGGAACTTGGTCATACACCTAAACCTCCTATGCTTAAACACAAATCTGAGTTTAAACAGTGAAAATCAGGTTTAGGAATTACATCACAGGTGTAGATCCTGATTTCTGGATCTCAATATGCAAGGGGCCACACATCCCTCTCACTTTGTCTGCAGATCAAGCTGCAATCTACAAAACTGCAAGGATACCTATTGAAGATCTAACTCTTAATGATGAAGATTATAAGAAAATCAAGATTAATCTGAAAGCTTACTCTATCCACTCAAGTACTTAAGATGGATGTGCTGAAAAGATTAGAGAAGTATGGTACTGCAAAAGCTATGTGGGATGCACTGAAAATTATGTGTGAGGAAGCAGTGAAGTAGCAGAAATTAACAAGGATAAGCTTGTTAATCAGTATGAAACATTTCATCACACCAAGGGGGAGTCCATATCCAAACAACTATACAGATTTGTACATTTGGTAAATGACTTAGAAATCATGGGAGTCACTTACAAGATCAAGTAATTAAACAAGAAAATGCTACACACCCTCCCTAAAAGCTGGAAACAAAATGTAACAATGCTGAAAAATACTCTTGATCTCAAGAGTACTACTTTGGATATCATGATAGCCAAAATAGAAGCATTGGAACTTGATGAAAGAAGTAGAAATCTTGGTGGACCAAGAGTGATTGAGGCTTACAAATTTCCATCAAAATCTCATTCTGTGGAAGATGCCTTCATCACTAAGAAGGATGATTTCATCTCATCAAGAGATCAACTGAACAACACAAGGTTCATTGCAACTCCACCAACCAATCAACCATCAACATCATCTCAAGCATCCAGAGTGACTACTGCTCCTGCAACCACTCCTGAAGACACAAGATCAGAAGAACAAAAGGCAACTTACAATGCCTTTGTGGCAAGCTTTGAAGCATACTTAAGAGGAAAACTCACTTCTGCTCATCTGATCCAACAATATCTGGAGGAAATAGATCAAGATGATAATGGAAGAAATGGATCTGCAATGGCAAATGGCCATGATTGCCATGAGAGCAAAGAAATTCTTCAGAAAAGGCAGAAAGCTCAGCCTTAATGAGAATACAAAACTTGTATATGATAAATCCAAAGCAAAATGCTTCAATTGTGGTATGGCTGGCCACTTCTCAAGAGAATGCAATGCCCCTAAGAGAAACAACTTTCAAAGAAATCAAAGAGTGCTCAGACAAGGCAGTGAGTGTCATGAAACCCACAAGCCTCATAAAAGCAATTGTTCCTTTCATAAAGCTCATACCTTCTGTTCTAAAGGTAAAAAGAAAATGTGAAATTAGTGAAACCCACTACTGAGAGCAGTTCTAATAATGAGATCATATCTCCAAACAATTCAAGCAAATCAGAAAAGATTTCACTGAAAAAGATACAAAAAGGATCACTGAGTTTAACACATAAAACTCTATCAGACCCTCAGTCTTTAAAACTAAGACAAGGAGTTGGGTTTGATATTTGCAACAAGGAACACGTTGAACAATTTGAGAAAGAGGTGAGAAATGGGTTGAAGAAACAAAAACAGCCTAGAAAATCAAACAAATGTAGTGTTGTGAAGCAAACTACAAAAAGGACTGATTTTGATTCATCCCCTAAGCAATAGAAAGTAGCTCAGCAGCAAATGAGAAAATCAGCTGAGACACACAAATCAAAATTTGATTCAAGCAACAAACAAATGTATTGTGACATTTGTGATATGTTCAATCACAAGACAGAAAAGTGCTTTTATAATCAATACTGCTCTACCTGTGACATGAACAACCACTCAACCAAAAATTGTTATTTTAACAAATATTGTTCAGTTTGTGATATGAACAATCACAATACATCTGATTTTACTTTAATAGGAATGAGAATTCCCCAAAAAAACCCATCTTAACAACATCATCAGGCAAAACTCAAGTCAGGAGTCATTGCATAACAATCAATCTAGATTATCTAGATCACTAAATGACATGCGTAAAACAAAAGAAACATGGAAAAGTCAAAGAAACAACCATTTCATCAATCAAAAGTCTGACTTTTCAAAACCCAAAATGATCTTTGAAAATCAAAAACGATCTAAATTTCTTCAAAAGAACATAGATCAAAGGTTTTACTACTCATCTGACTCTTCTGTTGATGTTGATGAGAAGACTCCAGCAAGATATCATAAGCAATCTCCCAGATCTCCTCTAAATAGATCACAATTAGAGGAAAGTATCAAGATGTCACCATAATATATAGAAACGAGAAACCCAAGACCATTATGGCTTGGGTTCCACATTCTAACTAGTTCTTTTATGCTTGCAGGGTCATTCATATAGGTCCAACAGCTGGTAGTGAACGTGGATGGATGCTCCCGACACATGACTGGAGATCGTTCCCTCCTTCATGACTTCAAGCACATACAAGGAACTACGGTGGCATTTGGTGGAGATTCACAAGGTGGTAGAATTATAGGTGAAGGATCTGTGACAAATGGGATGTTGAGCTTTGACAAAGTGAACTACGGGAACAACTGAACTTCAATCTGTTAAGCGTGTCTCAGATCTGTGACAAGAAATATTCAACTCACTTTACAGACACTCATTGCTACATTCTGAAACCTGGATTTCAGATCTCTGAAGAATGGGTTGTCCTAAATACCCCGAGGAAGAATAATACTTATGTTTTAAACCTGTGTTCAACATCACCTAAAGAAGAAACATGTCTTTTGTCAAAAGCATCATTTGATGAGTCATAGCTTTGGCACAGACGTTTGGGGCACACCAACTTTAAATACATAAACAGATTGGTTAATGGAAACATGTCATTGGTCTTCCACAAAAAGAATTTCACTTTGTTGATCACTGTTCAGCGTGCCTCAAAGGAAAACAACACAAATCTTCTCATAAATCCAAGCTGGTGAACACAAACAATACTCCATTGAAGCTACTTCAATGGATCTGTTTGGACCAACTCATGTCATGAGTATTGGAAAGAAACAATATTGTTTGGTGATCATTGATGATTTCACGATTCATGGGTGGTTCTTCTTCATAAAAATGAGGCATCCCAAATAATTCAAAACTTTATCACAAAAATGAAAATCAACTTGATTAAGGTCAAAACAATCAGAAGTGATAATGGAACTAAATTAAAAAATGAAGACATGAGTTCTTTTTGTACAACCAAAGGCATTGCTCATCAATTCAGTGCAACTAGAACTCCTCAACAAATGGGTAGCTGAAAGGAGAAATAGAACACTGATTGAAGCAGCAAGAACGATGCTAGCCGATGCTAAGCTGCTAATAAACTTTAGGCAGAGGCAGTTAACACATCACGCTTTGTACAAAACTAAACTCTAATTGTAAAAGAAAGCAACATGACTCTATATGAACTGCTTTTTCATAGAAAACCATTGGATTTCTTAAATCATTTATCTCAATACTAAACATCCGAGACTATCTAGGAAAGCTTTCATCTAAGTCTGATGAATGATTCGTTGTAGGTTATTCTTCTGTTTCAAAGGCTTACAGACTGTTTAATCCTAGATTAAACATTATTGATGAATAAACAAATGTTCAATTCAAGGAATATTCGTTTCCAAATCTACAAATGGTCCTGACTAGTTGTTTGATATTGACTCCTTTATAAAATCATTTGATCAATTTCGCTTGTCTGATGTAGGAAATCTCCATTTAGATGACACGTCTTCAGCTGTAGAAAGAAGAAATGAATTTCCATTAATTCCTTCAACATCTGCTGAATACATGAATAAAGATGTTCCTCTCCAAGCTGATCCTATCAGAACCATCACTAAATCAGAGTGTTTCAACTGAAGGAGGTCTAAGCTTGTTACCATCACACTCAGATGACCTTTCAACTGAGATCAGAAATCAGAAACAAGCCTCTCCTTCATCTGAAACACAAAGAACATCAAATGATGAAAGTAATCACAATGCTACTGAAGCTGAAGCAGGAGCTAAAACGGAGTCTTACAACCTTCATAATTCAACAAAATACTAGGTGAAGATGCCTTTGACCATAATGAACTGAATGTCTCCAATCTTGATGTAACTATGCTGGTGACTCCATTCCAACCACCAGAATACACAAGAATCATCCAGTTGAAACCATTATTGGTGATCTTAATGAGAGGATGACAAGAAGCAAGTCTGGTATTGCAAACATTTGTTTGTTCTCATGCGTCCTTTGTCAAAAAGTACCCAAAAATATCAAAGAGGCTCTTCAAGACAATAGCTGGATTGAAGCAATACAGAAAGAATTGCTCCAATTCAAGAAGCAAAAATATGGCAACTGGTAGATCTTCTCGAAGGACAATATCCTATCGGTACCAGATGGCTGTACAGAAACAAGACTGATGATAGAGGGATCGTCATCAGAAACAAAGCAAGATTAGTGGCGCAGGGATACACTCAAGAAGAAGGAATCGACTATGACAAAGTGTTTGCACCTGTTGCCAGATTAGAAGCAATCAAAATCTTTCTAGCATATTCTGCATCCATGAAATTCACTGTTTATCAAATGGATGTGAAGTGTGCCTTTTTATATGAAAAGATTGCTGAAGAGGTCTATGTGAGTCAACCACCAGGATTTAAAGATCCAGATTTCCCTCACAGAGTCTATAAGCTTGACAAAGCTCGGTATGGTCTTCACCAAGCTCCAAGAAAGTGGTATGACACTCTGTCATCTTTTCTTCTTGAACATGGATACGAAAGAGGAAAGATTGATCAGACTCTCTTCAGAAGAAGAAGAGGAAAAGACATGTTGTTAGTCCATATTTATACGGATGACATCATTTTTGGCTCAACAAACAAGCCGCTCTGCAAAGAACTTAAAGACCTTATGCATTCAAAATTCCAAATGAGTGCTATGGGGGAACTCACTTTCTTTCTAGGGATGCAAGTCCAACAGACTGTAGATAGAATCTTCATCAATCAATCAAAATACTTGGAAACTATGCTGAAGAAATTCCACTTTGCTGACTGTCAGTCTATCAGAACTCCTGTGGATACTAAAGTGAAGATTAGACCTGACCCTGAAGGCAAATCAGTGGATCAGATTCACTATCGATCTATGATCGGTTCACTTATGTATCTAACAACCAGTAGGCCTGACATTATGTTTGGTGTTTGTGTTTGTGCCAGATATCAAGCTGATCCAAAAGAATCACATGTGAATGTAGTCAAGAGGATATTTAGATATCAGAAGGGCAAACCAGCTCTTGGATTATGGTATCCAAAGGCAGGAGACTTCAATCTCTATGCCTTTACAGACAGTGATTATAGAGGATGCAATTTTACAGAAAATCCACCTCTGGAAATTGTTAATTTCTTGGTCCCAGACTGGTCTCTTGGCAATGCAAGAAGCAGACAAACATGTCTGTATCAACAGCAGAAGCTGAGTATATTACAGCATCTGCCTGTTGCTCTCAAGTACTCTGGATTCAAAACTAGATGCTTGATTATGGTTATAACTTCTTGCACACACCAATTCACATTGACAACACTGCAACTGTTTTCATAACGAATAATCTAGTTTAGCACTTAAAAACAAAGCATATTGAATATTAGATATCACTTTTTGAGAGACAGTGCTGAAAAAGGGTTAAATCAAATTGATTCAAGTTCCCGGTGACAATCAATTAGCTTATTTGTTTACTAAGGCATTTGAACCTGGTAGGTTTGAATTTCTGATTTGGTCAATTGACATGATTAACCTTAAGTAAAAATAATTTTAAACATCAAAAACAAGTCAAAAGTACTAGAAAAACACAAAAAAGGAATCAATTTTATGAAGAATAGAATATCATTTGGGAAATGATATAATTACAGTTGTTATATCATTCACTGTGCTTAATTTCAAAAATTGCAAGACTGTCATGACTTACCAAATATGTTGGTAGGCTCAACTTGGAAGAGAAGATACATGCAGTGATGAATTAAAAATCTTATACAATAGTGAAACACTCATCACAAAAGTACAGGTATGTATTGGCTTATCTGAGTACATGTGTGTGTAGTAACCCAAACACACCAGGTAATGATGCTTTATGAATCTCTTTCACCCGCATCAAGTTTCATCTTTGTTTTGCTGAGCAAAAACCTGATGAAACAAGCACATAGTATAGATGTAATGATCCAAAAGATTTCCAATGAGGAACACATCCAAATTGGATGAATCTACAAAAGCAATACATTCCAAGTGAATGAACAAAAGAATCCTATCATGGATCACCTTCCAAAGTGAAGTGAAAAGAATCCCAATGTGGATCATCATGACAAGGATCAAAGTAAAAGAATCCCAATGAAGATCAGTGAAAATGAGTTCTCATAACTTAAGTAACCTAGTAAGGAATGTTGTGAAAAAGTTCTACCATGCATTGTATAAGGATAGTTGATCATTCCATGTGTGCGTGTGAGGTACATATTGAAAATTAAATCAACCAAAAACATGATAAATATCATTTGCATCAAAATATCAACCGGGTATGAGTTTAAAAGGACAAACATATCTTCAATCATCACATTCATAAACATGTCCGTTTTATCATAAAGGATGCACATGTGCAATGTAAGATTGATATGATCCCAACAAAAGATATACTTCTCTTCATTATCAACAATCAATGTATATAATTGTCAAAAAGTTTTTGAATCTTTAAAGTTTCTATCCAGATGTGGATATACACTTTAGGGGGAGTAATTAAAAGTTTTGATTAATCTTTATAGATTGTTACTATCTTAAATTACTTTCTTAAAAACATTAAAAACAAAAGAAAAAGAAAATGCATGTGTTGTTGCAGAAGAAGTTATACCATAGTATCTCAGCCTATGCAGACTCTTGGAACCATGAAAAGTCCAAGATCGGTCAAACAATAGGAAACTTGTATCACTTATGATGTCTAAGTCAATCCAAGCAAGAATTGATAACTTCAACAGCAAACAACTTCATAAGAAAAATCAATCAATGACATCTCTTCATAACATGAAAATCAAAACAGTCACATTAACTTATGATTAAGTTCAAAAGTTAATGCACGTAAGTGCATTGGTTAATGCGGGTGAAGGTAACCCATGCTTATAACCAATGCGAGTTGCTTTTTATTTCCAAAAAAACTAATGCGGACAATGATTGTACTCTACCGCATTAGTTTGTTACGAGTATACATGAAATTTTGAAGTGTTAAATCCTATGCGGAACAAAAATTGTTCTACCGTATTTGTCAATGCGGATAAAATAATTTTCAAGTGTTCAACCGCATTTGTCAATGCGGATAAACCTTTAAGTGTCCAACCATTTTTGTCAAATACGGATGAAATTTACACTTCCGCATTTGATTTACTCATCCGCATTTGTGGATACATATCTTCAATGTTCATGTATTTTCAAGCAGAAATAATTAAGTGATTAATCTCCTGTCAATGAATGATGATCAAGTAAAAGTGGATTTTTTTCTATCACATTTTGCTACAGTGAGAAAAAGCTAACAAAGTTAGATCTTCCGCATTTGCTACAGTGAGCAAGTGCTGACAATCAGATCTTCCGCATTTGCTACAGTGAGAAAATGCTGACAAATTTTATTCAACCATATTTGCTACAATGAGAATGCTGAATAAGTTTTGTCAACCGCATTTGTTACAATGAACACATGTTGATGAACTTAGTTCTTCCGCATTTGAAACAGTGCACAAATGCGGATAGAAGAAAACAGAAGTAACAAAACTTCCGCATTTGCTCCAGTATGTAAATACAGATGCCCAAAATCACAAGTTAACTCTTCTGCATTTGCAACAGTAAACAAATGCGGATAGCAAAGTTATTTATTTTATGTTCCGTATTTACTACAGTAAACAAATGCGGATGACCCAAAGACTTAAAATTTACTTTTCCACATTTGCTACAGTGTTTTAAAATTGTGACCGCATTTGCTCTGAAACTTGTAAAATTTTGTAAAAGCCATTATTGACTATTAAAGGAATTTCAAAGGGTCATTTAATACTTTTCAATTCTGAGAGACTACATAGTGAGACGAGTGCAAAAACACAGTAAACCTTCTTTGATCATCTACATCATCAACAACCAAAGAATTCAGTGTGTTCAAAACACCTGTTATTATACTCGATTCCAAACAACAGTAGCATTAATAGAAAGGTGAAATTTCCATAAAATTTTCATGGCCTAACTTTCAGACTGTTAAACAAAAAGTGAACAAAGAACCAAATAATAATGAAGAACACACAAAATCCAACTTATTTAAGATATGTTATACATTTTCGACATCAATGAACATGCAAACTAAGAGAAATTTTAACCATCATGAAAAACCTTCATAGTTGTGTTCATCACAAGAACAGAGTCTGGTGAAAAACGAAAATGTGCAACGAATCAATGAAGTAACACCTAATAAATAGTTTATTTAACTTGAAAAACAAAGAAAATGTGATTTTTCTACAACAAATTCACCATTGATGTGACAATATGAAATAGTGACTTCAAACGTTCATCTTTGACCACTAAAAGTCAAAATGATCAATTATGCACATGCTTCTCATCAAAACTAACATATATGTCTCTTATGCAGATTAAATGGCAATCTTTCATGGAGCAAGCTCCATAATGTCAGTGGTTATTTAAACCCTGATGTGCCAGAAGCTGAGGGACTCAGAGATATTTTCGGTTTCATCTCTACAACAAGGGTAGCTTATGCTATCACTATTAGACCCACCATCTATGAGAACCTCATAAGGTCTTTCTGGAATTCAGCTGAAGTGATTGAAGCAGATGGTGTTAGAACTTTATCTAGAAGAATTGATAATGATCATACTCTGAGCATCACTGAAGATTCTTATGAGAAGAAGTTTGCATTTTGGTGATGATGCTGATGCACCACTAGAGCTGGATGAGGATGACATAACCACCTTCTTTGCTGAGATTGGGTATGAAGGGGTATTTGAAGCTAAACAGATTGTAAAAGGATTAGTTGATTTGCACTGGAGATTTCTAATCCACCTCTTTCAGCACTGCTTATCCAAGGGAAAAACAAGGTGGAATGATATTCCAATCACCACTTCCTCAACACTTTGTGCTCTCTACACAAACAGACCATTCAACATGTTTGCCTATGTATTTAATGGTCTGGTTTCAAACATACAAGAGGGGAGAAGATACAAGTTCTTGATGTATCCAAGATTCATTCAGTGTCTGATAAATGAAGCATTCCCAAATCTTGCTATTGGGGGACCAGTGTTTGATATTCCTCATTATGATGCAAAATCATATAAGTACAATAAGAAGAGGGATCCCAAAAACTTTTACAGTGGAGCTCACTCACCTCTTCTCCCTTGGATGCTTCAATAGATCAATCTAGAAGAATAACGAGAAGAACAAGATGCTCAAGATTACAATGAAGAACAAGTTGTTCGTGCTGATAGTCAAAGGTCAGTATCACCCCATGATGATGTAGGGGTGATTCTCATACTGAACCTGAAATTCATGACTATGCATCTCCACAACCATCTCCACAACCATCTCCACAACCATCTCCACAACCATCTCCACAACCATCTCCACAACCATCTCCACAACCATCACCTCAACCATCACCAATATCCCAACCACCAATATCACCACCTCATCACTCACCAATATCACCACCTCATCACTCACTAATATCACCACCTCATCACTCACTAATATCACCACCTCAACCATTTCCTACCCATAATATTCCATCTGAGTTTGGAGACTCAACAAGCACATCGAAAGCTTCCCAATCATCTTCGGATGAGGAGGATCATCATGCTCAAATGCCTATAAGAAGAGTCACTTCTGAGACTGCTCCCTCAGAGAGTTTTGCTGAATCTAATGTAAATAGACCAGATGAAAAGATGAGTTAATCTCTGAGCTCTTACAAAAAGTTGAAAGGATGGAAAGAATACTAAATAGGAGGGCTAGAATCATTGATGATAGGATTCTAGTGCTTGGTGAAAAGGAGCAGGAGTTAAAAGAGCTTAAAGAAAAACATGAAGCTGAAAAGAAGGAGAAAGAGAAAGAGATTGAAAACTTAAAAGCTGCACTTAACCATTCAAGAGAAGAAGTAAATGGCAATGTTGATACACTTGCCATTCAAACTATAGCTATGGAAGAGCAAGAATATATGATTGAAGAACAAGCAGAGATAATCTCAAATCTCCAAAGTCAAATTTATAGCCAAACTAAAAGAATCACTGAACTTGAGATGCTAATTGAAATACAAAGATGTGTTGAGGCTGAAGAAAATAAAAAGAATGAAGAAAGAGTAATGACTGATAAGAAACAATCATCTACTGAAAATGTTGAAAAAGAAGAAGATGCTGGCAAAGCAAAGAATGAAGAATCAAGTCTAGAGATTGTGGTTTATTCTGGGCAATCAGATGCGACTCAAACTGAGAAAGCTGAATTTGAAGAATTAATCAGTGCTTTGGATAGCTTTACTTCTGAAGAATTCATAATAGATGAAGATTTTTGGGATTTCATTGCAGACCAGAGGACCAACACAGAACCCATTATGGTCATTCCTCAATCTCCAGTTTCATTAGAGAAAGAATTAAGCATGCAAATGGTACATGCTGTGTCATTATCAGAAGAACAAAAGATATGATTAAAAGTTTTATGGAAAAAAAGAAAGAGAAGAAAAGAGGCTGAAAAATTGCCTGAGGAAATGAAAAAGGATGAATCCTCTTCTGGTCCTTCACTTCAGACTTATACCAGAAAGAGGAAATACTTATCTGAGAAAGCTAAAGAAAAAGACCCATGAAAAAAGAAGAACCAGCAAAGAAAGCCAAACCAGATGACCCTAGAAGTCTTGCTGCAATAGCAGAATTCCTGGAAGAACATGAAAAAGCTGAGGCACAATTAAAGAAACCAGATGTATTCATTGATCTGAAGAAGGAGAGATTTAGGGAGGATATAATATAGATGAGCCTGTAGATGTTGATAGCCCTGTGGTAAAAGAAGATGTGTGGATGAAATGTTGTTAAAGGCTCAAACTGATGACCTAATGATAAAAGCAATGTTTTTGATCAATCCGGGTGTGATCCAAATGAAGTCTTTAGTATGACATATGAAGGCATGAAAGCAGAAGAAGAAAAGGTCAATAAACTGCTCGATCCAAACTTTGAAACTGAGTATGAAAGATCATTTTCTAGAAGATTCCTATGCCTAAACTTTCATCCATGAAGAAATCATCCTCACTCCTAAACCACTATTTCCAGATCCTTATAGCATGTCAGATAAGGAAATGAAGATTATCTTTCAAGCCAAGGCTTCATAAGAATAAAGCTTGGGAATATGAAAACAAACTCATTAAGGGTTGCAACTCTCCAAATGATTAATGAAAAGAAAGATAGACTCAAGAAGATAGAAGAAGAATCATAAACAAAAAGCCAAGATCAAGAGTAACAGCTCAAGACATGCTGCTAAACCAAAAAGATCAAGAATTGTTGGCTCTTGTACTTCATAAATACCCAAAATGGTTTGCAGAACTCTCTCAACTAAAATTACAAGAAGGGCTAACCATTGCTGAGTTAATTAGAGGGTTGTCTACTCCCAAAAGCAAAGTTGATCGGAAAATAATTGCATGGAAGTATGACAGCACTTGGAATATGTTTATGGTTAAAAGGATCTCCAGGCTGGTCCAATATTTACAGAGTACTGTGCTCTTGTAAATGCCCTAGAGATCCATGATTTAAAACAACTAGCTCAACTAGAACTAATCAATCACTCAGCTATATTCAGGGGATATGAATTTGAAAACATACTCAAAATGTTCAAAAGGACTGAAAATTTCAAATCACTAAAGGCAATATGCATGAGGAAAGATAACTCATTTATTAATCCCCTTGAGAAGAAGAAGACAATACAAGCTGAAGAAGTTGTGTTTCCAGAGTTGAAAGTGAAACCAACAGAATCTTTAAAGAGAAAAATGGTGTCTGGTACTCATTCCTCTACACCCATCTCAAATGTGTACTATGATGAAAAAACTTATGAGATGGTGATTGAAAGAAAGTGTGGAGGAAAGGAAGGTGCTGAAATAAGACTATTTAATGGATATGAAGTAAGATTGCTTGATGAATCCTACATCCACTATATATATCCTAGACACTTTAGGGAAATAAACAATAAACTGGGAGAGCAAGATATGTACTTCTTCCTAAAGTGCATCAAGTTGCTAAAATTGGCTTATGATCGTATCATTGCCAAGAGAGACAAAAGAAAGAAAAAGAAGACTCCATTGCAACTTGGGAATATTGTTAAACTGGAGGTAGATGTGGGTGGGAGCTTACTAATTCACAGAGATGGTCTCTCTACTGTATCTATTTGGGAACCTATTTCTCTAAAGAAGTTACCAATAGAAGCCATCTACAACATGAGAAAAATGAAGATACATATGTTGAGTAGAGAAAGAATGTCAGAAGCAACAAATTTTGTCAACATGATTAAAGCCATTCTGGATCCAACTAAAGCAGCATTTTTACTACCTCCACAAGACCAGCAGAATCCTCACAACATCAATCACCTCCCAAACATGAAGAACATAGGTTGTATAATCCTTAGGGGGAGTATTGTTACACCCTGAAAGGATCATACATGCCAATTCAATGGGTGAGTTGATGGTTGTTTTGCTAGAATCTCATAAGTCCAAGAAGAAATGTGGATGAAGATCCTGCACAAGAAAAACAAAGTATGGTCTTTCGCATTTGTCAATGCGGGAGACATAAAACAAATACGGAAAAGTATTGGTTCTTCCGCATTAATTAATGCGGGAGACTAATTAGTAATGCGGACAAGACTTTGTTCATCCGCATTTGCCAATGCGGATGATCGGACAAATGCGCAGAAGTATTTGTTCATCCGCATTAACCAATACGGATGACCAACATACTAATGCGGATGATCAAGTGAAGAAATCTTGATCAAGTCAACTCATCTGCATTTGCCAATGCGGATGAACAAACAGAGATGCGGATCAAGACTTAGACTAGTTCTGATGTAATAGGTCAGGGGTCGTTTAGTAATTTTGTAAAGACATCTTGTCTGCCTATAAATAGAATAGATACCTCGTACATAAGGTGACAGAATTTAGACAATCAAAATATTTGTATTCTCTAGCTGCGTTATTACTTTTCTTGCTAAACCCTAGTAGTCTTTGTAATCAATCACCTTTATTAATATATATAAAAGCATTTATGAGTATTTTTTCTACATAGAATGTTTCTTGATTGTTTGATTCCGCCATTCAATCATTAACTCAGTCACTATATTCGATCCTTAGTGAGAATCTTAATCTCACTAACCCAGTCAATGTCAATAGTTATGAATTATACAAGTTTATAAAACACATATAGCTACAATCAAACCTTGACCAAGATTAAGATTACAAGTTTATAACCATTAGCTAAGTGTACTTGGTTCCCATGATGAACAAGTCATATGTCATCAGGAGCCAGCAATACATCGACTTTAGCACCAAATAGGCTTGTCAGGCCCATAGATCTATGACGTCTCCAGGCTAGTAATAGTTAATGATTGTCAACATATAATGTATCTCATATAACACTCACAATAATACCAATAACCATGACAAAAAGGTAAAGATGAATTGCATGTGCATTTACAAGTATCAAAATGTTTACAAGTGTAAGTGTATAAGGTTAACATGTTTCACCCCAAAAGGTGTGAAATAATATAAAAAAGAGCATGGAGAACTCACATGGAAAACACACAAGATATAGGATGCACTAATGATAATAATAAGAAAATAAGATTGCTCCAACTATTTCTTCACGATTCAACCTAATAGTTGATGTCTCAAAATTAGAATAAAGATAAGATACAATAGTAAATATGAATTAGGGTTTCATTTTTAATTTGGATGTTTTAATAATTAAAACAAATAAGTAAAATAATGCAATCGATTATGAATAAATCCATTAAGATTGAGAATGATAATAAACGATTCAATAATTTAATTTATTGATTTAATAATGATTAAGTATGATGTGTGAAAAAAAATAATTAATTTAAGCATTAATTATTTAAAATTTGATAAAGATAATTAATTGAATACTTATTTAAATAACTTAAAACTATTTAAAAAAATTATAAAGTTTTAAACATTTAAATGATTTTTTATAAAGGTCTTATAATATCAAACCCAAAAAAATAAAAATAAAGTATAATAAAAATTTATATTGTTTATAAGTTTCAAAATTTTAAATAAAATTTTAAGGAATAAATTTATTAACTAATTATGATATAACATGGTTAAATGATTAGATGAGTAATTAATTATTTAAATAATTATTTAAATAACTATTTGAATAATTAATTATTTAATATATAAATCTATATGTTTTGAAATAACCTAAATTTGATCCATAATATATTTATAGCATTTAAATTATATAAACGTAGTAATAATGTTTTATAACCTACGTTATTCTTTAAAAAGAATAAACAAATTTTTAAATCATAAGTTTCTAATACTTTTAAAATTAATTTATAGTTTCTGAAATGTTTTAGTTAACAAAATAATTTCTGTTTTGATTTAATAATATAATACTAATTTTCAGAATTATAAAATCTACAAAAAACTAACTAAAACAAAAGTGGCAGAGGCTTGGTTCGAACCCGGGACCTCCTGCCTAAGGTTATGACTAGTTACTAGTTGGGCTACATCCCTAATCTGATTAAGATTCAGAAATAATTTTATAAATCCATTAATTAAAGAATTCCAAAATTACCATGAACCCTAGAATCGAATTGAATCCAATCGAACATGAAATTGATTTTGATACTCAAATTAAACTTGGGGCTTTGATTTCCCATGTAAAATCGAGTCTAGAAGTGTATGTAACTTACATGATTGTGATTGAATTGGTGGAGACGAAACGAAGAACAGGTCACGGTTGGGACTTTGATTGTTAATTGTGTGCATGAGTTTTTCGACTGGAATTGAGTGTTCTGGTAGTTCGAAGGAACATAAAAGAATGTTTACCCTTAATTATGTAAGGTTAATTTGGTCTGTTCATTTCAAATGAGTTATGGTTTTGATTCAAAGGTTTCGAGTGTTTTAATTTGAAATTGATATATAACTCGTACGGTTACAAGTTCCAATTGATTTGATTATCATGTTATCAATAATCACGAATGCGTTACCAATAATTTGGTTAATCAATTTGTCTACTTCGAGTAGGGATCGATTTGTGATTGAATGGGGATATCGGTTTCGATCGATTAAGTAGTAACATCCTCATAAATTCGATTAAACACATAGGTTGGGTTCGAAACAGTTGATCAACCAGTTTGTATTGCCTTAACTGAGTTTTAAATAGTGGATTTGTTTGGTTCGCCGGAACCCCGCCAGAGATGGTGGCCGGGGTTAAAGAGAATCCAACGAGGATGGTGGGGGGCGGGTTGGGTAAATATGTGTTTTAAAATAAATTTACACTTGGGTCCATTATGTTTAACCAAATTATTATTTCATGTGAAAACTTTTAGTATGGTTTTTTTAATGTCATTTTGACCCTTATACTTTATAAAATCCAAATGTAATAATTACCTAAATTATTTATTATAAAGACTTATAAAGATTTGTAAATCTTGTTAAATATTTTTTATTTAATTATTGAGATGGTTAAATCTGGTAATTGAAAATAGTCTTTATATATCTTTATAAATCTTATAAAAATCATAAGGTCTAACTATTATTATCTTTTATTATATAATAATTAAAACTCATAAATAAAATCTCACAAGCTTATAAATTAATGAAATGGTAAGATAAATGTGAATTTAAATCGCCAAAATGAAGGAAATAGTTAGAATAATGTGTTTGGTTTATATAATTGATACACGGGTGTGGGATTATATTTTTAAAATAGGCAGATGTTACAGTGAATGTTTAAAGTTAAAGAATTGTGTGTATTTATGATGTCCTGAAAATAGGGTGTTACACCTTCTCACATCATTATTTAATGAATATCAATTAATATAGGTTCTTAATCACTTGATCTTTCATCTATATGAACCAATCAACTATCCAATATCACTACTAATATTCAAAAGCATCAAATACTAATACACATAACATCCACTGTCTAGCAAATCTAAGCCATATCTTATTCACATGCTTTTCATGTTTAGCTTGAGGCATAGTGAAGGGATCTGCTAGATTTTAAGATATGTAAATCTTGCTTATCATGTTGTCTTCCTATTCCAATACTTACTTATGTAGTGGAACTATCCGAGTATGTGCTTTGCCTTACGATGTGACCTTGGCTCCTTTGCCTGAGCTATGGCACTAGTGTTGTTACATGATATCTCGATAGGTTTCATATGTTGGTGTAAGGCCCCGTTCCCGGAGACCTTACAGTTAGTCATTCACAGCATTAAATACATTAAATGTTATAATTTACAAACTTAAGCCGCGGAATCATTTTAACAAAAACCATTCATTTCATTTCATTAAACACTGTTGTTAAGCAATACACTATTGTTTAATCGAATACAAAAGAACTGTTTAATTGCATTACAAAACAACAACAATAATAGGTATGAATGGATGTCAGTCTTTTCCTGCCGAGTAGCTTCACCCTCATGCTATCCTCAGCAATATTTACCTGCCAACTGAAAATGTATAAAAGTCAGCGTTGCTGAGTGAGTTCTAGTTTTAAAAGTAATAAAATACTTTCTGTAGGTATATATATAAAAATACTCTTTTTATGAAACTTCATCTCTTTATACATGAGCACGCATTAACTATATAATTAGGTAATACTTTATCTCTTTACTGTATGTCTTGTTTACTCTATACTCTTTTATCTTTGTCTTTCACTATCTGTATGGACCAATGAGCAATACTCTAAACTGTATGCGCGGGGGAAACAGTGCCGGGCTCTCTTTTTCCCACAAGGGGCTCTATATACTGTATACAAGGCCGACCTAGACACCAAGGGTACGCTGCAAAGGTCCCCAGTCTCAATTGACTGACCCCGTGTGCATAATAGGGTAGCTAACCCGCAACACAGTTGAGCTAACCACAACATGGTCGTGTACCTCCTATAAGCTTTCAAGACTTGTTAACATTTTATTAAAGTTCCACTTCTCTTCTTTATTGCTCTTCCTCTTTATTATTAGTAATACTTTACGTTACGATTATAACACACCACGAAAGTCACATACTAATAATAATAATAATATATTAATAATAATAATAATATTAATAACAATAATAAAATAAGGAGCAATCATAAAACAATCATAATCAAGCATGAAACCCATCATTAATAAACCCTAGTCAAACCTCGGTCAAAACCCTAAGAGCACAAACTCCCAGAATTCTGTAATAAATTCTAAGTGTTAGGCGCTTAGACACTATTTGGGCGCATGGGCCCTGTTTGGGCGCTTCATCACTATGCAGGCGCATCAGGCCAACACTTAGCTGCTTTAACACTTAGGCGCATGAACAATTCAGGCGCATGGATACTATTTGGGCGTATGACCCATTTGGACGCTTGGATACTTAGACGCATGGGATTATTAAGACGCATGGGTACTATTGGGGCGCATGGCCCTACACTTACGCGTCTGACTAATTTTCTAGGTGCATAAGGGTACTGCTCAGGCGCATGGGATATACTTAATCATTTCTAAGGCAATTCCAGGCGCATGGACCTTATTTAGGCGCATGAACCTTCTGTTCGACATGATTCTAGGATAATTTCAAATCCAACATCAAGCCTAACTGTTCTAAGCTTACCAAGGCTATTCTAAGCATGAACAACCTATAAGCATCTAAGAGTCATCATCAACATGCATAATACATACAGGTATACATACATAAACATTGAAAATCGTTTTAATACATTTTCAGCCCCAAGAAGAGTTTAAAACAAGTAAAACCGGGGTCTAGAAACTCACTTGGTGCAACTTTGGGTGTATCTTCCTTCTAACCCGTGTGCAACTGAGTTCAAACACCTAGAACACACTAAAACACACACAAGCACATATAAGCACATACCGAGACAAAACTCAGCACAAACACTTAAAAACTTCGAATTGTTACCTTGAATTAGATCTTCTTCTTCTTTTTCTTCAACCGAGAGTTCTACTCTCTTCCTTTCTCTCTCTCTCTAAAACCGAAGTGAAAAGTGATGTGAATAGAGGGTGGGCGGCCAAGCCCACCTTTACACCAACTTTTCAAAGATTTTGTCCTTTTGGACACTTTTAGTCCCTCCACTTGAGCTTTATTGCTTTTCTTTCTTTTATTCTTCATTTCTTGTCTTTGTTTTAAAAATAACCGGGTGTTACAAGTCCACCCCCTTATATAGGTTTCGTCCCTGAAACCTATTATTTCTCAAACAGATGAGGGTAATGCTGCCTCATCTCCTCCTCAGTTTCCCATGTAGATTCGAATCCCTTCCTGTGCTTCCACTGTACACGCACAAAAGGAACCACTTATTCCTCAACCTCTTCTCTATACGATCGATGATTGCCACTGGTTGCTCCATGTAATTGAGCCTTTCGTCTACCTCGATATCCTCCGGTGGAACAATCATGTCTTCATCAGCTAAGCACTTTCTCAGATGAGATACATGGAATGTCGGGTGAATTCCACTTAACTCATCTGGTAACTCTAATCTATAGGCCACCTCTCCTACTCGAGCAATGATTCGGAAAGGGCCTATGTACCTTGGGCTTAACTTGCCCCGCTTCCTGAATTAGATAATACCCTTCCAATGTGAGAGCTTCAACATAACCCGGTCACCCACCTGGAATTCAATCGGTCTGCATCGTTTATCAGCATACGACTTCTGTCTATCTTTGGCTGCCTTCATGAAGGCTTTAATCTTCTCAAGCTTTTCAGTCGTAGCCTCGATTACCTCGACGCTCCCTAATCCTTCTGACAAATATCACCCCAACAAACGGGTGTTCTGCATATCCTACCGTATAGCATCTCATAGGGTGGCATACCATTGCTAGCATGATAGCTGTTGTTGTATGAGAATTCAGCTACAGTAGGTGGTCATCCCAACTTCCCCCAAAATCAATCACACATGCCTGAAGCATGTCTTCAAATGTCTGAATGGTCCTTTCTGACTAACCATCCATTTGGGGATGATAAGTCGTGCTAATATGTAACCTTGTCCCCATGGCATCGTGGAATTTCTTCCAAAATTTGGATGTAAACCGGGTGTCACGATCAGATACAATAGACACTGGCACACCATGACGAGTTACAATTTACTTGATGAATAGATCCGCCAACCTCTCAGATGAATATGTCTCGCGGATCGGTAGGAAGTGAGCACTATTCGTCAGACGGTCGACAATCACCCATATAGCATCATACCCTTTCAGAGTACGCGGTAGCTTCATGATGAAATCCATGGTGATGTGTTCCCACTTACATTCCGGTATATCCAAAGGTTTAATCTTCCCATATGGCTTCTGATTCTCGGCCTTCACTTGTAAACAAGTAAGGCACTTACTCACATACTCCACCACGTCGCGCTTCATATCGGGCCACCAATAATCTTTCTTCATATCTTGATACATCTTCGTGGCACCAGGATGAATGGAGTATCGAGTCTTGTGAGCTCTATCCATAATCATTTCTCGTAGATTCCCAAAACGAAGAATCCACACTCGTCAAAATCGGGTTTTAACACCAAGGGTGTTTTCACCCAATTCCCCAACCAGACCTCTCATCCTTTCAGAGTTTAGATGATCTTCCTTCAGTGCCTCATCTTGAAACTCCTTGACCTGCTTCATCATGTCCGAGGTCATGATCAGCTGATATGCTTTCACCCGAATAGGCTCGAGCCTCTCTTTTCGGCTAAGGGCATCATCCACCACGTTGGCCTTGCCTGGATGATAATGGATCTCATAATCATAGTCCTTTATAAGCTCCAACCATCGTTTCTGTCTCATGTTTAGATCTTTTTGCTCAAAGAAGTACTTCAAGCTCTTGTGGTCAGTGAAAATGGTGCACTTCGTCCCGTAGAGATAGTGTCTCCAAATCTTCGATGCAAAGACCACGGCTGCTAGCTCCAAGTCATGAGTGGGATAATTGGCCTCATGAACTTTCAACTATTGGGATGCATAGGCTATAACCTTCCCTCTCTGCATTAACACGCACCCCAACCCTGAGTTGGAAGCATCTGAATAAACCACCAAATCCTCGCTTCCTTCGGGTAATGACAGAACAGGAGCTTGAGTCACCTTGCCTTTAACTCCTCGAATGCTTGCTCTTGAGCTTGACCCCATATAAACTTTACATCCTTTCGGGTCAACTTGGTTAGTGGAGAAGCGATCTTGGAAAAGTCCTGAATGAACCTTCGATAATATCCCGCCAACCCCAAGAAACTACGAATCTCGGATGGCGTCTTCGGTGACTTCCATTGCATCACTGCCTTCACCTTTGTCGGTCCCACCATGATTCCATCAAGATTCACCACATGACCCAAGAACTGAACTTCGCGCAACCAAAACACGCACTTGGAGAATTTGGCATACAACTTCTCCCTTCTTAATGTCTCCAACACCTCCCGAATGTGACCGGCATGCTCTTCTTCACTCTTCGAGTAGATCAGGATAACATCAATGAACACAATCACTGATCTATCCAACATCGGCTGGCACACTTGATTCATCAAATCCATAAAGGCAGCTGGTGCGTTAGTTAGACCAAAAGACATAACGAGGAACTCGTAGTGTCCATAACGTGTACGGAAAGCTGTCTTAGGAATGTCTTGTTCCTTCACCTTCAATTGATGGTAGCCAGATCGTAGATCTATTCTTGAGAACCAACTGGCACCTCGGAGCTGGTCAAACAAGTCATCAATCCTTGGTAATAGGTACCAATTCTTCATCGTCAACTTGTTCAGCTCTTAACAGTCGATGCACATTCGCATACTTTTGTCCTTTTTCTTCACAAACAATACCGGAGCACCCCACGAAGAGATACTCGGTCGAATGAATCCCTTATCCATTAACTCCTGCAATTGGCTCATGAGTTCCTTCATCTCAATCAGAGCTAATCAATATGGTGCTTTGGCAACGGGTTGAGCACCGGGTATCAAATCAATTTGGAACTCAATCTCGTGATCCGGTGGCACGCCGGGTAAGTCTTCCGGGAATACGTCCTGAAAGTCGCACACCAATGGTACCTCGGATAATTGCGGTACCGACGCATCCACATCTTTCACGTATGCCAAGTAGGCACCACATCCACGTTTCATACACTTCCTCGCCACCGCCATCGAAATCACCTTCGGGACCGTAGTAACGCAATCCCCATAAATCGTAACCAAACTCCCATCAGGCACAACTAGTCGAATCATCTTCTTGCAACATAAGATGTTTGCTTCATAGGTTGCTAACCAGTCCATCCCTAGTACTACATCAAATCCACCTAGGGGCATCACTTGTAACCTAGCAGCAACCTATGACCTTCTAGTTCTATAGCACAGTCCTCTATCACATCAGTAATTCTTGTGGACTTGCCAATAGCGGTTTCTACATCGAATGGTTCACTGACATTTCTACTACTAATAGGCAACTTAGTACAAAAAGTAGTGGAAATAAAACTCCTACTAGCACTGAAATCAAACAATAGAGAGGCACAAGTTTGGTTTACTAGAAACATACCTGACACAACATCAAGATCAGCTTTAGCCTCCTCCCGGGTCATGGTGTAAGCTCTAGCACCTGCCCTCTACCCTCCTTCCTCCAGCTTCTTCTTCTCCTCTCCAGAGCTCTCCACCCTCGGCTTCTTACAGTCTCTAGCGATGTGGCCAGGCTTGCCACACCTGAAGCATACATTCATTCCTATCCTGCACTCACGGGTATGCTCCTTTCCATATCTGCCACACCTTTTCAGCCCTGATCTTGACGACACCCCACGGTCATCCCCGTTCACCTTCTTGTTGTTTGGAGTGAAACCACCACGTCCAAACCTCTTCCCATTCCAATTTTTACCATCCCCACCCGTCTTCTTCACCTCCACCACACTCTCCTCTCGCTCATCATACAATCTACCCGCCAAATCCACCACCTATCGAAAGGTACCTGGCTGAGCAGCAATTAGGTGCCTGCGAATATCAGCCGGCAGTCCCTGGATGTACCTCTTGATCTTCCTTGACACTGGCGTCACCTGATCTGGTACCAGCCTCGCTATCTCGTTGAATTTGGTGGTGTACTACTGGTGGGTTGTGGTTCCCGCTTCAAGTTGCAAGAACTCCCTCTCAATTTTATCGAGTTCCCTATGAGGACAGAATTCCACGATCACCAACTGCTTAAACTCCTTCCATCGCATTTTCCCGATGGCTCTAGAACCCTCAGCTTGGACAATATTGTCCCACAACACAGCGCTGAATCCACAAAAGAGTGAGTTGCGAACTTCATCTTCTGGTCCTCGTAGCACTCACTGATTTCCAAAACTGCTTCCATCTCCCTCACCCAGCGGTGAGCGGCAGCAGTATTGCCATTGCCATCAAAAGTCAGGGGCTTACACCTTTGGAACGCCCCATAACTGCACCCTCCGGTCACTACCCCCACTACATCATCCTTCTCCTCAGACAGCACAGTCTCAGGCTCTAGTTGTTCCTCCTCCCTTCTGCTTCCCTTGCCTGTTGATCCCTTTCTATTTTCCTTCTCCTTCCTCTCCTCGCTTCTCACACCCCTGATGACTTCAGTCACTACAGACGGTAAGACTGTCTGCATGACCTGGTGTACCTCATTAGCAATCGCCTCCCTAGCTGAGGCATTCAAGCTAGCATTCTCGTTCTCTTCACTCCGGCCATGGACCTCAGGGTTCTCATGGGTTGTCTGAGCAGCCTTAGCACTACTCCTGGTCACACGTGGACGGCCTTTGCCTCTAGGAGTCTTGGAAGATTTTCGTCCAGCCATCCTCTAACACGCTATAGATTTAAACACTAACACGGTCATTCAAGGTAACAAAACTCAGTTATGTCAAGTATAGTAAGTCCCTAATTACAGTGGCCAGTTGTGATAAGCCACTTACTTTACTCTTCATACCCCAAGCATTTCCTATCCTGACTTAATTAGTATCTAATCTACTAAGAGCACATAAATCAAATAGCATGCGCACATAATACCGGTTAACATTAAGAAAAGACATACCTGATGGCACGTAGCTACTCGGGCTGACATCCCTCCAATTGTCCCATTTTCAGTTTAGGTTTTAAAAATCTATTTGTCCTAATTCTCTTAAACTTTGGCTCTGATACCAACTTGTAAGGCCCCGTTCCCGGAGACCTTACAGTTGGTCATTCACAGCATTAAATACATTAAATGTTATAAATTTACAAACTCAAGCAGCAGAATCATTTTAACAAAAACCATTCATTTTATTTCATTAAACACTGTTGTTGAGAAATACACTATTGTTTAATCAAATACAAAAGAACTGTTTAATTGCATTACAAAACAACAACAATAATAGGTATGAATGGATGTCAGTCTTTCCCTGCCAAGTAGCTTAACCCTCGTGCCATCCTCAGAAATATTTACCTGCCAACTGAAAATGTATAAAAGTCAGCGTTGCTGAGTGAGTTCTAGTTTTAAAAGTAATAAAATACTTTCTGTAGGAATATATATGAAAATACTCTTTTTATGAAACTTCATCTCTTTATACATGAGCACGCATTAACTATACAATTAGGTAATGCTTTATCTCTTTACTATATGTCTTGTTTACTCTGTACTCTTTTATCTTTGTCTTTCACTATCTGTATGGACCAATGAGCAATACCCTAAACTGTAAGCGCGGGGGAAACAGTGTTGCGCCCTCTTCTTCCCACAAGGTGCTCTATATACTGTATACAAAGCCGACCCAGACACCAAGGGTACGCTGCAAAGGTCCCCAGTATCAATTGACTAGCCCCGTGTGCATAATAGGGTAGCTAACCCGCATCACAGTTGAGCTAATGACATGGTCGTGTACCTCTTGTAAGCTTGCAAGACTTGTTAACATTTTATTAAAGTTCCACTTCTCTTCTTTATTGCTCTTCCACTTTATTATTAGTAATACTTTACGTTACGATTATAAACACACCACGTAAAGTCACATACTAATAATAATAATATTATTAATAATAATATTAATAATAACAATAATAAAATAAGGAACAATCATAAAACATCATAATCAAGCATGAAACCCATCATTAATAACCCTAGTCAAACCTCGATCAAAACCCTAAGAGCACAAACTCCCAAGAATTCTGTAACAAATTCTAAGTGTTAGGCGCTTAGACACTATTTGGGCGCATGGGCCCTGTTTGAGCGGTTCATCACTATGCAAGTGCATCAGACCAACACTTAGCTGCTTTAACACTTAGGCGCATGAATAATTCAGGGGCATGGACACTATTCGGGTGTATGACCCATTCGGACGCATGGATACTTAGACGCATGGGATTATTCAGACGCATGGGTACTATTGAGGCGAATGGCCCTACACTTACGCGTCTGACTAATTTTCTAGGCGCATGAGGGTACTATTCAGGCGCATGGGATATACTTAATCATTTCTAAGGCAATTCCAGGTGCATGGACCTTATTTAGGCGCATGAACCTTCTGTTCGACATGATTCTAGGATAATTTCGAATCCAAACATCAAGCCTAACTGTTCTAAGCTTACCAAGGCTATTCTAAGCATGAACAACCTATAAGCATCTAAGAGTCATCGTCAAACATGCATAATACATACGGGTATACATACATAAACAGTTGAAAATCGTTTTAATACATTTTCAGCCCCAAGAAGAGTTTAAAACAAGTAAAATCGGGGTCTAGAAACTCACCTGGTGCAACTTTGAGTGTATCTTCCTTCTAACCCGTGTGCAACTGAGTTCAAACACCTAGAACACACCAAAACACACACACACGAACACACACACAAGCACATATAAGCACATACCCGAGACAAAACTCAGCACAAACACTTAAAAACTTCGAATTCTTACCTTGAATTCAATCTTCTTCTTCTTCAACCGAGAGTTATGCTCTCTTCTTTTCTCTCTCTCTCTTTAAAATCGAAGTGAAAAGTGATGTGAAAAGAGGTGGGCGGCCATGCCCACCTTTACACCAACTTTTCAAAGATTTTGTCCTTTTGAACACTTTTAGTCCCCCCCTTTGAGCTTTATTGCTTTTCTTTCTTTTATTCTTCATTTTTTGTCTTTGTTTTAAAAATAACCGGGTGTTACAGTTGGACATCACATCAAGATCGATAGTGAACTTCTTAATCAAAGCAGCCACTTTTGCAGCATTATATGATGTTATGTATTCATACTTTGTAGTGGATTGAGCTACTTAAAAAACTTTGGGTATCATTTGTGAACTTTAACCAATTAGAGTTACTAAAGATAAAAACTTTTAGTAGAAAAAGTTAAGCGGAAGTATTTCATAATTAATCTGATTGATTAACCTAAACATTTATCCAATTACACGTGTATAAATAATTAATCAACCTTAAGTAGGTTAAAGATTGAAACCTTTGACCAAAAGCTTAAAGCTTTACTCCTCGGGAGCAAAAACAATCTTGACAAATAATCCTGAAAGGGTGGCGGCGCAGCTTGTTGCCCGTCTACCTTCTATTTTGATGTAACTTGACATAACATTATTAATATTATTTTAAACAAAGAAATATTATTAATGATTACTTAATACGTACAATCCCCGTTAAATTTTTTCTCTGAGTAGTTAATCGACATTAATTAAACTATAATTTGCAATTCATAACATAAAACCACTAAACATTATAATGTTGGAATTAACAATCATCATCATTTTAATGTCCAATAACTACATCGATGTATATGAACATTTACATTGATGTAAGGAACAAGTACAATAAGTTACAAAATTTTTCCTTTTATTCAAAAACTTTCACTATTTTTTAATCCTCTTTTTTTTAAAACCCCATTCGGTTTAAAATCTTGTTAACTTTTCTATATATCATTAATTTTTTTAGAAACCTTACACCATCATATCAAGCGTCTTCATATTTATAATTCAAGTACATTCTAACTACGTATACTTCCTTGTTCTTTTAAAATACATTATTACACCGGTATAACTAACATCTGTAGTGGTGTACAAACAATTACATTAAGGCAACAAATTTTAAATAACTAATAAAAAAATCACCAAGAATATTAACTTCATCCGGTATTTATATAAAAATACAAATACAAACAATTTAAAAACTTGAAAGGAATAAATTAACTATTACTTGCACTAACAAGTATTGATATGTGTTACATAAATTTTTACATTTTAAGATATAATGTACAGTTGTATGCATTTTTTTCACACATAAAAAATTATAAATGTAATCTATATCTATAAATCTATAAATACTAATAAAAAATGTATTCTTTTGCTATTTGTCATCTTCTTAAACCATCTTTTTAACAATTGTCATTATTTTAAACATTCTTATTTTATTTTCTCTCTCTTCATAAAAATAAATATAGTCAATTGATACATTTTTCTCTCCGATTTATATTTTTTAAAATCAGACTATGTTTTTTAAAATAAATTTTACTAAAACAATCAAACTTCATATCTTTTCTAAAATATTGAACTTTTTGAAGCAAAATATTTTAAATTAGTCCTTATTAAAATAATTAAGAAAAACATAGAATTTTGTAAAAGTTGTTTCATTAAAACAATCAAAATAATTAGAAACTTAAGTTTTTAATAAACAAGATTTTTATAAACAATAAATTTTTATAAGAAAATTTTAAAACAAATATTTTAAAATGAAACTATTTAGTTAAGAGAGTTAAAAATAGTATAAATGTTTTATCGTTTGAACAAGTACATATATATATAATTTTATACATATCTTATATTAAAATATCGTACTTTAACTTTTCGTGTTTATTATTAACTATAATTCGTTTAATAAATGGGTTTTCGAACTATCTATATATCTATCTATCTATAACCTATGTATTGTTTATTTACTTGAAATAGTTATTCATATGAAATTATAATCATTTTTTTTTAAACATGATTTTATAATTCATAACTTTTTATTACTAAATATTTATTAATATTATTTTACTTTAATTTTTAAAGGTAATCTACTTCAATAGTCAATTACAAAAAGATATTACATGTTTTTACTTTTAAAACTTTTTTGTTTTCTTTTATGTGTACTACCATATTATTATTATTATATTTGATACAAGTTTGTTTAATATGTACAATTTATTTTGATGTATCTGGATGTAATATTGAAAACCATATTTTTATTCCACGATTGGTTTTAACACCTTTAAACAAAAGAATTTCTTTTTAATTTCAAAGAAGACACTTAATGTTATGAGTGTGTTATGCAATAGCTAATGATAATCGATATCCAAAGTTAGTTTGTTTTTAAACATAGATAATGATCAGCTATATGTTGTATTATCTCGAGTTAAAAGTAATAGAGGTTAAAATTATTAATATTAGATCATGATGGAAAAATAACCAACAAAGCAAATGTTGTATACAAATAAACTTTTGGATGTTTATGAATTTGAAATATTGTTTTTCATGTTCATTTAATTTGTTTATTAGTTAAAGTTCTTATTTGTAAATTTATTTCATTCCATATTATACACTATTTAAATGTATAGATATTAATAGAGAAAACTTACTAATGTTAGATATAGCTAATGTTAAAATTATAAATAAAAGTCGATATACAAAATATTATCAATAATATTATAACTACGCACATTTTTAAACAACAATAATATTTTTTTATTGAACCCATGTGTTACACGGGACTTTAGCCTAGTATGTATATACAATCATACATAAAGAGTAATATTGCAACTAAAGTTTAAACAGTTATATCAAACATGCTTAAGAAACTATTTTAAATCATAGTAAGGTTAATAATTCTCATAATTGTTGTTAAATTTTTTTTATCAAAAGGTAAAACAAGATTATGTTATATAGCATTGTCTAAAAAGAAAAGAAAACAAACCAAAATAACCAAAAATAAAATCAGTAAGCTTTGTTGTTTCCTTTTTAACACCTTAGTATTAAAATCAATATAACAAAATCACTAAAAGCACATAATAAATCACACATCCGAAGTCAAACAACATCATGTGAAGTCGGCTTGGATCGATAAACATCCGAGCATGTTCTTGACGAAAGAATAAACAACAGCAAAAACCAAAAGTCAAACAATAATACGAACTATAATTGTATGGTTTCATTGATAAAACCTAACGATTACAAGCTCGTTACAACATAAGAATCAAGACTCTTGGCAAATGGAAGATCAAGCATGATCTCCCCTCTCATCCGGCAGCTTTGGGCTCCCAGGCACACTCTCTCTAAAACCCTTGATCTCTCTACATATTGAAATTGGTATATATAGGCCTCGGCCCATATTAGATGCGACTGGGCCCATTCGTGCGATTGGACCATGCGTATGATTCAATCGTACAACTGGACCATGCGTATGGTTCAATCATACGAACTGACCATACTTATGGTTCAGTCTTACGAATGTCCCAATCTCATCTCTCAGTCGCACGGCTGGTCCATTAGCATGACCCAGTCGTACGACTGAGTCTCATTCGCATATGCTCCTGCGAATGACCCAGTTTCATGTGTTTAAAACATATCAGGTGTATAACATTAAGCCTAGACTATCGACAAGCGACGGACACACTATATATGACTATATATGCTCCAACAAATTCTCCCTTGGACGTTGCTTGCGAATAGTAGATAACACCTCTTACAATCTTCAATCAATCTTTGTTGTGGTTGCCAATAGAATCAAACGAAAACCATATTTGCCAACGTTGCCGATCCGTCAGGTTACACACATCCCCGAAAAATGAATTTAGGCACAACAGCTTTCGTTTACTTTGTAGAACACCATCATAGCAGCAAGATTCCCCATATGACTGATTTTTCCAGATAATGACATGAACGGTTTTCCATTGCCTCAATCTTCACACAAGCTAACCTGATTAACATTAACCCCTGTAGAAATTCTCCCTCACATTCAGCATATCCCATATATAGAGATTGTGCTCTTCTAGCATCTTCACACGGTGTATTGGGCAAAAGGTTGAAGGTTCCAATCCACAGCTGACAATATCAAACAAATCAACATGCATGTAGATTCATCATCAGAAACCTACTCACATCATCACTTTCTGATTGCGTCTTCAATTTCTCTATACATGGATTCCCCCTAAGAATGAGAATCCTCTCTGTGCGGATAAATATAACTTGATTGGCCCATAAGTAGTCAGATGCTCCTGACTACCCCACAAAATCAGCACCAACTGCTGACATCTTCAATTCTCTATTTCGTGTTCCAATTACATTCACCTATACTGGAAGTCCAACGAATAATGGGGTACACATCGAACTTATTTGACAAAAGAACCTCAGGGTGAATATGCTTTGCTCATCTTCAAATCTGGGCAAGAAGTTGTTCCAGACCTTTTTTTGTTTTTTTTGGTCTGGAACAAATGCGGATGAGTCAATGCGGATGGCTCATTCGTACGATTGAACATACGATTGGTCCAGTCGCACGACTGAACATACGACTGGTCCAGTCATACATATATACATATATATGTATGTATATATGTATGTATATATTTATGTATGTATGTATAATATATACATATACATATACATATATAGGGAATGGTTCAAATGAGAATCACCTTTTTTTATAAGAACTTTAGAAATCAATCTCAGCCACTCAAATTTTATCACATGCAAATCACATGCCATTTTTCCCTTTTTTTTAAACGTTCGTAACTTTTTTTATGACATCATTTTTTCAAAAAAAATTCACCATAAAATTTAGTATTTTTTATCTTTCCAACGCCTACCATATTGATATACTTTTCTACAAAAATCGTGCATCCGTTGTTTACATATATGTAAATCTAGTTATACACATGTGTAGTACTGGATTTACACGTGTAATACTGGATTTACATATGTGTAAATCCGATATTACACATGTGTAAAACGAATTTCGTTAAAAAAATGGGAATTTTTTTATTTTTTATAAATTTTTTTATATTTTTTTATGAAAGAGGGAAAGTTGGGGAATATTTTTGTGTTTTTTTTTATTTTTATGTTATTTTTTTATTTATATTTTTTTTAAATATGTTTTTGTTAATTACAATTTTGTCATTGAGAACTAGTGGTTGAGATTGGTTCCTAGAGTTTTCACAAAAAAGCTAGTTCTCATTTGATCCCTCCCCTACATATATATACAATATATACATATACATATATATACATATATATACATATATACATATATACATATACATATGTATATATATATATATACACATATACATATACATATATATACATTAATATACATATACATATATATATACATATACATATATACAGATATATATATATACATATATATAGATATTCACATATATATACATATATATACATATATACACATATATATACACATATATACATATATATACATATACACATATATATATATATATATATACATGCAGGACCGGTGAAGGGTGGTCACTTACCACACAACAACACAATGAGGAGATTAACTTGACTTAATCAAACAGTAAAACTGGATTAACCACAAGTAATGACACTACGAACACAAGTAAATATAAGACAGAAACAAGATAGCAAGATATACAAGGAGATGGTTTTCAAGATTGTAGTATATTGCCTTCTCAAGTTCTATTACAAGTGTTACAAAGCATAAAAGAAAGTTACAAGTACTTGAGATAAATATACCATATCGTACAACCGGCCATACTATGAAAGCCAGCCAGATACAATTGACTAGTCATAAACAAAATCAATTGTAGAGTCAAAGGGCAGATTGCCTTTTGACTTGTGACTATGAGATGCCATAGCTCACATCCTAATATATTACAAAAAGGATAAAGTACATGAAGTAGAAAGTTACAAACTCAAGACCTCAATGTACAGTTACTAAAAGCATGGACCTTTTCACTAACTCATGCAAGTTGGTGACTTCACAGAGTTGCAACAAAAAGGAGTCCAGCTTTATGTAAAGTACATCAGATAAAGCATGTATACTAAAAGTCTTCGGAAGAAATCTGTTCTCAAGTGTTGGCTTCGGAAGACTTTGTCTCTGAAGCTTCGGAAGGCTTCATCTTTGTTTTCGGAAGATATTGGTTCTTGGTTCAGAAGATTTAACACTTAGAATATTTCTGTTGTAGGTGTAAAACTTCCGAAACATTCTTCTTCAATGCACTTGTGCATGCATGCAGGAGACTTTAAGTGTTTGAGTTGTATCAGCCTTAACATATAATCCTTACAAACTCCCCCTAGGTTGATGCTACTAAACACTTTGAAGACTTCAGGAATCAACAGACCTCATTATGATGATAACCATCCCTTTCTTCCTGAGATGATCAGGATCACTCAGACTCTCAAAATGTCTTCTCATATTAAGAGATCATGCAGAGGCAGATTGAACATGTCTTTCTATGTGTAGACATCCGCAATGCCTTGATCTCTAATGACATGCCATCTTTCCGGATTTATGGTGTATGTCCAGGACAAGATGGATCTTCCTAATGCTAGAGGAGTTGTTTGAGTGGGAGATGATGGAGCATTCTCTGGCTGCACATCCTCATGATGTTTTGACTCATCCTGAGGTTCAGAAAAAGATGTTTCTTTCTTCTTCTTTGGCTTTGGCTTTGAAGCCATCCTTCTCTTCCTTTTTGTTCCTTTTAACTGAGAAGAATGGCCTGCAGCACCTGATTGATCTTCTTTGTCTTTCTCAGTTGGATCTTCCTCTCACATAGGTTCAAAAGGAAAGGGAGTCTGACCCTGCTATGGATCAGAAGTCCAGGTTGTGTTATCTCAGGTTGTTCAACCTTAACCTCTACTTTAGGTGGAGCTTGACTTGGAGGGGAGTGTAAGTCTATAAGCTCTCCACTCTTGATCTTCTGATTGATTACCCTGATATGCTCATCCATAGTGGACAGAGACATAGGGCCAAGTCTCCTTCCGGAGAATCCATATAGCTTCAAGAAGCTCATCATCTTCTGTTTGTCTGTAGATTTCTTCATACTCTTATGGATGATGGCTCAGGACTTTGCAACTTCTTCCCTTATCTTCCTTTTGGTGATCTTTCTTTCCTTGACTATCTCAAGTTCAAGTTGTTTGAGATACTCAAACTCAATATAGTCATAAGATAAGGGAAGAAGTGCATCTTCCTGATAGAGGCCTATGGCACTCTGGTAGTTGATCATCTTAATCCAGTCTTCTTCTTTATCTACCTAAGGTTCTTGTTGAACCACGTCCTCATGTGCAGGACTTTCTTAAACTGGGGAGAGGGTAAGCACATGCTTGTACAATCTTTTCTTTCTTCTTTCTTCATTAATTTGTATCAGTAGCTCTGCATCTTCTGCCTCCTTCTTCTCCTTTAACCTTTCCAAGTCAACTAGTTCATTCAACTCTAAGGGGAGAGAAATGATATTATCTATGTCATAGTTCCTGGTCTGCAAGTAATTTATCCTGACTACCCTCAACTCATCATCCTGAGTGTTTTGTCTGGGGTAGCCCTGATAGCAATTTCCATGAGTCTTGCAGACCCAGTAGAGGAACTTTCTCCCCTCAGCTTCCTTTTCCTCTCTCTTTCCTCCTCCTCAATCTCCTCAGAAGTCATCTTTCTTTTCCCTTTGTCACTCACAGACATTTGTGACTAAGGGTGGAGAGAGCTTTGGCCTTCATTGCTTGGTGTAGCTTCCAAGCTTTGGCCAAAAAGAGGTTCAGATGCACCTTCACTAGCAGGTGTCTCAAAAAAGGTATGAATCTCTGCAGTAGTTGATGATGATGAGATAGAGCTCTCAAGTTCTGCCACTGGGCCTTCAGTCAAGGTTTTACCTATGAAACTAATCTTAGGATCTGCCTCAACATCCAGTTGACCAATGACATTGCCTGATTGCCTTAGTCTCCTTCTAAAGCTAAACTCTACAATGATTCTATCTTGGATTCTTTGAGCCAGCCTGTCAGCTTCTCTTGATTGGTTTTGATTGACAAGTGGCATGTTGACTAGATCCAGACCTTCATAGAAGTTCAAGCTTTGAAAATTGAAGACCTCTTGTTGTCCTTGAACTCTAAGAATGATGAGGGCTTTTCTGATTTCATCATACCTCCACCCAATGATGTGATTTGAAGTTGGTGGAGATGACATAGCCCTTGGTATTCCTTCCTCAAACAGACTCTGTATGTAGGAGTCTATGGAGCCACGTCAATTTGAACTTGAGGAAGTTTCTGAGTATGCACAATTGCTAGTGGGAATGGTGAGTCCTCAATGTCCATACTCTCTGAAGAACTCCTAGGTTTTGTGACTGTAATGACTTTCTTCCCCTTTTTGGTAGCATCACCCACTTGCATAGGTGAGCTAGGAGTTAGGTCAATCACACTCACAGGTTCTTGTGTTCCTAGTTGAGCTCCTCTTAAAGGTCTCCCAGCTAGTTTTTTCTTAAGATAAGAAATGTTAAGTTGATGATCATTGACCTTGTTTTGCAAGGTAGTCACTTGAGATTCAAGATGACTAACCTTGGAGACTAAATAAGTGCATGTTTTGGACAGTTTTTGCACCTTTAGTCTCAAATTCCCCTCATCTTCATCAGAAGAATCATTAGGGGATGAGATGATTGGACCAGAGTCCTCTCTCTCATCACCAGCTTTAGGTTCTTGGCTGCTGTATTTTCTCTGCTCACTGGCAGCCTCAGTTGAGGTGTCAATGGGTTGAGTTGCCATGGTTGAGATCTTAATGATGGAATCACTTACAAAAGTGACAACCTCTTCCATATGGACATCCTAAACAGGTTTAGAAGTGTTCACCTCAGTAGTGGGTGACTGATATGGGCTAGATGTAGGAAACTCAGGAGCACTCATCTCTCTTTGAGTAGGAGAAAAGAAGAGAGACTCATGGTACTCACTGAAACCTAAATCTTCATCAGTATAGAAGTCAAAGTTGGGAATTGGTTGGTTTAAGTCCAAAGGCTGGGGATGGTAACTATCCCCTGAAGGTTGTTCAATTGAGTGTTAAGACTCAAAGTGAAGGCTTAAGGCATTTGGACCTGTGACCTCATCAGGCTAAACATGAGGAACTTCAGCACTGATCTTTGAACTAATGGGAGTGGTCTGTTCCTCAGAAGAAATGCTAGCTCCAGTGTCCATTTCTTCCTATGTGGGTGAGTATATGGGGACCTACGCATACTGAATAGTCTGTGTAGGGGTTCGTTTGTGTTTTCTTTGGTAGGTGAGGGTGATTTATGGCTGTTGAGGGGGTTGGGATATAGAAGGTGTGGGTTCAAAACTAGCTGGTGCTGTTAGGTTGTCACCTTGAGCAATGAGCTCTAACATTTTTGGGACAAGGATTGTTTCTACCCCAAGAAGCCAACAGTGAACTTTATCAAGACTTTAAAGATGTCGGGCTTCATCTGTCCCAGTTTAAGAATATTACCTGTTCCCCATAACTGTGAGCCCAGTTCATAGTTAAGAATATGTTGAACATATCTAGGGAACATATAGTATTCTAAGGAGTCCAAGTTAGCAAGTAAATTTGTATAGACAAACTGAGAGTACCTAAACTTGACCCCCTGAACCATTCCATGAACAATGAAGGAGAGAATTTCAGGAATCTGGTCTTATCCTCCATGCGTGTTTGACAAGTTGTGGATAACCACATGGAGCAGGAATTTCCATTGGGATGAGACCTTCCCTATCCTGAAGGTCTTTACAGAGAAATCTCCCTCATAGCCCATCTGCTCAAAGGAGCGGTTAACAGAATCTTTTGGAAAGAACACCTCACCTTCCTCATCATCCAGCTGAAGATGAGAGTTGATGATGGCCGGAGTGATGAAGACTGTTCTCCCCTACACTGTGGCAAACAGTGTCTTCTCCCTATCCATAATAACCTCTTGGCATGTCTTTCAGAATTCAAGCAGATGATCCTCATAAAGTGTAGGATCAATGGTTAAGGAGGTGAAGTAGTTGGATAGAGTCAAGAAACGGCAAACCTCTGAGAAATGTGGATCTTTCTCAGAGTGTAACAGAGCAACCTGGTTATGTTGCATGTGTAACTGCATGGAGAAGGTTGGTTCATTTCTGCCATTAAGGTTGGCCATTTGAGAAAGCTTAAGGACGAAGAAAGATAAACAAAAGTAATTTCAGAGAGAAATTTGGGGTTAGGTTTGGAGAAAAGAAGAAGATGATAGAAAGAGGGGGAACCGTTGGGTTTATATGTGAAAAGGATTTAAGACAAAGTTAATAAAAGAGGATAAACTTTGAAATCCGGATGTCGGTCTCACCTTTGAAAAAGTAGTTTGCTTTTGCTCAAAAAGTAGTTTTTTTGGAAGTCAAAAAGCTTTCGAAGGTAAATTATCTTCGGAAGTTTTAATGAAAAAGCTTCTGAAACTAAAATGACTTCGAAATATTTTCATAAGAGTTGTGAATATTTTGCTAAAAAAATATAGACTTGAAAACTTTTCTCAGAGGAACAAAGCTTCCGAGATTTATTTGCTTCGGAAGAAAATAGTCCTTGAAAACATATAAGTGTCTGAGACAAGTATTAAGCTTTAGAATATATTTCAGAAATTTCTTCCGAAGGTAAAATTACTTCAATTATTTGTTTTGAAGACATGATTTTATTTCGAAGATAAAAGTATATCTTCCGAAGGATCAAAATTTTCAGAAATCTGAGGAAAGTCCTCAAAAAATTTTCATCCAAGAAAACAAGAGCTTATGAAAGTGATGAACTAGACAACTTAGGACACACAGATTTTAAGAAATAATAAGAATTAGTTTCAATAAAAAGCTACTCAAAGTTTATCATCCCAATAGCTTATATAAGATATTTAAATCTCTGTTCATCAAAAGCCTTTTTAAACAGATCCGTATATTGTTCATTTGTGTGGACTTTGACTAGTTTAATTTATCCCTTTTCAAAATTATCTCTTATTAAATGATACCTAATGTTGATGTGTTTGGTCCTTGAGTGCTGCATGGGATTCTCTGTGATAGAGATAGCACTGTTATTGTCTATGTGAATGGGAGTCTCCTTGAAGTTTAATCCATAGTCAAGCATCTGATTCTGAATCCATAGCACTTGAGCACAGCAGCTTACAGTAGCAATGTATTCAGCTTCAGCAGTTGATGCAAAGACACAGGATTGTTTCCTACATTTCCAAAATACAACCCTTCCACCAAGAAACTGACATCCCCAAGATGTAGATTTTGCAGTCATGTTACAACCACCATAATCACTATCTGTATAAGCATACAGATTGAAGTCAGAATTCTTAGGATACCAAAGACCAGGTGTTGAAGGATCATTGAGGTATCATAGAATCCTTTTGACAGTGATAAGGTGAGACATCTTAGGGTTGGATTGATATCTTGCACAAATGCATGTAGCAAACATGATTTCAGGCCTGCTAGCTATGAGATACATAAGAGACCCAATCATAGCCCTGTAAAGGTGTTCATCCACACACTCCCCCTCAAGATCAGGTCCAAGGGAGTGGTTTCTTGCTATGAGTGTCTTAGCAATCTTACAATAAGTCATGTTAAAACTCTTAAATATCTCTTGAACATACTTTGACTGACTAATGAAGATGCCATCTTCAACTTGCTTCACTTGAATTCCCAGAAAGAAATTGAGTTCCCCTATGGCACTCATTTCAAATCTGTCTTTCATCAGCTTTTTAAAGTCCTTGCATAGCTTTGGATTAGTTTAACCAAGATGATGTCATCTACATATACTTGAACTAGCATTAAGTCATTCTCTGTCCTTTGATGAAGAGAGTTCCATCTATAGTACCCTTTCTGTATCCATGTTTGCAGAGATAAATAAGATAGAGTCTCATACCACTTCCTGGGTGCCTGATGCATCCTATAAAGAGCTTTGTCAAGCTTGCACACATAATCAGGATGATCAGGATCTGCAAAACTAGGTGGTTGTTTGACATACACCTCTTCATCAGTCACTCCGTAAAGAAAATCACACTTGACATCAAGTTGATAGACCTTGAATTTCTTGGATGCAGCAAATGCCAGGAATATCCTAATAGCTTCCAGTCTTGCTATAAGAGAAAAGACATCAGTATAGTCAATCCCTTCTTCTTGTGTGTATCCTTGAACAACTAGTCTAGATTTATTCTTGACAACAATGCCTCTATCATCCTTCTTATTCCTAAACACCCATTTAGTTCCAATAGTAGTCTTCCTATGAGGAAGTGGACAAAGGTTTCAAACTTTCTGTCTTTTGAATTGAAGCAACTCCTCTTGCATAGATTCAACTCAACTTCCATCCTTCAGAGCCTCATCAATTTTCTTTGGTTCTATCTAGGATAATAAACAAGAGTGAAGAAAAACATTTGCTTCATGGGTTTGTCCTTTTGTTCTTACCCCTGTGTCAACATCTCCAATGATGTTTGTGGTAGGGTGAGACTTGTGGATCCTTAGTTGAGGGATCACAGCAAGTTTTTGAGAGAGATCTAAATTAGAGAAATGTAGATCTGGCATGGATGATTCTCCCACCACATCAGCACACTTATCAAGAGAAACTTAATCCAATGAGTGTGTGACATCATTGATGTTGTCATCTACGGAGTGGTTATCAGCATCAAGAAATTCCTGATCACTGTCACCACCACCATCATGTTGTTCCACATTTTACGTATCTTTATCTGGTTATGGAGCCTCTGAGTTGGAATTTTAAGGCATCCCAGATGAATCAACTGAATTTGTCATTGTGGTACTGATAGAAACCTCATTTTGCAGAACTAGTTACAACTGGAGCTGAAGATGTGTTACTTGAAGGTCTTTTTAGCTCAAATATTGGGTCACGATCACGTGTAGGTAAGATTTCTGCAGATCCTGAAACAATCTCACAAGATTTGTTAAAACAATTGGTAACTAAATCAAGATCAAACAGCCAATCAGGACCAAAACTGGCCACATAGGTGTGTGTTCATTGAAAGTCACATTGGCTGACTCTTCAACAATTCTAGTTCTAAGATTGTATACTCTATAAGCCTTAGCTTGGGAAGAGTGTCCAATAAAGTGTCCATCATTTGATTTCTCAGCAAACTTGGCAATTTGATCTTTGGTATTCAAGATGGTGCAAGGACATCCAAATGACCTGAGAAAACCAATGAAAGGTTTCCTCTTGTGCCAAAGTTCATAAGGAGTTTTGTCGTGAGTCTTAACCACTAAAACTTTGTTCTGCACATAGCAGGCAGTGTTGACTGCCTCTGCCCAAAAGGTGATGGGCAGCTTAGAGTCAAACAGCATGGTTCTTGCAGCTTCAATCAATGTCATGTTTCTCCTCTCAGCAACACCATTTTGCTGAGGAGTCCTGGGAGCACTGTATTGTTTTGTAGTACCCTTTTCATCATAAAATGTATCAAGGATTTGATTCTTGAATTCAGCTCGTCGATCACATCTTATGGTTTTGACCTTGTGATCAGATTGATTCTCAATCTTTAGGATGAAAGTCTTCAGAATCTTAGGAGTCTCATCCTTTCAAGTGAATCTTGTAAAGTCATCTGTGATCACTAAAAAATAAGAGGTCATTCCTAAACTCATTACACGGTAGGGCCAAAGAGATCCATATGTAACAAGTGTATGGGGGTAGTGATGGAGTTCCTTTCCTTAGCTTATGAGATACCTTATGTTGCTTCCCTTTCAGGCATGCAACACAATGATCATTACATGTAAACTCTTTCTTTGGCATTCCAGTTACCAAATCATGCTTAATTAGTTTATTCATATTCTTAAAGTTTACATGGCATATTCTTTTATGCCATAGGAAAGACTCGTCACTATTGGCTATAGACAGAAAGTATGAACTTCTCCAGAGGGAGATGTTTCTTGCAAGTCCATCTTGTACATGTTCCCTTTCTTGGGGGCTCTAAGCAGAATATGCTCATGAGGAATTACCACCCCGGGCTTGAGAACAATGCACTCGTGCTCAGTAAAGATCATGTTATGACTCTGATCACAAAATTGGGATACACTCAAAAGATTGTACCCAAGCTCCTTGACAAAGTTTACCTTTTCAATGCTAAGCTTACCATTTGTGACCTTAACCCTTCCAAAAATGTAACCACCTTCATCTCCTCCAAAAGCAACTGGCCCTCCATCAATCCTTTCAAAGTTCTGGAGTAGTGACTTATTGCTTGTCATGTGCCTAGAACAACCACTGTCAATGATCCAGACATTCTTGTTTGTCTTGAGTTGTCCCTACACAAAGAAAATGATAAGTTACATTTGGAAACCCTAGCCTTACTTGTCTTGGGCTCACTAAGAGAAACAGAAGGTAATGCAACAGTAATAGATTCTATAGTTGTGCTATGAGAATCTTGAGCTGTTGTTGATGTAGAATATCCAGTCACTTGATCTTTCTTTGACTTCCACACCAGTTTTGGAAGTTTGGACTTGACCTTTAATACTTCGGAAGCGTTTGAGACTTCAGAAGTTTTGATGACTGGACCTTCGGAAGATTCTGCAAACACTGCTACAGACTTTAGTGCTTCGGAAGTATTCCTTCCTTCCGAGACCAAGTTTTCTTCCTAAGGCAATTTTCCACTTGCCTACTTCTTAGTTTTGGAGCTTCCGAAAGAAACAGATTTTCCTTCCAAAGCTTGAATCTTCTTGGAACTCTTGGAAGTCCTTGTCTTGGTCATGTGAAGAGTACCTTTAGGATTGTATGGACAATCCTTAGCAAGATGAGCAGTACTTTCACACATGACACCCTATTTTCTTCTTCCCAAGAGCCTTCTGCTTAGAACAAGACTTACTTTGATCACATCCCTTCTCCACCTTCCTCTTTGTAGATGCTGAGACAGTCCTTTTGGGCTAAGGACTGTTCTTGCAGTTGGATGGTCCAGGTTGTGTGGCAGTGGTACACAACAGATCAGCCTTCTTCTTGGTGCTAAGATGATTTGAACATGAACCAGAACCCTTGACAGTAGAGTTTAGGTTGATGTCTTCAATCTTCACTACTTCAAACCCTGCAAGATAAAAATGTGTTTCTGCTTAGAGTCAAAAGTAGCCTTGATCTCTTGAGCCTTCCTAGCTTTTCTTTTCCTCTTTCTAATCAAGTTCTTTCTTATTGACTTGGTCATCACAGTCTTCTTCTTCTCCTCAGAAGGGTAGTGGCCCTTCTTAGAATCCTCCTCTTCACTCTTTTCAGAGGAATTCTTCACTATCACTTCTTCATCCTCTTCACTTAGAGGGTCTATGAGAGAAAGCTCATCTTCACAAGTTCCACACCTGGGTGATCTTACAGACAAGATTGTGTGTGGAGGAGCTATGTCATTAGATCCCAGTCCATGCTTGTTTTGATAGCACACCTTGTTGTGCAGGGATGAGGATATCATGTTCTTGAAGGTTTTTTCTTCAAGAACATACTTTTCTGCCCTGGCTTTGCTGATCGCAAGCTCAGCCTGGCACTCAGTCAGCTTAGTTATGAGATCCTTAATCTAAGTTCTAAAATTTGTATGCTCATGTTTTAGAACTGAAATGGTTTTCTCTAAGTCCTCTATCTTTAGTTTATAATCACTTTCATACTTTCTAAAATTAGCTTTTAAAATGTTTAAGGCCTCAAGATCAGATCTCATTTCTTAGTTGTAGGACATGTATCTGTTAACTTTAGCAATGCATTTAGGGGTACAGAGATGTTACAATACGTTGGCTTCATCATGATCTGCCATCAGTGCTTTGTTTGGAGAAGCATCTTCCCCTGAAAGCTCCAGTCAAAGCCTCCTTCTTCAACAGCAACTGCAGCTTGCTGCTTTGGCTTCTCATTCTGGGTAGCCTTGTCAGTGTAGTTTGGTCTGGATTATGCTTGGCCACCATTTGTTCTTGGTGCCTTACACTCCCTGCCAAAGTGGCCCATCAAGTTACAGTTGTAACACTTGACTTTGCTTTTGTCCAGTCCAAACTTTCCACTGGTTGCATTGCTAGGGAACTTCCTTCCAGTCCGCTTATAGAACTTCTTGGCTCTGTGAGTGAGAAGAGCCATCTGCTAGACTATTTCCATGTACTCCAGATCATTTGGATGGATACAGTCTAGGTCTTCAAGGGTGAAAAAGAGTTGACACAACTTTCATCAAAAGACACAAAGGCTTGAGAAGAACTTGTCTCTTGGAATGGGCTTCCTTAAGTGTAGTTCTCCCTTGGTGTCTCTGGGAAGGTGATGAAAGGGCCCTTTTATGAGTTGTCAGTGTAGCATATGAGATGATATTGGGGTTCTATTCTATCTCTTTCAACCACATGAAGGGCTGAACCCATTTGATTATTGGAGTTTCCAGATGAACCTTGCATGTTCATCTCTATCCGGTAGCCATTGAGAATCCTATACAACTCTATCAGAGTGAGAGTTTTCAGGTTCTCAGTTCTCTTGATAACCACACAGTAGTTTGTCCATTGCCTAGGAAGTGAGGACATGAACTTCCTTACAATGTCTCTGTTTTCAAGAGCAACTCCTCCATCCACTAAGGTATCCACAATCTCAACATACTTGAAATATTGTTGAGTCATGGTTTCACCTGCTTTGAAGGTGAAATTTTCAAACTGCTGCTTTAGGAGATCCTTCTTGTTCTCTTTTGCTTCAGAGGAACCATCATTCATCAGTTTTAATGCATCCCACAGCTACTTAGCTATTTTGCATTTCTTGAAACCTCTATACATAGAGTTTGGAAGAGCATTCTGAAGGGCTGTCATGGCTTTCTGGTCAATCTCTACTCTTTTTCTATCTTTATCTGAGTAGTTAGCCACAGCCTTGGGGATCATACCACCACCAGTAGCAGAAGGGGTGCTTGGTATGTAAGTCCATTTTCAACAGACTCCCACATTCTTGAGTCTAGAGACCTAATGAAACCTTCTATTCTTTGGCACCAGGTGTCAAAGTCATCAAGAGTGATCAGTGGAGACTTATTCATGGTTCTAGTTTTCATATCAGTTTTGGAAATGGTTGCTATTTGATAAGTTAAGTAATTTGTGTGTGTAAGGGATCTAAAGATGGTGAAATCTTATATCAAGAGCCTAGAATGCTCTGATACCAAATGCAGGACTGGTGAAGGGTGGTCACTTATAACATAACAACACAATGAGGAGATTAACTTGACTTAATCAAACAGTGAAACTGGATTAACCACAAGTAATGACACTAAGAACACAAGTAAATATGAGACAGAAACAAGATAGCAAGATACACAAGGAGATGGTTTTCAAGATTGCAGTATATCGCCTTCTCAAGTTCTATTACAAGTGTTACAAAGCATAAAAGAAAGTTACAAGTACTTGAGATACATATACCACATCCTATAGCCGGCCATACTATGAAAGCCAGCTGGATACAATTGACTAGACACAAACAAAATCAGTTGTTGAGTCAAAAGGCAGATTGTCTTTTGACTTGTGACTATGACATGCCATATCTCACATCCTAATATATTACAAAAAGGATAAAGTACATGAAGTAGAAAGTTACAGACTCAAGACCTCAATGTACAGTTACTAAAAGCATGAACCTTTTTACCAACTCATGCAAGTTGGTGAGTTGACAGAGTTATAGCGGAAAGGGATCCAGCTTTATGTAAAGTACATCAGATAAAGCATGTATACTAAAAGTCTTTGGAAGAAATTTGTCTTCAAGTGTTGGCTTCGGAAGACTTTGTCTTTGGCTTCGGAAGATATTGGTCTTGGATTCGGAAGATTTCACACTTAGAATATTTCTGTTGAAGGTGTGAAACTTCCGAAGCATTCTTCTTCAATGCACTTGTTCATGCATGAAGGAGACTTCAAGTGTTTGAGTTGCATCAGCCTTAACATATAATCCTCACAATACATATATATATATATACATATATACATATATTACATATACATATATACATATACATATATATACATATATATACATACATATATGTACCATATTATAAATGAAAACTATAAAAACGAGGTTACATATATGTAAGTATGTAAGTAAGTGTTACAAAGTATACATGTATGGGTTATGTATATGTAAGCACGTGTTACCAAGTGTACAACTAAGAGTTACGTACATGTAGCTCCTACAAGTTACGCATACGTAAGTCGTTTCGTAATCATCAATGTTCCTTTGAGTTTATATGAAAAATATATAATGACTTAGAAAAATATGGTTAATTTTTACTTAATATACTTTAAACAATTAGAAAGTTAAATTAATTATAAATTATATGATTTAGTAGTATGAAGTCGCTGGATCGGTTGACATCCGAGCGTGTTCTTGACGGAAGGGAAAAAACCAAGAGACAAACAAGAGAATGAACAATAATAAAATGGTTTCATTGATAAAACCTAATGATTACAAGCTCGTTACACAGAAGAATCACAACTCTTGGCAATGGGAGATCGAGCATGATCTCCCCTCTCATCCGGCAGCACCTAGGCCTCGAGCACACTCCTTGAAACCTTTCTACACAATGAATTCGGTATTTATAGGCCTCAACCCATATTAGATGCGACTAGGCCCATTCGTAGGATTGGACCATGCATATGGTTCAATCGTATGATTGGACCATACTTATGGTTCAGTCTTACTAATGGCCTAATAGCATCTCTCAGTCGCACGACTGGTCCATTAGCATGGCTCAGTCGTACGAATGAGTCTCATTCACATATGCTCCTGTGAATGACTCAGTTTCATGTGTTTACAACATATCAGGTGTATTACATTAAGCCTATACTATTCATCAAGCGACGGACATGTATATATGACAATATATGCTCCAACAAATTCCCCCTTGGACGTTGCTTGCGAATAGTAGATAACACCTTTTACAATCTTTAGTCAATCTTTGCTCTAGTTTCCAATAGAATCAAACAAAAAACCATATAGCCAACATTGATGATCCGTCAGGTTGCTACAGTATCCCTGAAAATGAATTTAGGCACGATAGCTTTCGTTTACTTTGCAGAACACCATCATAGCATCAAGATTCCCCAAATGACTGATTTTTTCAGATGATGACATGAACAGTTTTCCATTGCTCCAATCTTCACACAAGCTAACCTGATTAACATTAACACCTACAAAAATTCCCCCTCAAATTCAGCATATCCCAATATATAAACATTGTGCTCTCCTGGCATCTTCATACGGTATATTGGGCAAAAAGTAGAAGGTTCCAATCCACAGCTGACAATCTCAAACATAGCATGCACTCAGATTCATCATCAGAAACAAGCTCACATCATCTCTTTCTGATTGCATCTTCAATTTCTCTATACATGGATTCCCCCTAAGAATCAGAATCCTCTCTGTGCGAATAAATATAACTTGATTGGCCCATAAATAGTCAGATGCTCCTGACTACCCCACAAAATCAGCACCGACTGCTGACATCTTCTCTTCTCTCTTTTGTGTTCTAACTACATTCATCTATTCTGGAAGTCCAACGAATAATGGGGTATCCATCGAACTTATTTGACAAAAGAACCTCAGGGTGAATGTGCTTCGCTCATTCTTAAATCTATGCAAGAGGCAGTTCCAGATTTTTTTTGGTCTGGAACACCGTTCATTCGTATGACATGGAGGACAAATATCACATTCGTGTGAATGGATGATATGAATGATATATTCGTGCGACTGGTCATAAGACTGGTCCAGTAGCATGACTGGACATAAGACTGGTCCAGTAGCACGACTGGACATAAGACTGGTCCAATAGCACGACTAGACATAAGACTGGTCCAGTAGCACGACTGAACATAAGACTGGTCCAGTCGCACGACTGGACATAAGACTGGTCCAGTAGCACGACTGGACATAAGACTGGTCCAGTAGCATGACTAGACATAAGACTGGTCCAGTAGCATGACTGGACATAAGACTGGTCCAGTAGCACGACTGGACATAAGACTGTCCAGTAGCATGACTGGACATAAGACTGGTCCAGTAACACGACTGGACATAAGACTGGTCCGTCACATGGTCCAGTCATACGAATGGCCATTAGCATGGTCCAGTCGTACGATGGTACATTAGCATGGTCCAGTCGCATAAACGGATCTGCACACAGATATTCAAATCTGCAGCCGCCATGGCTGCCAAAAACCATAATCTATTAAATTTTACATGAACCAAAACAAAATAGACATCCTAAGATTCGCAAGGGTGATAAGAACGTGGTTCCGAGTTCGATTTTAACCAAGAAACAACACACGTAACAAGATCTGAGCAAAACACGAAGAACACGAAATGGGTTTAACATCAAAGAACATGAAATAGATCCAGAAATCAAGAGCTCGGGTTGCTAGAATGATTGTTAGATCATTCTAGCAGTAACCTTGCTCTGATACCAATTGTGAAGTCGCTGGATCGATTGACATCCGAGCGTGTTCTTGACAGAAGGGAAAAAACCAAGAGATAAACAAGAGAACGAACAATAATAGAATGGTTTCATTGATTAAACCTAATGATTACAAGCTCTTTAAACAGAAGAATCATGACTCTTGGCAAGGGAAGATCGAGCATGATCTCCCCTCTCATCCAGTAGCACCTAGGCCCCGGGCACATTTCTTGAAACCTTTCTACACCATGAAACTAGTATATATAGATCTCAGCCCATATCAGATGCGACTGGGCCCATTCGTATGATTGGACCATGTGTCCGGTTCAATAGTACGACTGGACCATACTTATGGTTCAGTCTTACGAATGGCCCAATAGCATCTCTCAGTCGCACGACATGTCCATCAGCATGGCTCAGTCGTACGACTAAGTCTCATTCGCATATGCTCCTGCGAATGACTCTGTTTCATATGTTTACAACATATCAGGTGTATTACATTAAGCCTAGACTATTCGTCAAGCGACGGACACGCTATATATGACAATATATGCTCCAACAGGTAGTGGTGATTTTCACGGTTTTTAATTATAAACATGGTTTTCATTTGATCCCTCCCCTATACATATATATATATATATATATATATATATATATATTATATATATATATATATATATATATATATAATATATATATATATATATATGGTAGGGTTATCTTGAGAACCATCTTTTTTTGTGAGAACTCTAGAAACCAATCTAAGCCACTCATTTTTTATCACATGCAAATCACATGTCATTTTCCCACTTTTTTTCATGATATTATTTTTTCAAAAAACTTTCACCATAAAATTCAGTATTTTTTTTATCTTTTCAACGTCTAACATATTGATATACATTATAAAACAATCATCCATTTGTTGTTTATATATGTGTAAATCTGATTATACATATGTGTAATACTGAATTTACACATGTGTAAATCCGGTATACATATGTGTAAAATGAAATCCGTAGAAACTAGAATTTTTTATATAACTTTTTTATTTTTTTATGAAAGAGGGAATCTAGGGGATATTTTTATTTTTTTATTTTTGTGTTATTTTTCGATTTATAATTTTTGAAATATGTTTTTGTTAATTACAATTTTGTTATTGAAATCTAGTGGTTAAGATTCGTTTTTAGAGTTCTCACAAAAAAGTGAGTTCTCATTTGATCTCACTCCTATATGTTTGTATGTATGTATGTATGTATATATATATATATATTGTTGGATTTAGAAAGGCTGGTGCAACCAAAACCAAACACTTAGACTATTTTGGTACAACTAATAAAGGATTTCCGAAGCTAAGAGTGGAACTTCCGAAGACAAATGGAGTTCTTTCGAAGTCAAGTGCAAGATCAACTTCCGTAGGAAAACTTCAACTTCCGAAGACAAAGTCTCTGCTCTTTCGAAGCTTTAACATTTAGAAGAAATAAAGACTACAACTTCCAAAATATGAAGTCCCAAGGAAGCCTTGAAAGAAGTAGCCACTTCCGAAGTATAAGTGGCTTCGAAAAAACAAGTTCTTCC